>SJYX01000437.1:167091-185964 GCA_006410675.1 Oreotragus oreotragus
CCACTGCTGAGTTTTCCAAATTTGCTGGCATGTTGAGTGCAGCACTTTCACAGCATCATCTTTCAGGATTTGAAATAGCTCAACTGGAATTCCATCACCTCCACTAGCTTTGTTCTTAGTGATGCTTTCTAAGGCCCACTTTACTTCACATTCCAGGATATCTGGCTCTAGGTGAGTGATCATCTTGGTCTTGAAGATCTTTTCTGTACAGTTCTTCTGTGTATTCTTGCCACCTCTTCTTAATATCTTCTGTAAATAGCTGTGAAAAGGAGCAAAAAGCAAAGGAGAAAAGGAAAGATATAAGCATCTGAATGCAGAGTTCCAAAGAATAGTGAGAAGAGATAAGAAAGCCTTCCTCAGCGATCAATGCAAAGAAATAGAGGAAAACAACAGAATGGGAAAGACTAGAGGTCTCTTCAAGAAAATTAGAGATACCGAGGGAACATTTCATGCAAAGATGGGCTCGATAAAGGACAAAAAGGTACATCTTAGCTAGGCAAAAATACCTTAGGTTTATGAGTAATAATTACTGATTCATTAGTTTTGAAAGTTCAGGCTTTGACTATAATGCATTTTTATCAGTGTTGGACACTAGTATTTTGCTTTCCTTTCAGGATAAATAAAGATATAAGTAAGGTGACACAAAGGCATTGTGAGACAAAGTTATGGTGCAAAATGCCAATTCCCGTTGTGAAGTAGGGACATTTTAAGAACTCTTGTAATTACCTTTTATGTCTATTCCAAACATTAGACATAAGTGACTGTGAAGAGCTTTAATCAGGCTTTTCAAGATGTGAGAATTTATTTGGCTTTTAATGTCTTTCCTTTTGGGGACTACATTATTTTTTCAGGCAGTATCAATTTCACATGTAATCCTAAGACGCAACTAAGTATGTAAAATCTGATTCACAGAGATCAGTATAACATTGGGTTAAAAGACTGGGAGGGAAGAACATAGTTTCATCAAGTGATGGAGATGTGGAAGGACACAGAGTCAATTTGAAAAAGTTTCCAGTGACCAAATCTGGCATGACTCAGGCAGCAAAATGAGTGAGTGAGTGAGTTGATAAATAAATGGAGAAAAGAGGCCTCACTTCCTTATGGTAGAATGCATTAGTTTTCTATTGCCACTGTAAAAAGAATTAAAATTTTAAAAGATTATAACACAAATTAGCTTAAAATTTAAAAAAATTTTAATTCTAGAGGTCAGAAGTCTGAAATGGGTTTGAGTGGGCTAACACCAAGTTGTTGACAAGAATGCATTTCTTCATGTAGGCTCTATGGGACAATATTTTCTTGTCTTTTCCATGTTCCACAGACTTCCAGCATCCTTAGGGGTACTACCACTCTCCCTCATTCTGAATATCATTAAAGTCAACAATGGCTAGTAGAATCTTTCTCACATTACATCATCCTGACACTAAACTCCTGCCTCCCATTTAAAGGACCTATTTGATTACATTGGACCAACTAGATAATTCAGGATAATCTCCTTATTTTAAAATCAGCTGATTAGCAACTATAATTCTGTCTACACTCTTATTTCTTCCTTTTCATGTAACATTATAACTTACAGGGTCTGGGGTTTAGTATGTAAGTGTTTTTTAGGGATGGAGTTATTATTCTCTAAATCATATAGAATTACACGTAATAAATGTAAAAGGAATAACAAATAGAAAATTAACTTTTGGCAAAATCTGTTGTAATAATTATTGCGTGCATCCATGGATACTGAAGTTAGGGGATGATGAGAAGCAGAACTTGGGAATAGTTTCAAAGTTGCTCCTCAAAATACCCCCGTAATCTATATATGTATAATTGGAGTTCCCAAAGGCAAGGCGAAAGAACAGAAAATGTGTTTGAAGAAACGATGACTGAAATTTATCCACACTTGATGAGAACTATAAACCCACATATCTGGGAAGGACAACAAAACCCTAGCAGAAGAAATACGAAGAAAACTACACCAAAGCATATCATCAAATTTCTTAAACCAGTGTTAAAGAAATCTTAGGAGGAAAAGAAAAAAAAACAACAACTACCATTTTGCACAGAGTGTCAAAGACTGGTATAACACTGACAAACTCAGAACAAAGAACTCAGAGCAAAGTAACATTATTAAGTACTGAATGAAGAGAAAAAAAGAAAGGTCAGTGTTCAGTCTGGAATTTTATAATCAACAAAAATATTAAAAATTTTAAAGCAAAATGAATCATTTTACAAAGAAAGCTGAAATTATTTATCTCTAGTCAATTACCTCTAGAAGTAATGTCTTTAAAAGTACTTTTAAGAAGACAGAAAATAATACCAAAGGGAAATTTGCCTCTATACAAAGGAATAGATTACATCGGGGGTAGTAGATATATGTGTAACAATAAATATTTCTATATTATTAAATTTGGGGGTGCCCCTGGTGACTCAGATGGTAAAGAATCTGCCTGCAGTGTGGGAGACTTGGGTTTGATTCCTGGGTTGGAAAGATCTCCTGGAGAAGGGAATGGCTACCCACTCTAGTATACTTGCCTGGAGAATCCCATGGACAGAGGAGCCTGGCAGGCTACAGTCCATAGAGTCACAAAGAGTCAAACATGACCAAGCGACCAGCACTAACTCATGAAATTTAATTAAAATATTCAGCATAATTAAATGACTTTGATTTCCCACAAGAAGAAACAATAGTGATCATGTTGAGCTTACTCCATTAAACCTAAAAGCAAGCAAAATATATGAACTGATGGTTTTGAAGACATCAGGTAATGAAGGACAGTGGCCCTTCAGAGACAGGAAACAAATAATCTGAGCTGTATAGTTGTCACAGCTTGCTGCCTTGAGAGAGTTTCCAGACCTAGCAAAAAGAAAATGGAACACGACCTGAGCCAAAAAGACTCCCTGAGTTGAGATGGAGCTCAGAATCCTGGAAGACCAAGAGGCTTAGAATTTCCAGTACAAAGTAACAGAAGAATTGTCTGCATAGAGAGTGCTCTAAACATGTGCGAACCGTGTGGGTGCATGCTCATTCTCGTCCTACTCTTTGTGACCCCATGGATTGTAGCCCACCAGACTCCTCTGTCCATGGAATTTTCCAGGCAAAGAATACTGAAGTGGATTGCCATTTCCTCCTCCAGAGGATCTTCCTGACCCAGGGATCATACCCTGAGTCTCCTGCATTGGCAGTCAGGTTCTTTACTACATGCAGAGGATGCCCTTCAATTTTTTTTAGCTCATTGTTGTCAGGATATCTTTCAAAACCTATAGATGCAAAGCAATGCATAAAACAATAGCATGTTGGTTTTTTTTTTTTAAGAAATGAACAAACTGCTTCTAAAATTCAAAGGAAAATGCAAAAGACCTAGAATAGCTAAATTAAGTGTGGAGGACAAACACAGCTTGATATTAAGACTTTTTATGAAGTTGGCCTTTTTTCAGAAGGCAAGTGTTTCTGATGCTTTGCCTCAGAGCTCACTTCTTTTGAGTTCACGGGAGCCAAATCCATGGAGACATCTGTTTCCCTTCATGGGCCTCCTCAGTAGCAGTTTTCTGCCACAAAGTTGCAGTCCATGTTGCCAAATACACATAACCTTGTTCTAGTACTGCCTGTTCTCAAATTGTTCCTTCTCTCTCTCTCTCTCTCTTTTTTATTCATGGTCTAAAAAACCATTGATTGTAGATAACTTTGATGAAAAATTTTGTAAACATCTTCCATGTTAAACAGATAGCTAATAGGAAGATCAATACATACATAGGTACATAGACCTAGCTATCTTGGGATAATTGCAGATAGTTTGGGGAAAAAAATCATCATTTCATTGAGCTGGTAAGGAGTCTAGAAGTCATGATCATCAGTAATCTGGAGAGCAAGTCTTCTGTTGAATATATAATGTTCACATAGTAGCTCAAGATTTCTGTAATTATTTCCTATAAAAATTGGAAATGTGAGATTATTGATTTTTTAAAATATATATATATATACAATGATATGATTACTTTGTATTTCTTATATCATATTTTCATTCCTTGAGTTATTATCCAAGCATATCCTTGCTTCTGTATATTACCATATTTCAAATTTATCCCAGTAATGGACATCAACAGAAACTCTAAAATAACCTTTTTGATGGACAAAAAATTAATTTAGTTCAGTTCTATAAACTTTTTTGAAGCCCTATTGTATTTTCAGCCCTATGTTACAAACATAAATAGCAGTGATTTCTTTCCACAAAAATGAAACAATGAAAAGAAAATGTGAATGCTAATTTTCTTTACAGTTCTCCAGCCTTCAAATGTAAGTTCATATTGCCTCTCAATCTCAGAAGGGAATCTTGAGAACCAAAACGAACCAACATGAAATAAGGTGTGAATGGGTGATCTTTCCTGGGACAAACGCTGTATAATCTAGGAGAAAAAAAAAAAAACAACAACAAAACATTGGTTTGGAAAAGACAGATCTGGGTTTGAATCTTAGCTCCAGACTTTCTCACTGTCAAATTTTGCCAAACCTCTTACACTTTCTTGGCCTCTCTTCTAACATCTCTAAGGTGAGAACAATTATACCTATCTACAGGGTTGCTATGAAGGTAAAACTAGAAAATTGATATCAATATTAAGCTCCCAATCCAGGGCAGGACAACCTGGTCAGTGTTCAGTGCAACAAATTTCCTTCCTCTAGAATGGAACAAGGGAACTGTCTGAGAGGCTGCTGATCATCAAGAGAAGGGAGAAGGCTGTCAGCAGTAGAACATAACAATTTATAAATTTCTTATTTCACAACAAGCTCTGGGACATCCATCGTCCATGGAAATAAACAAACTCGGAGACTGGGGCCCGTTCCCAGCTGCAGAGTCCAATGCAAATGCACCTGAATGACTAACGTGTGTTGCAAATGACTCACCAACCCCTGACTGCAATCTGGATCCATCTGCTTAGCAGGGCCAGCTGCCCCCACCCGAAAGGGGCCCATGAGAACTTCTACAGACTATCTCTTGGAAAGAGGAAACTTTGCTTGCTTTCAAGGTGTGTCTCAAGTCCCCATTCCAATAATTTAGCAGACTTGGTTAAAGCAGCAGGCAACTTTCCCCAAATGTCTTTAGAGCTCCTCAAGTTCTAGTTCCTCTTTTAGCAAAATTGGTTTCAGGGAGGAGAGGTGTGACTTCTCCTAGGTCTCACAGACAGACATTTAGATCCCTATTTCTTTAATCTGACACATATCTACTTTGCAATGTGCTAATCTCAGTAAGGATTTCCCTGGTGGCTCAAACAGTAAAGAACCTGCCTGCAATGCAGGGGACCTGGATTTGATTCTTGGGTTGAGAAGATCCCCTGGAGAAGGGAATGGCTCCCCACTTCATTATTCTTGCCTGGAGAATCACATACTCAGTAAAGCATTCACTGACATTTTTTCTTAGAGAGTTAAAGGATGAGAATGCAATGAAAGTGATGGTAAGCATGCCCCAAATCCCTTTGAGAACCACCCGATACCTTCACATGCTGAGACATGTGTCTGGATTCCTGGATTCATGCAGTCTGATCCTTGGTTGCTCAACTATCCACACATGGCTTTTCTCTCTTCATCTGCTGTGATCTTTTGAGGCCTTCTTTGCAAGAATCCAGACAACGATGCAAACACGTACTTCCATCCACTCACTTCTCTTAGCAGATAATGCCAGTCACTGAGTCTGGCCCTTGCTATTACTGAGTCTGGAAGTTATCTAAAATGTTGTCTCAATACAATCGTGAGTGGACATTTCCAAATCATAGGGGACATTTCTAAAGCCACTCACTGTTCTGTCACTAAGAGAAATCGGCCTCCATCACACAAGGTTCTCCTTCAAAGTAAACTTACAAATGGGATTCTGATATAGCACTACAGGTAGGACTTTGGCACATAGTAATTACTCAGAAACTGCTTGTTGAATGAAAGACAAACAATCAGATAAAGGTAGTGTTAGATCCACTTTCCCAGCTAACAATTACTTTTATAGAAGATATCAGATATAAAAGGGACATTCCTGATCAGAGGGAACATCAGATTCAGAGAGAATGAGGGAACAATTGGACAAGGGTTTCACTGGTGACTGTTAATAAAAACAGAATAGTACATAGACTTTTCAGTTAAAGGAAAATTAAAATGTCAGATATTTGAGCAGGGGTGGGGATCCCATAAAAACTTGTCTCTACCTACTTGTCCATAAAACCAACATGCTTTTTATGGAGTTTTCATAGTGAATAACTCTCAGAACAGTTTCTAAAGTGAAAGCATGTGTACACCCACACTTAGGACCTTACACATAGGATAGTTTTCTTTGTAATGAATAAAATACTGGGAAACGAAGTTGTCCACTCTGTTTCGTTCCTTTCGGAAGATTTTGAACTATATACGTTTACTATATTGTAATACACTTATAAAAGTTTTGACTTGTGTGGCAGTGAGTGGAACTGGCTGTTTCTTTCACAATGAGGTGAGTACAGAATTCATGGTGTTCAGAAAAATAAATGAATAGGGGTAGAAATAGGATTTGGGGGAAATGATGCTGCTCCTTCTTTAATACAAGGATGCTCATTGTCAAGTGTGGTCAAAAGCCAATGACTCATCTTTATAACAAAACTTGCTAAGGAATCCCAGCTGAGTCAAAGGTGCGCTGAAGATCTATGGCAATAACTGTCTGGTTTTTTTCCATTAGCGAGCCTTTCCACAAATGGTTGCACTGTTCTTGTTGTTTTTTAATTAATTAGAGAATTTTATCCTGAATTTTTAGAGAAGAGCAAAGAAAACATTTAGGTGGAAGAGCAATGATAGAAATGAACTGACCAGTTTCTATTGGAATGGTCCAGCACAGGAAAGGGAGTGAGCCCTGGTGCCACAAGGAGCGCCAAGGCTTAGAAGGCTGGCCACTTGAGCTCAGCTCACTTTTTTGGTGAGTCCCTCCTCTCAAAGGCCCTCACGTGTTCTATCGCTTGTAGAAATGAGGGGATTTTGCAGCCGTTCTGAAACTTCCTTTGGTGGTATCTCCTCCAGCTGATTATACATATACCCTATGACCCAGCAATTCCACTGCTAAGCGTGTACCAACAGAAAAAAGGGAGCATATGCACCAAAAGATTCAAACAGGCAAGTTCATAGAAGCATGACTTGTGATAATACAACTTGGAAGAGCCCAAGTGTCCATCAACCTTAAAAATGTGATATAAAGGGGAATATTACATAGCAATGAAAAGGAACGTGCAAAGCCATGAAAATTTTGAGGAAGCGTGCCAGGCATGAAAGGTTTCATGCTATGCAATGCCATTCATGCACAGTTCAAGAATACACACATCTAATTCCCAGTGAGAAGAGTGGTTTGTAACTGGACAGATCTGGATTGAAATTTTGTGTTGGAAAATTAAAATTAATAGCTGCGGTGCTTTGGACATGTTGGATTACCTCTCAAAATCCCAGTTTCCCCATCTGGCATAAAAAAGACTTAACACAATGTCTTTCATATTAAAAAAAAAACAACAAAAAAACAGAAAATAATGGCTCTTGTTAGTAGTATTCCAAACTCAGACATCCGGGGTTCCCATGAGGTGTGTTATTTTAGGATTAGATGGGGATTCTTAAATCTGTTGCTCTAGGTCTCACTTTCAAATTTCTCTTTCATGCATTGGAGAAGGAAATGACAACTCACTCCAGTATTCTTGCCTGGAGAATCCCAGGGATGGGGGAGCCTGGTGGGATGCCGTCTATGGGGTCACACAGAGTCGGACACGACTGAAGTGACTTAGCAGCAGCAGGTCTCCATCATGTCTTCTGTCACATACATTTTGATTCTTTCCTCTTTTCCTCTCCCCAACCTCTTTGCTATTCTTTGTTTCCCTTTTCTCACAGTACTTCCACATTGCTTGCTTTTGGTTTTTTTAATTGTAGCTCTCTATGATCCACCCCCCCCCCCACTGACACAGTTCCTTCTAAAGCTCTTTCAAGACAAAAAAGCAGTGGCTCACCTCCACATCCTCTCCAGCGTTTATTGTTTGTAGATTTTTTGATAATGGCCATTCTGACTCCTGTAAGGCAATATCTCACTGCAGTTTTCATTTGCATTTCTCTAATAATTAGTGATGTTGAGCATCTTTTCATGTGCCTATTGGCCATCTGTGTGTCTTCTTTGGAAAGATGTCTATTGAGTTCTTCCACCCTCTCTTTTTTTTGATTGGATTGTTTGTTTGTTTTTATTTTGAGCTCAACAGACTGTTTATGTATTTTGGAGATAAATCCTTTGTCCATTGCTTCATTTGCAAATATTTTCTCGCATTCTGAGGATTGCTTTTTGTCTTGTTTATGGTTTTCTTTGCTGTACAAAGTCAAAGAGAAAAAGAAATGTTGTCTATTAACGTGTATATGTGGAATCTAAAAGCATCAGGTGAACCTATTTCCCGGGCAGGATTAGAAATGCGGATGGAGAAACTGGACATGTGGCCATGGGAGTGAGGGAAGGATGGGGCAAACTGGGAGATTCGGTCTGGTATAAATACACAACCATGTGTGAAACAGCTGGTGGGAGCCTGCTCGATAGCACAGGGAGCTCAGCTCCTTGCTCTATTGTACAGCAGAAACTAACACAACATTGCAAAGCGATTATATTCCAATTTTTTTTAAGTGGCTAAAAATTTCCCTTTGTGTTTCACTGCACATATTACTCTCCCACTTTCCATGTGCGTGGACATTAGTATGTGCATATTATAGCTCCATGTAGAATCATTGCTGGATTCAAGGCACAAATATGTCATGATCCAAATGTTTCATAGCATGTAAAGAAAGGTAATAGAATCCTAAGGCTCATTTGACATGTTTTACTTGGACTGAAGTTGAAGTCCTATGAATCTTTCGCTCTTCAGTTGATTTGACCAGAATTGACCAAGTCTCCTAAATAAGTGTTTTTTTTTTCCCCCTATTGGTCCTGGACACTGCCCTTCCATTTTCCCCTTGCAATAATTTACTGCATTTTCTGTTTAGCAGTCTTTTTAAAAAGTGTAAGCCGTATCCTATATCTTCTTTGTTTAAATCGCTCCAACAAAGCCCAATGGAATTGGAGTAAACCTATGATCTTACCATAACCTACCTTTTCAGTACTGACCTTTTTCCGTCTTCTCCCTTTGTTGCAACACTCATATTTCTGTATCTCACATACATTATGTTTACATCCAACTCAGGGATTTTGTATATGTTAAGGCTCCATTAGAAAATTCATCTCCCAGATTTCACAGCTAGCTCCTTGTGATGGTTCAAGACGAAGTATCAACTACCGAGAGAGCTTTGCCCAAGACTACTCGCTAAAACATTTACCCCATCCCAGATTACTACCACATCAATTTATTATACTTTCTTTATAGCAGTTTTCACTCATACCCCTTGCAATAATTTACTGCATTTTCTGTTTAGCAGTCTTTTTAAAAAGTGTAAGCCGTATCCTATATCTTCTTTGTTTAAATCGCTCCAACAAAGCCCAATGGAATTGGAGTAAACCTATGATCTTACCATAACCTACCTTTTCAGTACTGACCTTTTTCCGTCTTCTCCCTTTGTTGCAACACTCATATTTCTGTATCTCACATACATTATGTTTACATCCAACTCAGGGATTTTGTATATGTTAAGGCTCCATTAGAAAATTCATCTCCCAGATTTCACAGCTAGCTCCTTGTGATGGTTCAAGACGAAGTATCAACTACCGAGAGAGCTTTGCCCAAGACTACGCGCTAAAACATTTACCCCATCCCAGATTACTACCACATCAATTTATTATACTTTCTTTATAGCAGTTTTCACTCATTTACCTGCCTTTTTGTTGTGTTTATATGGTGATTGGTGTGAATGCTGCAGTGGGGGCCATTAATGTGGTTTGTAGGTGAGGCCAGTGGTATTGGTGGTACAGGGAGTAGCTCTTCAGTAATGGTCTTCCTGTGGTCGAGGTTTTCATTACTCCTACTCATGGCTGAATTCAGTAACCCCCTGATCCAGGCAGAAGAACCCATGTGAGTAATGGAAGCCTCAGACATCTTCCTCTCCTAGTCTTTGACTCCAACATGATCACATTCACTGGCTTCCACTCACTGGGTCAAGCCATTTCCCAGGCTCGACTTGAAAATGAGAACATCACAAATTTCTCCCTCTTGTTTATAGACTTTAGTATGATCTGAGCACAGGATTCTCTAAAAAGGAAGAACATTTTCAGCAAATTTCTAGAATATTAACATGAACATGTATCACTAAATTTTAGCCACTTAACTTCTCCCTTGCATTGTACATCTTGGATAAAATAAAAACACCTTTTCAGCGTTTTGTATTTGATTGGTTTGTTTGTGTTCTAATCCTAAGGAACCTAAGTACTCCCAAAAGCACTGAGAGATGACCATTCTCTGCCTGCTATGTGCTGTAGGAAATAGAAGCACCATGAGTGCTTAATGAATATATGCACCCCAAAATTTGAAGTTCTTTTAAAATATTACAGTGCTATGTTTATTGAATATTTACTCTAAGGCAGAGACTGCATATGTTCATTTCTCCAGACCCTCTTCCCTTCCTTAAAAGCATACATGGGTTAGAAAAAACAGATTGGCATTGAGATGTAGTATAAATATTTTGGAGTTTGATCTTCACTCAAGTCTTGGTTTAACTCATTATTGTTCAGTTGCTAAGTCATGTCCAACTCTTTGCAACCCCATGGACTGCAGCACACCAGGCTTCCCTGTCCTTCACTATCTCCTAGTGTTTGCCCAAACTCATGTCCATTGAGTCAGTGATGCCATCCATCCATCTCATCTCCTGTCATCCCCTTCTTCTCCTGCCCTCAATCTTCCCCAGCATCCGGATCTTTTCCAGTGAGTTGGCTCTTCACATCAGGTGGCCAAAGTATTGGAGCTTCAGCTTCAGCATCAGTCCTTCCAATGACTATTCAGGGTTGATTTCCTTTAGGATTTTCTGGTTTGATCTTGCAGTCCAAGGGATTCTCAAGAGTCTTCTCCAGCAACACAATTCAAAAGCATCAATTCTTTGGGGCTCAGCCTTCTTTATTGTCCAACTCTCACATTTGTACATGACTACTGGAAAAACCATAGCTTTGACCATATGGACTTTTGTTGGCAAAGTGGTGTCTCTGCTTTTTAAAATACTCTCTGAGTGGAAATTTCCTCAATAGTTCTGTGAGACACGTAATACCTAATTTGCTTTTTGTTCAGTTATTGACTGGATGTAAATGAGTTTATTAAATCCTTGGGAATTAATAACTGTCAAGTCTCTTCATCAGCCACAGGATTGCACAAAACTGTCCTTTACTTGGAGTGGAGTCAAATGAAGAATATAGGTCTTTCTGTTGCCCCTTGAAGAACGCGGTTGCCCTATATGGGTAATTGAAATTCTTCTGCTATCAGTCTGGACAGTATTAATCTCAGCTGAATGAAATCTTTGTGTACATATGCACTCAGGAGCAGGATGAGTTTACAAACAATTATGCAAGTATGGCTGTATGTTTTTCTCCAGACCCAACCACAACATGAGAGGAGATTAATCAGTGTGGACATCTTGAGCAAATGGAGCATTTTGTTCTGTTTTTCCTGAGAAGATAAGAATTAGTGTCTAATGCTGAGTCTCAGTTCAGCTGTGTGAGTGGGGTCGAGATGAGCTCTGACTGAATTACCTCTGTTCTGTTTCAAATAATTATCCCCAAGAGAATCTAAACAGTGAAGCATAGNAGCAAATGGAGCATTTTGTTCTGTTTTTCCTGAGAAGATAAGAATTAGTGTCTAATGCTGAGTCTCAGTTCAGCTGTGTGAGTGGGGTCGAGATGAGCTCTGACTGAATTACCTCTGTTCTGTTTCAAATAATTATCCCCAAGAGAATCTAAACAGTGAAGCATAGCTGGGGCGATGGAGGTGAGCATGATCCAAAGGAAGTACATATTATTCCCTGGTAAATATTGACAGAAATACCCATTCTGTACTGTCAAAACCAGCCCCCTAGGCTGCTATACTCTTTTATCTCTTAGATTTCAATAGAAGAATGAGTCCTGCCCTTTATGAAGATGTAGAAGAGATAAAAGATCCCCTTCAGCTGTGAATTTCTTAATCATGGATCAGCTACAGTTAGAGACAGAGGGGCCATTTATATCCATATCTCAATGTATAGTTATATATGTTATGTCCAAGTGTACATTTCTTATGTGTGACATCTCATAAATATTATAAGTAATATCCAAACTATTGGGTGACTGATCGTGCATATGTCATTTTATTTCTGTGAGCCAAAGTTTCCTTATTTGCACAATGGGAATGAATTATATGAAAGTTGTCATCTAAGAGTAAAATACTCTAAAATTTAAAAGCATATCTTCATAGCTATTTTTTCTATCAAAATCAGACTCATTTATTTAGATAATAATTTGAACTTTTTAGTTAATAAAGTAATTTTATTTAATTTTTATTGTGAATTGGAGTATATAGCTAGCTATCAGTGTTAGGTTAGTTTCAGGAGTACAGCAGTATGATTTGTTTCTATTATTTTTCAAATTCTTTTCCCATTTAAGTTATTGCAGAGTTCCCTGGGCTATACAGTAGGTCCTTATTCATTATCTATTTTAAATATATCCATGAGTACATGT
The DNA here is from genome assembly GCA_006410675.1 of Oreotragus oreotragus. Lineage (NCBI taxonomy): Eukaryota > Metazoa > Chordata > Mammalia > Artiodactyla > Bovidae > Oreotragus > Oreotragus oreotragus. The sequence continues at coordinate 179,718 of SJYX01000437.1, forward strand.
CAATCTCACATTCCCAATCTATCCTGCCTGACTCCAGCTCTCTTCTGGTAACCATTATTTCATTTTCTAAGTCACTGAGTCTGTTTCTGTTTTCAAAATAAGTTCATTTATATCCATTTTAGATTTATATAAGCGATATCATATATCTGTCTTTCACCATCTGACTCACTTCACTTAGTATGATAGTCTCCAGGCCCATCCATGTTGCTACAAATGGCGCTATTTCATTCTTTTTAGTGGCTAGCTAATATTCCATTGCATATATGCATCGTATCTTATTTATCCATTCATGTATTGATGAAGATTTAGGTTGCTTCCTCTTGGCTGCAGTGAACACTGAGGTGCATGCATGTATCTTTTTTAAATTAAGGTTTTCTCTAGATACATGCTTGGGAGTAGGATTGCTGGATCATATGATAGTTCTAAGTTTAATTTTGTAAGGAAGCGCCATACTATCACCCATAGTGGATTTACCAGTTGACACTTCCACCTGACCCCTCTCCAGCACTTATTGTTTGTAAACTTTTTGATGATGGTCCTTCTGACTGGTGTGAAGTGACATCTTATTGTAGTTTTGATTTGTAGTTCTCTAGTTATTAGCAATGTTGAGCATCTTTTCCTGTGCCTGTTGGCCATCTGTATCTGTATGTCTTCTTTGGAGAAATGTCTGTTTATATCTTCTGCCCATTTTTTATTGGGCTTTTTTTATACTGAACTACATAAGCTGTTTATAAATTTTGCCTATTACTCTCTTGTGGGTAACATGGTTTGCAAATATTTTTCCCCCCTAAGAGCTTTATAGTGTTCCAATTTACCTTTAATCCATTTAGAGATTATTTATGTGTATGCTGTTAGAGAATGTTCTAAAAATTGTTTTCTTACATGGAGCTGTCCAGTTTACCCAGCACCACTTATTGAAGAGGCTGTCTTTTCTTCATTGTATAGTCTTGCCTCCTTTGTTGTAGATTAATTGAACATAGATGTGTGGTTTTATTCCTATTTCAGGGTCCCATTTCAGGGCTTCCTAGCCTATTTCAGTGATCTCTGTTTCTTTTTTTGTGCCAGTACCATGCTATTTTGATGACTGTCTATTGCCTGGAGTCAGGTAGCCTGAGTCCTCCAGCTGTGTTTTTCTTTGTCAAGTTTGCTTTGGCCATTTGGGGTCTTTTGTGTCTCCATACAAATTTTAATATTTTTTATTCGAGTTCTGTGAAAAATGCCATTGGTAATTTGATAAGGATTGCATTGAATATGTAGAAGAATTTGAAATTTTTAATTCATTTTTTAACAAATTTTATTGAGGACATATTATGGGTCCTGGGGACAGAGACATTAAAGAATTGGTCCACAGTGCAGGGGCCTGGGTTCAATTTCTGAGCTGGGAAGACGCCTGGAGACTTCCATGGTCAGAGGATCCTGGCGGCTACAGTCCATGGGGTCGGAAAGAGTCAGGCATGACTGAGCGACTAACACTTTCACTTATTATGGGTCAAGTTCAATTCTAGGCACTGGGATAAATAAAGGTACAAAAACCACTGCCTTCATAGAAATTGCCTTTAGCATAGGGGCATAGACAACAAATAAATCATATATATATATATGAAAGTGTTATTTGTTCAGTTGTGTCCAGCTGTTTGTGATACAATGGACTGTAGCCAACTAAGCTCCTCTGTTCATGGAATTCTCCAGGCAGGAATAATGGATTGGGTAGTCATTCCCTTTTCCAGAGGATCTTCCCAAGCCAGGGACTGAACTTGGCTGTCTCACATCGGCACCAGGTTCCTTACTCCCTGCTGCTGCTGCTGCTGCTAAGTCACTTCAGTCATGTCCGACTCTGTGTGACCCCATAGACGGGAGCCCACCAGGCTCCCCCATCCCTGGGATTCTCCAAGCAAGAATACTGGAGTGGGTTGCCATTTCCTTCTCCAATGCGTGAAAGTGAACGTGAAGTCACTCACTCGTGTCCGACTCAGCAACCCCATGGACTGCGGCCTGCCAGGCTCCTCCGCCCATGGGATTTTCTAGGCAAGAGTACTGGAGTGGCAGCTTTATTCATATATGCACACACACTCACACACAAGCTAGCTAGTTTATAGTACTATAAGTTTGATAGAAAAAAAAATTGAACAGAGTAAGATTTCCTGAGAAGTTTATATTTGAGTCAAGGCTTATAAATGAGTTGAATACCCTAAATATATAAAATATGGATTAAAAGACCAAGTGAATATCTGTGTTGAACACATTGAATTATGAATCTTTGTTTCTCCCTGTCTAATAATAGAGCTTCTAATTCCTTTAACACAAGTAAACAGTCTTTTTTTTTTTTGTTTTAGAGCATCCATTTTACTTTTTTTACTTTGCAGTACTCTGTTGGTTTTGGCATGCATTCTTCAAATTACTCTAGAAAAATATGTAGTAAATAAAGTTACATCAGTATGGCCTAAGTAGGATGAAAGTTTCAAACAGCGAGTATAGAACTAAGAATTGCAAGATCTGTGTTCTGGTCTTTCTCTGGATACAACTAGCTCAGAAAACTTGGGTGAAAACTAAACTGATTTTCTCTGTCTCTGAATAGCCTTTTTTTTTTTTTTTTTCAAAACTGGTATAATACTTGTTCTACCTATATCCAAAATATCTATAGGGATCACTTGGACATAGCATAACTGTACCATGTAAAAGTCCTATATGGAAGCAAGATGGCTTAAGATAAATTATGCATTTCTTGATAGATTGTAGAAGCATCGTGTTTTGTTTGCCTAAGAAGATCTCAAGTATCATAATCAGTCTACATCTTTGCAATATGTGTCTTACAAGTTTCCTGTTACAAGTACAGAAGCTCTTCTGCTAAAATACTTTCAAATTATATGTGTTCATAGGTCTTTTTTGTAAAAAAAAAAAAGCGGCTCACCAGCACAAAAGTACATTGACTGTATCCAAGCAGATGAAACAGTCACATGAAATCATTTTAGTCTCATTCATTTTTTAAAAATTGGTTTATGTCATATGTATTGTTTCAGGTAGCACACTGCTACATTTTATGATGAAGAAAGCTAAAATGGAAACATCTTTGGATTTGTATTTTTAAGAGCTGACAGGAAACAATAAGGTTAAGAAGTAATACTGTCACCATCTCTGGTTCTGCTGTGAAACACTTTGCAGAGATGTTTAGCAATATTTTGCACATGTCAGAAAAGGACTTCTGCACAGCTGCTTAAAATCTGTGTATGTGTGTTCAGTCACTCAGTTGTGTCCGACTCTTTGTGAACCCATGGACTGTAGCCCACCAGGCTCCTCTGTCCATGGAGTTTTTCCAGGCAAGAATATCGGAGTGGGCTGCCATCTTCTACTCGAGGGGATCTTCCCAACCCAGGGATCAAACCTGTGTCTCTTGCGTCTCCTGCATAGGCAGACAGATTCTTTACCACTGCACCACCTGGGAAGTCCCCTTTTTAAAAGATCCTTCTGTGCTCACCTTTATGACAATTTTGGAAATTATGGGCTCGCACAAATAGGTGCTTTTTAGGCATATGTTGTAGGCTGGATAACAGCTCCCCAAGATATCTGCATCCTCATCCCCCAAACCAAAGAATGTTACTTCATATGGTAACAGAGATTTTATAGATGTGATTCAGGATCTTGAGGTAGAGAGACTGATTTTCCCATATTAGCCAGGTGGGCTCTAAATGTAATCACCATGGTTCTGTAAGAAGGCGGCAGAAGGAGATTTGACTTTAGAGACAGAAGAGCAGAAAGTGATTTATAATGAAACAAAGATTTAAAGATGCTATGCTGCTGGCTCTGAAGCTGCGGGAAAGGGTTGTTAGTCAAGAAATGCAAGAAATGCAGTTCAGAGGTTGGAATAATCAAGGAAACGGATTTTCCCCTGAAAGCTTCCTGAAGGAGCACAGCCATGCTGGCACCTTGTTTTGGTCCAGTGAAACTGACTTCAGAGCTCTGAGCTCTAGAATAAAAGAATAAATGTGTGTTGTCTGAAACTACTGAGTTTGTAATAATTTATAGCAGCATCAATAGGAAATTAATACAGTGCGAACCTCAAATTTTTGGCAACATTCCCCAAGGAGATGCAATTCGTTAAGTCAACATGGGACTACAGTTTGTTAAACAAGTTCCAGACTCACTGCTCCCAGAATGTTGAGAGCATCTGGTGGCCTTATCGTTGAGTCACCAAGTTGTGTCTGACTCTTCGCGATACTATGAACTGCCGCATGCCAGGCATCCTTGTCCCTCACCATCTCCCAGAGGTAGCCCAAGTTTATTTCCATTGAATCGGTTATGCCATCCAACTATCTCATCCTCTGTTGCCCTCTTCTCCTTCTGCCTTCATTCTTTCCCAGCATCAAGATCTTTTTCCAATGAGTCAGCTGTTGGCATCAGGTGGCCAAAGTATTGGAGTTTCAGCATCAGTCCTTCCAAAGAGTATTCAGGATTGATTTCCTTTAAGATTGACTGGTTTGATCTCACTGTGTCTAAGGGACCTCAAGAGTCTTCTCAAGAGCATCTATTACATCTACAATATATCAGAGGGCAGTAAAATTTTTGATCTGGAAGCATGTGCAACCAGATTAGTCATCTACCTCTACTTGGAATAATACAATTTTCAATATGTTGCTGAAATTTTCTGGACCTCAATGTACTTGTGTATAAAAGGGAACTAGTAATAATACTCATGTGCCTTTTGCTCAGTCATACCCAACTTTTTGTGATCCCATGGACTATAATCTGCCAGTCTTCTTTGTCAATGGGATTTTCCAGACAAGAACATTGCAGTGGATTGCCATTTCCTTCTCCAGGGGTTCTTCTCCAGCCAGAAATAAAACCTGCATCTCCTGTATCTCCTGCATTGGAGCCAGATTCATTACCCATAATAATAATACATAAGTCTTAGGGCAAGATGAGGTGAAATAATACATACTCAGCACTTATATAGATTTTTGGCATAGTGTTTTGCATCAGTTAACATATTAACTTTTTTTTTTTGACCATAGCAGACCCTAAGCCAAGTCACATCAATCTATCAGAAAGATCAAGCTAAATTCAAGCTAGGTCACCACAAACACTGCATGTAAAACTCAAAGTAGGAAGAAAACAATTTTAGATATTTAAATTAGTGACTCTGTTTTTCCAGTAGTCATGTATGGATGTGAGAGTTGGACTGTGAAGAAGGCTGAACGCCGAAGAATTGATGCTTTTGAACTGTGGTGTTGGAGAAGACTCTTGAGAGTCCCTTGGACTGCAAGGAGATCCAACCAGTCCATTCTGAAGGAGATCAGCCCTGGGATTTCTTTGGAAGGAATGATGCTAAAGCTGAAACTCCAGTACTTTGGCCAGCTCATGGGAAGAGTTGACTCATTGGAAAAGACCCTGATGCTGGGCGGGATTGAGGGCAGGAGGAGAAGGGGACAACAGAGCATGAGATGGCTGGATGGCATCACTGACTCAATGGATGTGAATCTGAGTGAACTCCAGGAGTTGGTGATGGATAGGGAGGCCTGGCGTGCTGTGATTCATGGGGTCACAAAGAGTCAGACATGGCTGAGCGACTGAACTGAACTGAATGATTGAAAGTACCTGTCCAGATGAGCCAGTTTTATTTGGTTGCACTTCTGAAAAGTGTGCCTGTTACCTGGGTGAAAACTGTCATCCAGGTTTAGAGACCTGGGCTTTAACATTGACTAGCACATGAGTTATTTTTCCATACGTGCCTAAATTTTCTTGTATGTAAAATGGAGATACAGTGAACTTTCCTGTATCAATGGGCTATCTTAAAGATTCATTGCTACTTTTTTAAAATTTAAATTTATTTATTTATTTTTTATATAAATTCATTTATTTTAATTGGAGGTTAGTTACTTTACAATATTGTATTGGTTTTGCCATACATCAACATGAATCTGCCATGGTTGTACACGTGTTCCCAATACTGAGCCCCCTTCCCACCTCCGTCCCCATACCATCCCTCTGGGTTATCCCAGTGCACCAGACCCAAGCATCCTGTATCCTGCATTGAACCCGGACTGGTGATTCATTTCTTATGTGATATTATACATGTCTCCATGCCATTCTCCCAAATCATCCCACCCTCTCCCTCTCCCACAGAGTCCAAAAGACTATTCTGTACATCTGTGTCTCTTTTGCTGTCTTGCATACAGGGTTTACAGGGCTATCGTTACCATCTTTCTAAATTCCATATATATGCGTTAGTATATTGTATTGGTGTTTTTTTTTT
>SJYX01000437.1:192039-205398 GCA_006410675.1 Oreotragus oreotragus
CCAAAGGAGAAGAGAGCAGTCAAGCCAACAATATCGCTCCCAAGTAAAAAGGGGTACTGAAGATCGGGTTCTTAAAGGTACAAAATTGATAACAAATACCAAAAGGCAAAGATTAAAAATCTAGAGTAGAGGTTGGATTTAAAAAAATACAATATTAAAGAAAAGAAGAAGAAGAAAAAATAACAAAAATTATTTAAGAAATATATATATATGAAGTTTGCTTTAAAAAATAGGGTCTTTTTTAAGTAATAGTAGGTTATAAAAATGAAAATTAAAGGAGTAATAGAGGACTTAAATTTTTTTTAAGTTAAAAAAAAAAGAATGATCATAAAAATAGTAAAAATATATCTAGGACTTTCTCTGGTATTGTTGTGGGCAGTGTGGGGTCAGTTCATTTTTGAATAGTTCCTTGATCCAGCTTATATTTCTCAAGATCTATAGGCTCCTTCCTATGTAGTCAGTATTAACTACAGGGTTTTAACTACGGGGTTTTAATCTATTGCACCTGTCATTTCCAAGGCGGTTCCCTCTGTTTTAGTTTCTTCTGTTTGCTGGTCTCTTCAGTGTCTGATTTCCGCCCTGATACAAGGTGGGTGGTGGTGGACACTTTTCTTAAGCTCACTTGTTCAGTCGCGCTGTGGGATGGGAGGGATGCTGCAAACAAATATCACTGGTGTGTGCTCGCAGAATCTCAACCACACTGGGCCTGCCCCCTGCTCATGGCCCATGTGCCCTCCCTGCCCACACTGCTCAGGCTCTAGGTTGCTCTGCTGGGAACCGTCCGAGGCCGGCCCTGGGCTGCATGCACCTCCCAGATCTAAGCCGCTCAGGTTCAGGCACTCGGATAGTCCTCAGTGGTGCAGACTCTGTTGGGCCTGTGTTTTGTGCCCTTCCCAGGTCCAAGCAGCTCAGGTGACGAGGTGTTTGGCAAGCATGGTCGCTGCGACTGATCTCCTCTCCCATCCCTGCTGCTCAGTTTCCTGGGTGTACAACTGGCTCACCTTCTCAGGTGGATGTTGACTGTCCAGAACCCCAAGAATTCTTAGTTAGCAAAGAAGCCTGCTTGCGGTTTGGTAGATAATGTCTCTCTGGGGCCACGATTGCCCCTTCCAGCCCTGGCTGCCTGTCACTGGAGGGGGATGGTCTACAGCCGGTTCTCTCTGTTCAGCCCTTTGTTCTGTGTGTGGTCCTGGAGGTGTCTTAGGCTAGAGCTTTTTGCGTGGTAGTTACCCACAGTCTGGTTTGCTAGCCCAAGTTTAGTTTGCTCTGATTACCCTTGGGGCATTCAGGCCTGATCCTTACTCTAAGCAATGCAGCTGTGCCTCCCTGCCCAGCTTGCTAGTGGCAGATGCAGGCATCTGCACTGCTTCTCCCCTGGGGCAGTTACCGTTGAGCTAGTAATCTGTAGGTTTTAATTATTTATTTATTTTTCCTCCCTGTTATGTTGCCCTCTGTGCTTGCAAGGCTCGCCACAGACTCGGCAGTGAGAGTGTTTCCTGGTGTTTGAAACTTCTCTCTTTTTAAGACTCCCTTCCCAGGACGGAGCTCCAACCCTACCTCTTTTGTCTCTTTCTTTGCCTTTTATATTTTTTCCTACCTCTTTTCGAAGACAATGGGCTGCTTTTCTGGGTGCCTGATGTCCTCTGCCGGCATTCAGAAGTTGTTTTGTGGAATTTACTCAGTGTTTAAATGTTCTTTTGAATTTGTGGGGGAGAAAGTGGTCTCCCCGTCCTATTCCTCCGCCATCTTAGGACCACCTCCTCATTGCTACTTAAACACAGAATTTAGGAAAATAACAAAGCATAGTGGCTAGAATATAGTACCTGCTCAAAAGATGACAATTATGAACGATAATAATTGTTAGACACTGGGAATATAAGCTTAATTAAAATTATATGATTTATCCAGAATTTCATAAGTCTAGGTATTAAACTTTGAGTGCTTCCAGTAAATAGATGGATAAACACATAAAAATAACTCTAAAGCAATCTATGTTCTACATCCACTCTGTCCATTAGAAATATAATGTGTGCAACATATATTAATTTTCCTAACATCCATATTTATATAAAAAAAAGCTACTGAAATAAGTAACAGTAAATCAGATTATGTTAATAGCATATATTATTGGCTCAATACATCTAAAATACTATCATTTCAACACATCAAGTATTTTGTATTCTTTTTAAAAACACTTTGTCTTTGAAATTCAGGGCATTTACCCTTAAGAGAGTCAGACACAACTGAGCGACTTCATTCATTCAAGGTAAGTAAAAGTAACCAAACCATCTGGTTTCTCTGGGACTGTCCAGGTTTTCACTCTGAAAGTCTTTATCTTGGAAAACTTCTCAGAGGCAGTTGTTTATAGCACATCCCGATTTGAACTCTAAGCTATAATCAGAAATAGCTGATCTATATATTTCATCCAATTCACAGCTGGGAGAGTCACAGATCAAAGTTCTTCAAATGTACTGGCAAGTAATTGAATTGAACATCCATTGTTTCATTAAAGTTAATTACAACCTAAAAATGTAGTTCCTCAGTCTTAGTAGCTTTTAGATGTTCAAGTAATGCCTACTACATTGGGCAATGCATTTATCTCCCTTTTTTTTTTTTTTTAAATTACACATCAAATAAGCTATGCCTTCTGGAAATTAACTCTCCTAAACTTTTCAAGTACCATCCTGGAACTGAGCAATGGGATTTCTTATTGGTTTGTATATATTACTGTATATACAATAATGTATATATTATTGTACTGTATATATTATACCGTGGAAGGCAATGGCACCCCACCCCAGTACTCTTGCCTGGAAAATCCAATGGACGGAGTAGCCTGGTGGGCTGCAGTCCATGGGGTCGCTAACAGTTGGACAGACTGAGCGACTTCACTTTCACTTTTCTCTTTCATGCATTGGAGAAGGAAATGGCAACCCACTCCAGTATTCTTGCTTGGAGAATCCCAGGGATGGGGGAGCCTGGTGGGCTGCCATCTATGGGGTCACACAGAGTCGGACACGACTGAAGTGACTTAGCAGCAGCAGCAGCATATATTATACATTAATATACAGGACATTACAGAGATGTGAGCACTGCTTTAAAGACGTACTAGCATGCATTGTAATTTTATAAAGTGTTGACTTAAGGAGCATCCATTTGAAAAGAAAAATGGATGAAATGTGGTGACAAAGGCAGAATATAAAGCATCAGTAAATGTAAGTTGTGGGGGAGGTAAATATAAATAAAGCATGTGGATATTCATTCATTCTATGATGGAATTACCAACAATAAGCCAGGTCTCCTGGCTCTGTGATGAGAATGATAAAGACAAAACTTAGTGTTGTGTTGTGTTGTGTTCTTTCCCCATCTGGTCTGACTTCACACCTCTTGCAATATCATGGACTGAGCCTTCAGAGGCCCACAGTTACTGTGAACACGTAGTGACACTGCATTAATTATAACAGCAACAGCAATATACCAGTCCGTAGCTTGGATTGAAGCAGATGGATTCTAAAGGATAAGAACTGAGGTAGATCTAAGCCAAACACATCTAGTATCGAGTTAATGGTAATGGTGGCTTAGAAAGGGAACAGATAAGGTAGGAGTTGCATTCTCTGTGGAAACGGGAAGTATAGTTACACCTGCAGGAAACTGGGAACCTTCTGTGCTGCGTGCTAAGTCGCTTCAGTTGTGTCCAACTCTTTGCGACCCCGTGGACTATAGCCCGCCAGGCTCCTCTGTCCATGGGATTCTCCAGGCAAGAATACTGGAGTGGGTTACCATGCCCTTCCCCAGGGGGGAGCCTTCTGCACTCCACAAAAAGTCAGGGCCCTGAAACAATACTAATCTATGTAATTAGGGGACGAAGATCTTCCTCTGACTCCAGTAAAGTGGCAAGAGAGCTCATCTTCTGCCTGTGCTCACAGAGGGAAAAGCAAACGCATCTACAATGAGAATTTGGAAAAGCCAGCATGTGCCATGCATGCATTTGGGTCAGAATATATGTTATTCACATGGAACAGGGACCACAAGGAGGGAAATAATGCAAAAAGAAAAAAAAAAAAAAGTCTTAAGATCATAAACCTCATGGTTTGGGCAGAAGCAAATAAAAGAAACCACGCTGTGAAGATGCTTCCAAAACCCAGAGGACATGTGCGTCCCATTGACAGAGGGGATAGACTGTGGCGGAAAGACCACCACGAAAAATAAACACATAACCCAAAAATACAAATTACTGGAGGAAATGATCTACTACGTGGGAGATCAACAGAAACAACAAAGCATAAAATTAATACCCCAAGACACTGAAATTACAGAACATAAAAAAGAGGCTATCAAATAAATACATTTTAAATGATTAAAGAGAACATAGATGGAAACAAGATAGGACAAGAACTTATCAAAAATGAATAATTAGAATTTGAAAATGGATATTGTAAAAGAAAAATATGTATATAATTTTAAATTTTAAAAAATGTCAATGTCTGTGTCCAGCAGATTAGCCATAGCTGGAGAGGGAAGTAAAGAGCTAGAAGATGAAATTACTAAGACGGAAGTGCAGCAACAATAAACAGAGGTGAATGAAGAAAAGGAGGTGAAGCATTTGGGCAAGAAACAGAAGTTTCACTATTTCATACTGGGGACATATGACTAACATTCTGAAGCAGTATGTGGCACATAGAAAGTACTCTAGAAATATTTGCTGAAAGGATGAATGAATGAATGAATAGAAATCCTCGAAAGCAAAGACAGATGCTATGTGCCTAAAGAGTGAAAATTAAAGAGATAATAGCTGTGAACTTCTAGGAACTCGAGAGAGTTATAAGATGTGAAATTTAGGGACTCCTAAAGAGGAAAAATCATAATAAACATACACTTAAAAACCACAGACACAGTAAAAATCTTATAAAGCAAACAAAAGAAAAAATTATATCAAAAACAGAAGCTAAATGTTTGGTAGAATTACTAGCAACAATAGAGGCTAGAATTAAATCATACACAACATTCCAAGCAATAATTTTAAGCCAATTATTCTATAAGACCTCAATGTTATTCAAGATTGGTAATAAATTGAATAGAATTTCAGTGAAGGCTTATAAAACATGAAAAGTGCTGGTAAAGGTTCTGTTTCAGAAAGCAGCAAATTGTATGTAGAAGGAATTAGAAATGCACATGAAATAATAATAAGTTACTTGATACATAGGTAAATCTAAATAAACATAAATAATATTAACTAATTTGAAGTAATGAGAAATAAACTGAAAACAAAGTATTCCACAACAATAATATGAAAGATTAGGGTGAAAGATATTCCCATTTGAATGCAGAGTTCCATCAAATACAAAGGAGAGATAAGAAAGCCTTCCTCGGTGATCAGTGAAAAGAAATAGAGGAAAACAATAGAATGGGAAAGATTAGACATCTCTTCAAGAAAATTAGAGATACCAAGGGAACATTTCATGCAAAGATGTGCTCAATAAAGGACAGAAATGGTATGGACCTAACAGAAGCAGAAGATAGTAAGAGGTGGCAAGAATACACAGAGGAACTGTTCAAAAAAAATCTTCACAACCCAGATAATCACAATGGTGGGATCACTCACCTAGAGCCAAACATCTTGGAATGTGAAGTCAAGTGGGCCTTAGGAAGTATCACTATGAACAAAGATAGTGGAGTTGATGGAATTCCAGGTGAGTTATTTCAAACTGAAAAAGATGATGCTGTGAAAGTGCTAGAATCAATATGCCAGCAAATTTGGAAAATTCAGCAGTGGCCACAGGACTGGAAAAGGTCAGTTTTCACTCCAATCCCAAAGAAAGGCAAAAAGAATGCTCAAACTACCACATAATTGCACTCATCTCACATGCTAGTAAAGTAATGCTCAAAATTCTGCAAGCCAGGCTTCAGCAATATGTGAGCCATGAAATTCCAGATGTTCAAGCTGGTTTTAGAAAAGGCAGAGGAATCAGAGATCAAATTGCCAACATCGGCTGGATCATCAATAAAGCAAGAGAGTTCCAGAAAAACATCTCTTTCTGCTTTATTGACTATTCCAAAGCCTTTGACTATGTGGATCACAATAAACAGTGGAAAATTCTGAAAGAGATGGGATTACCAGAGCACCTGAGCTGCCTCTTGATAAATCTGTAGGCAGGTCAGGAAGCAACAGCTAGAACTGGACGTGGAACAACAGACTGGTTCCAAATCGGAAAAGGAGTACATCAGGGCTGTATATTGTCACCCTGCTTATTTAACTTATGTGCAGTGTACATCATGAGAAACCCTGAGCTGGATGAAGCACAAGCTGGAATCAAGATTGCCAGGAGAAAGTTCAATAACCTCAGATATGCAGATGACACCACCCTTATGGCAGAAAGTGAAGAGGAACTAAAGAGCCTCTTGATGAAAGTGAAAGAGGAGAGAGAAAAACTTGGCTTAAAGCTCAACATTCAGAAAACGAAGATCATGGCATCTGGTCCCATCACTTCGTGGGAAATAGATGGGGAAACAGTGGCTGACTTTATTTTTCTGGGCTCCAAAATCACTGCAGATGGTGATTGCAGCCATGAAATTAAAAGACACTTCTTGGAAGGAAAGGTATGACCAACCTAGCCAGCATATTGAAAAGCAGAGACATTATTTTGCCAACAAAGGTCCATCTCTTCAAGGTTATGGTTTCTCCAGTAGTCATGTATAGATGTGAGAGATGGACTATAAAGAAAGCTGAGTACCAAAGAATCGAAGCTTTTGAACTGTGGTGTGGGAGAAGACTCTTGAGAGTCCCTTGGACAGCAAGGAGATCCAACCAGTCCATCCTAAAGGAGATCAGTCTTGGGTGTTCATTGGAAGGACTGATGTTGAAACTCCAATACTTTGGCCACCTAATGCGAAGAGCTGACTCATTTTAAAAGACCCTGATGCTGGGAAAGATTGAGGGCAGGAGGAGAAGAAGATGACAGAAGTTGAGATGGTTGGATGGCATCACCAACTCAAGGAGATGAGTTTGAGTGAACTCTGGGAGTTGGTGATGGATAGGGAAGCCTGGTGTGCTGTAGTCCACGGGGTCGCAAAGAGTTGGACACGACTGAGTGACTGAACTGAACTGATAAACAAAGTAAAATGTTCTAGATTCTTTGAATCATTTGGTGGGAGTTTAAAGAAGACACCAATAAGACTATTGCTATATCTGCATCTTAATTTTTAAAAGTAAATGATAAAAAATAAATCTGCTATATAGATAGTATTGGATTGGCCAAAATGTTTGTTCATTTTTTCCCATAAGATGGTTCTAGTAGCAGTTAATTATTTTTAGCTTCATTCAAAGCAATTTTTTAAGATTATATTGTGATAGCTATCATGTCAGCATGCATTCAAAAACATTAACAAAGTTGGTGGATTTCTGTATAGCCATTTTATTATTGAAGATGGATGAGAAAAAGCAACATTTTTATCATGGCATGCTTTATTAATTCAAGAAACGTAAAAATGCAATGAAACACAAAAGATTTTTGCAATAGAAAAGGTGCTGTAACTGATTGAATGTGTCTAAAGCATTTTGTGAAGTTTCTTGTGAGTGATTTCTTGTGGACGACACTCCATGGTTCGGTAGACCAGTTGAACATGATAGCAATAAAACTGAGACAGTACTTGAGAACAATCAACAGTATACCATGTGGGAAATAGTCAACATGCTCAAAGTATCCAAATGAATCACTCAGAATCATTTGCACCAGGCTTGGTTATGTTTGATGTGTGGGCTCCACATAAATTAAATGGAAAAAAAAAAAAAACAACCAAACCTTCTTGACAATATACCCACATGCAGTTCTCTACTGAAACAATGAAAATGTTCCATTTTAAAACAGATTGTGACAGTAGATAAAAAGTGGATACTGTACAATAACATGAAACAGAAGAGATCATTGGGCAAGTGAAGTGGACCACCACCAACTGCACCAAAGTCTGATGTTCATCCCAAGAAGCTGACATTTTATACATGATGGGATTGGAAAGGAGTCCTCTGGTAAGAACTCCTTCTAGAAAAACCAAACAATGAGTTCCAACCAGTACTGTTCCCAATTAGACTGACTGAAAATAGCACTCAATGAGAAGTGTCCGGAATTAGTCAACAGAAAATGCATAATCTTCCATCAGCATAATGCAACACCATGTGTCTCTTTGATGACCAGCAAAAGCTGTGATAGCCTTGTTGGAAAGTTCAGATTCATCCACCATATTCACCAGATGCTGTACCTTTGAATTTCTATTTATTTTGGTCATAAATTCTCTTAGTGGAAAAAAAATTTTCAATTCTCTTGAAGAGTGTAAAAGGCACTTGGAATAGTTCTTTGCGCAAAAAGATAAAAAGTTTTGGGAAGATAGAATTATGGAGTTACCTGAAAAATGGCAGAATGTTGGAACAAAATAGTGAATATATTGTTCAATGAATTTATTGGTGAAAATGAAAAATTTGGCTTTTATTTTTGTTTAAAAACCAATATTTATGCATACATATAGTATATATGTACTTTCACACACATACACCTTCAAAATTATTAGAGGAAATGAAAGAGAATAGACAGAATTTCGTCAATCCAAATGAAGGCAGGAAAAAAAATAAAAACAAAGGAAACACATAGTAGAACAAATACTATAAATACATGGAGGAATAACAGGTATGAGGTCAGTAATCACCATTAAAAAACATCACAGGGTCAATCGGGGAACTCAGACAAGTTTCAGAGCTGGGCTGC
Source organism: Oreotragus oreotragus (assembly GCA_006410675.1). Lineage (NCBI taxonomy): Eukaryota > Metazoa > Chordata > Mammalia > Artiodactyla > Bovidae > Oreotragus > Oreotragus oreotragus. The sequence continues at coordinate 200,793 of SJYX01000437.1, forward strand.
ATCTTGAAGAATGTGGCATTTGTTTCATTTCAGATTCTATATAATCCCCGATGTAGTTGGCCAGTCTCCCTTTATCTTTTTTAAATCCCAGGTATAATTTAAGGAAAAGTTGAATCTCTAGATTTAATTCACCAAATGTGATTTTCTATAGGATACTTGATAGCTTTTAAAAACAAACATTAAAATGATTTTTTTTTCTTTCCTTTCAAACACCAGAAGGTTATAGTTAATAGATTTTGGTTTGGCTTAAAGAATACAAACCCTCAATTCTGAGAATTCCAAGTATAGATTAAGACGTATTTGAGCTCTGTAGGCTGAGATACATATATGCTATCTGCATTTGGATGTGTTTTATTCTCCATCATTCCCAGTCGACCCCACCCCCACCCTTGCCATTTCTGTCTGAATTCAGTTTACAAACAAACAAAACAGTGATACTCCTGAACGGTGAAAACTAATTACAAGTAACATTGTTTTAGATCCATGGTTTGTAGAGATCTGTGCTTTAGAAAGTCTTTATATTCTTTTGTGTCGCACAAAAGTTTCTGAGTTAGAATCATTATTTAGAGTTTGTGCTCTAAACTATTTTTTCTATTTAAACTTTGAAATTCACTTTTTTCCCCTGCATGGTCTTTTATTAATTTGTTGGTGAGAGAAGGTATTCAGGAACTTCATATCAAGGTCCTATTTCAGAAAACAGTGGTAACTTAAACAAAATAGTTTTAGATTTATAGAAAGAATAAAGGATAATACAGAGAGCTCGTGTATCTCACTGTCTCTTTTCTCCTATTGACATGTTTTGTTACTAGGATGCATTTGTCACAAGTAAGAAACTTAGTTGGTACCTGACTATTAATTAAATTCTTTCCTTAATTTAGCTTTCATTAGTTTTCCTTAATACCCTTTTCCTGTTTGAGAATTCCATCCGGGATACCACATCATGTTTAGCTGGCAAGTCTCTTTAGATGACTCTGTCCTGCGGCAATTTTTCAGACTTTCCTTGTTTATGATGACCTTGACAGTTTTGAGGAATACCACTCAGGCATTCTATGGAATGTCCCTCCATGTGGATTGGTCTGATGTTTTTCTCAGGGTCGAACTGGGGTTTGGGGCATTGGAGAGGAGGACTTCAGAGATGAAGGGCCATTCTCATCACATCACATTAAGGGTGCATGCTGACAACATGATTTATAACTGAGGGTGTTAACCTCAATGACCCAGCATGCATAGTGTTTGCCAGGTTGGAAATGGATTACTTTTCAACAAACTCCTCTTTCTTATTCAGAGAGGCTTTGGGGGAGAGGTTTGTGATGTCTGATCTTGGTTCAGGGAATATAAATTATTAATCCTGGTCCTGCCATCAATTTCCTGTGTCACTTTGCTTCTTCAGGTCTCAGCTGTCATCTATGGGGTTTAGAGAAAACACCAAAATATCTAAGATTCTGTGTTCTCACCTTTTTAATAAATTTTATTTATCTTTAATTGAAGGATAATTGCTTTACAACTTTGTGTTGATTTCTGCCATTATTTTTATCCCATTTTGTCAGAGTCCTGGTAGAAAGAAAGATGGGTAATTTGAGACTATGGTAAAGAAAGTATTAGCAGAGGTGTGAGTAGGGTACAGGGGAAAGCCAAGATTTAGCACAGCCCTCTGGGTCCCACGCCAGCAGGGTGCCTACATCGCACCTAGAACTTAAAGAAGGGAGTACAGAGCGCTTCTGGGGTCCATGAGACACAGATGCTCACACCACAGAGGAAGGCGCCAGAAAGGAGCTGTGCCGTCATCCAAAGGACACAGCCTGCCTGTGACAAACCTGTAAGAAGGGAGGAACCAATTTCCTGATTTTAGGCTGCTCTCTGTCTTTAACCTGGACGAATCTAACCTAAAGCTAGAAGGCCAGGAAACCCAGAGAGGTAACACAATGGGGCACAGGAAAGGGTGGGGAGGAGTAGGAAGTGTACCTGTATCTGCATGACCAAACCAAAGGTAGGTTGATTGAACACTGTGAGTTACAACCGAATCAACTCAGCCCAGCATGGAACATGCCCAGCGGAATTCAATAGTTTACAATAACTATCACTTAAGTATTTGCAGAGACAAAGGACCCAGTGAATTTGCAAACAGCCCGTGCTTATGTGTTATAGTTCTAATCATTGCAATTTGCTGTTTAGTTTTCAGTCATCTCAGACGAGAGGTGTGATTTCTCTTCCCTATCAAAATTTGAAATACATGCAAACAATTCCAATGGGCTATTTTTCCAGCTAGATAGTCCAAGTTTCTTCCAGATGAGGTGGAAAATTAGATCAGGTTACGCTAAAGAGTCACCCAAGTCTAGGATCTGTAATTCCATGTGAATACAAACCACTTCCTTGGAAAGATTTATATCCCTAAGATTCATTAATGTTGCACTGAGAATTAAGATAAGGAGAAGAAGAAATGAACAGAGGTTTTGAGGGACTAGATTAAAGAATAGAACTTTAATACCTATATCAGGGCAACATCAATCAAAATGGCAAAGGAGAAAGTTAAGTCCCCCTTGTGAGTTAGGAGACTCAATATTGCACTAGATAGGCAAGTATCCATTGCATAGAAATGACTCCACCTTAAATAGAATTCTAGGCACAGAAAATGTATAGGTGAAAGAAACTTTGCAAAAGTTGTTTTACATTCGACAAAGCTGTAATATTTCTTGTATCACTTACATCATTGTAATATAGACATTAATAGGCCCATCTCAATGATGAGGAAAAAGAAGCTCACGCATGAAGCACCTGGCCCAAAGTCACAGCCTTCTAGTACAGGGCCAGACATATATTTGACACTCAGCAAACAAATCTGAAGGAGTAAAGTTTAATTAGCTTAAGTGCTGAGCTAATCTAGAAAGGACTGACCAACACGCGCTACTTTCTGGCACAGTTACTGGGCACTGGGAGAAGTCAGCCAGGGTTCCTCTTTCATGTTCAACCCAAAGAGGCTCATTTGAACCCCTGAATGAAAATAACTTTTATATTCACTAATAACTATAATTCTTTCTATTACTTAATAAATGGGATGAACAAGAGAGTTCTTGTGAAGCCAGATAGCATTTGCAAATGGGCTAGTGTGACTTGACGGATGGATCTGGAACCCAGTGCCAAGAACAGAGTTGCTAAAACCTGCAGGTGTCGGCAGAAACTGACTTCCGAGCCATTTCTCTTTCTTTGGAGGGTGATAATCTGGGCTTTTAACTGATTAGCAAATCTAAAAGGTGCTCTTGTTTCCTTCGTCTGTGTATAAGAATCAGCTACCTGCTGGAAATTCAGCAGGCCTTTTCTTTCTCCACCTACCTAGCTGTAGTTTCCCTCTTTACTTTGAGGACTGTCAAGCAGACGGATAGAAAGCCATGAAACCTAACAGATTCAAAGGACTGACTTAGAGAATAGGATCTCTGTTTCTGCTGGGAGCTAGAAAAATGAGAAAAGTCAGAGCGAAACTATTTTTACAAGCTGCGCATTGTTTATACTGCTGAGTATTTTTAAAAGGATTTTGAGTATTTTGAGGAAAGATTGGATGTTTTAACTACTATACCGTGATGGGTACAATGGAAAAAATCCTTGATTTGGAGTTAGACAGCCCTAGGTTTGGTTTTGAACATATCACGTATTTTGTTTTTTAAGCTTTGGGCAATTTTCTTTGTAACCTCTCTATGTCTTATATGAGAAAGAAAATCTGTTTTAAAATGTACCCTTTAGTCCAGTGGTTCTCAATCTTGACTGCTCATTAGAATCTCCTGGGGAGCTTTAAAAAACAGATGCACGAGTCAATTAAATGCTTATGTGTGGGACAAAGGTATTAAAAAAATACTACCCGGATGTAGATTAGGAGTAAGGGTAGACAGCTAGTGCTTAACCAATCAGAATGAAATGGTCAGTTTTTCAGGGACATAGAAAACTGCATGATTTACTCTAAACCCCCATGAATGGGGAAGTTGAAACCCAGGAAGATTCCCAAGTTTATATAAAATCACACAATTTAGATTTCAGGTCTTCTGAAATCTGGGTCATAATATTTTCTAAAATATTATAAACTTGGCCTGAGTTGCTCATAAGCTACCCAGAGCAGAAAACAGGGTTTGAGACACCTATGCCTTTAACAAAAATAATAATAATAATAAACAACACAAGAGGCAGCTTGGCAATGAGGTTATCCTCTACGATGCCTGCACTCTGATCACCAACATATCAAACCTTGGATTTGGCTTAAACCAAGAGTCACAGTCTCTCTTGTCCACCAAGTTTAGGCAGGCAATGGACCTGGAACAAGACAGGACAGGGAGATGGGAGCCAGGATGAAGTGGAGGGTCCACTTTTTGATTCAAATATTTAACAGATTTCAGAACAAGCAGAACAAATTGGTGACCTGAATTCCCCCTTGTAATGTGCTGGCTTACATACCTCAGCTTCAGAGTCCAGCAGTGTATGACACTGGACTCTAGACTGTAGAAAGAACTTGACAGCGTGATATGGTTCCGAGTTTTGTCTTTCATCTGATATTGTTGCATCATCTGTTTTCTAGATCCAAAGAAACCAAAGGCTGGAGAGACCAACTATTGGTCCAAGCTCTCAA
>SJYX01000437.1:217791-238568 GCA_006410675.1 Oreotragus oreotragus
GCTTTTCAATATGCTATCTAGGTTGGTCAAAGCTTTCCTTCCAATGAGTAAGCATCTTTTAATTTCATGGCTGCAGTCACCATCTGCAGTGATTTTGGAGCCCAGAAAAACAAAGTCTGACACTGTTTCTACTGTTTCCACATCTATTTACCATGAAGTGATGGGACCAGATGCCAAGATCTTTGTTTTCTGAATGTTGAGCTTTAAGCCAACCTTTTCACTCTCCTCTTTCACTTTCATTAAGAGGCTTTTTAGTTCCTCTTCACTTTCTGCCATAAGGGTGGTGTCATCTGCATATCTGAGGTTATTGATATTTCTCTTGGCAATCTTGATTCCATCTTGTGCTTCCTCCAGCCCCGTGTTTCTCATGATGTACTCTGCATGTAAATTAGATACGCAGGGTGACAGTATATAGCTTTGACATTCTCCTTTTCCTATTTGGAACCAACCTGGACAGCATATTAAAAAGCAGAAACATTACTTTGCCAACAAAGGTCCATCTCGTCAAGGTTATGTTTTTCCCAATATTCATGTATGGATGTAACAGTTGGACTATAAACGAAGCTGAGTGCAGAAGAATCAATGCTTTTGAACTGTGGTTTTGGAGAAGACTCTTGAGAATCCCTTGGACTGCAAGGAGATCCAACCAGTCCATTCTAAAGAAGATTAGTCCTGGTTGTTCATTGGAAGGACTGATGTTGAAGGTGAAATTCCAATACTTTGGCCACCTGATGCGAAGAGCTGACTCATTTGAAAAGACCCTGATGCCGGGAAAGGTTAAAAGCAGGAAGAGAAGGGAATGAAAGAGGATGAGATGTTTGGAAGGCATCACTGACTCAATGGAGATGAGTTTGAGTAAACTTCAGGAGTCGGTGATGGACAGGGAGGCCTGCAGTGCTGTGGTCCATGGGGTTATGGAGTTGGACACGACTGAGTGACAGAACTGACTGACTAATGACTCCATTAATACCTTACATACAAAACTCTGTTCATTGGATTTCTATCAATTAAGTATTTGTTGTTGTTCAGTCGCTAAGTCATGTCAGACTCTGTGCAACCCCATGGACTATAGCCCACCAGGCTTCCCTGTCCTCCACCATCTCTTAGATTTAGCTCAAATTCACATCCATTGAATCGGTGATACTATCTAACCATTTCATTCTCTGCCACCCTCTTCTTCTTTTGCCTTCAATCTTTCCCAGCATGAGGGTCTTTTCCAATGAGTTGGCTCTTCATATCAGGTGGCCAAAGTATTGGAGTTTCAGCTTCAGCATCAGTCCTTCCATTGACTATTCAGGACTGATTTCCTTTAGGATGGACTGGTTTGATCGCTTTGCAGTCTAAGGGACTCTCAAGAGTCTTTCCCAACACCATAGTTCAAAAGCATCAGTACTTTGGCTATTAGCCTTCTTTATGGTCTAGCTCTCACATTCGTACATGACTACTGGAAAAACTATAGTTTTGACTACACAGACCTTTTTCAGACAAATGATGTCTTTACTTTTTAACATGTTATCTAGGGTTGTCATAGGTTTCCTTCCAAAGAGCAAGCCTCTTTTAACTTCTTTGCTGCAGTCTCCACCATCAGCAGTGATTTTGGAACCCAAGAAAATAAAATCTGCAACTACTCCCACTTTTTCCCCTTCTATTTGCTATGAAGTGATAGGACTGGATGCCATGATCTTAGTTTTTTTAATATTGTATGCATTATTTGAAAAGAAATATATTAAAAGTAAATTTAGCAAACTGAAGGCTGTTTTTTTTTAATTTTTTTTTTTTAGTCAAGTTACTAAGAAGAAAGAACTAAAAAAATAATAGGTATATTATTCATTGAGATAAATTTCTTAAGTAGATTGATGATGATTTCAATAAGTGTGGTGAAGAAATATCTAAACCACCTTTCAGGAATAAAAGAATAAAAGGGTGAAGTATTCTAAAAGTGATACTACCAACTAGGAGAATTGGTAAAATCCAAGTTCTTTTTACCTATTCTACAAATCCTCCTACTATCATGACCTAATCTGAAGAGGGAATCTCTGAATGGGCAACTTCCCAAGTGAGACCGGAAAGAAAAATAGGAATTAGCTAATAAGAGTGAAGAACATTCCCAAGAGGATAATCCAATTATTGCTTTGAAATTGACAAAACAAATTGCTTTTGAATCAAAGTATCCTTTTTCCATTGCAAAAAAATGTTTCTTTGCCCTTTTGATATAGGCAAACGGAATAACATCTCTCTGTTTTACTTCATTAAAATCCTGTAGTTTGGATTTAATATTGTTTCAATTATGGACTAACTAGTTTGACTCTACTTTTCTGTTGTTTTTTATGCTTTAATAAATTCCTTAAACAAATGGGGCTATAAATAAAACTATAGGTCTCATATTCTCTTGTGCTTTGTATCATTAAACTTTTAATATTAGTATAAAAGGAATTAAAATAGCTAAAATTAAAGCGAAACTGCTACAGATCCAGTGACTACATACACTCTGACAGCTCATTAGTTTGGTAGTATGCTATACTGGGTAATATTTGGCATGCATCAAAGCTGTAAACATACTCAAGGTAATGCTTTCTTTTTGAATAAAATGTCATGGATAGTTAACTGTTTATTAAATCTTGCATACTGATGCAACTAAATCAATCCATGGCATACCTTGACCATCAAGAATGTTACCAAGGTCATGGAACTACAGAACAGAGCCAGGGGCATGGTGGGAGTTTGGGGGGTTGGGAGAACTTTGGTCATTCAAATGGAACCAGACTTTAATCAGTTGTTTTAAGTTGTTTTTTATTTTTTTTTCTCATAAAAAGCAGATAGAGCCTACTTCCTAGTGGCTCAGATGGTAAAGAATCCACCTGACATGCAGGAAACCTGGGTTCAATCCCTGGGTTGGGCAGGTCCCCTGGAGGAGGGCATGGCAACCCACCGCAGTATTCTTGTCTGAAGACTCCCCATGGACAGAGGAGCCTGGCAGGCTAGAGTTCATGGGGTCACAAAGAGTCAGACACACTGAGTAACTAAGCAGCAGAGTTTAGTTCGCTCCATTCAGTTCAGTTCAGTCACTCAGTCGTGTCTGACTCTTTGCGACCCCATGAATCGCAGCACACCAGGCCTCCCTGTCCATCACCAACTCCCGGAGTTCACTCAGACTCACATCCATCGAGTCAGTGATACCATCCAGCCATCTCATCCTCTGTTGTTCCCTTCTCCTCTTGCCCCCAATCCCTCCCAGCATCAGAGTCTTTTTCAATGAGTCAACTCTTCGCATGAGGTGGCCAAAGTACTGGAGTTTCAGCTTTAGCATCATTCCTTCCAAAGAAATCCCAGGGTTGATCTCCTTCAGAATGGACTGGTTGGATCTCCTTGCAGTCCAAGGGACTCTCAAGAGTCTTCTCCAACACCACAGTTCAAAAGCATCCATTACTTCCATATAAATCAGATGAGGCCTGTGCAATGGTCACACAATATTTTGAGGCAGTAAATACATCTATAAGGTTTGGAAATTTTATTTAGGCTCTTGCACAAAAGTCTTAGAAGGTACTGGGGTTTTGGCTTTGGGTTTGGGGTCTAGGAAGCTGAACCTATATTGCCCATTCAACTTCGGTTACTCTTTTCCTTGTTGTCGGATTGATTCCTGACTCAAAACAAGAACCGTGGTTGGAATAGCCTCTAAGAATTCATCTGGCTTTCCAGAAACCTTTCTGAGGTATCCTGTCTCCTTTGCCAAGTGAACACAAATAGGCTGAGCCTTGCTTGTTAAGTAAGTGCCAATTATAACAGTAGATCTTAGAAACCCAGATTATGGTTTTTGCTATGAACCTTATTAATCAGTAAATTTTTTATATAAGGAAAAACCCTGGTGGATCAAGGTTAAAGATTCCATTCGTAATGCAAGAGATGCAGGTTCCATCCTTGGGTCAGGAAGATCCGCTGAAGGAGGAAATGACAACCCACTCTAGTATTCTTGCCTGGAGAATCCCATGGACAGAGGAGCCTGGCAGGCTACAGTCCANAGGAAAAACCCTGGTGGATCAAGGGTAAAGATTCCATTCGTAATGCAAGAGATGCAGGTTCCATCCTTGGGTCAGGAAGATCCGCTGAAGGAGGAAATGACAACCCACTCTAGTATTCTTGCCTGGAGAATCCCATGGACAGAGGAGCCTGGCAGGCTACAGTCCATGGGATCACAAAAGATTCGGACATGACTTAGCAACTAAACCACCACCAAGGAAATTGAGAGATACCCCAAGGGAAAAACAGCAACAGAAATGGTCTAGTTCTTTACATATGGGACTGGAAGGAGACATTCATTTAACTGTAACCTGTAAGCTTGATATTAAGTTTGGGGAAGATTCAAGAGAGTGAACTGACTCAGCCAGATGGTTACAGCAATTTCTGGAAGTTGAAAAATAAACCAATAATGGGAACAATTGAGGAACCTCTTCCAAATGGGTGAAGCAACTACATAATATGTTTGTGCCGATGTGGAAAATTTAAGTCAACAGAAACATTTTCCTGGTTCTCTTCAGTATATTGCAGAATGACACAGTTTGTGTGTGAAGGTAAGGGGAAATAAAATTGGCACATTCAATGCTTGGACAGTGTGTGAATTTACTTTTAAAGGGAAGTACTAAGAAGACATGCGCAAAAGAGAAGTCAAGGATAAGCTTTGTATTAGATACTATATCCACAATAAGTAGGGTAACCACATACTTTGTTTTCCAAACTGGTACACTCATAAAACTATAAACATAAACCAGCACTGACCTGGGCAAATTGGATCTGTGGTCCCTGTAACAACAGAGTTTGCATTTTGTATTAAATTATTCCTCTCAGTGGGTATCAATGCACATGATTTATGTAAATAGCATGTATTTTTGTCAGTCAAATCACTATGATATAACTCTTACTACCCTGTTGATGCTGACAGGAGAAGGATGTTAGGAAGACCCATTTATGAAAAAATAAGCTTCTCAGGTGGTGCCGTGTTAAAAAAATCCACCTGCCAATGCAAGAGACACAAAAAAGGTGGGTTCGTTCCCTGGGTCAGGAAGATCCCCTGGAGTAGGAAATGGAAGCCCGCTGCAGTATTCTTGCCTGGAAAATTCCATGGACAAAGAAGCCTGGTGGACTACAGCCCATAGGGTTACAAGGAGTCAGACTGAGCATCTGAGCACACACACACACACAAGCATAGAGGAAGGTATTGTGGTTATATGTCCAATTTTTGTACCAAGAATAGGTCGGCTAGATAGACTTAAGAGAAAGAGGACATATGTAAAACTAAAGGTGAATAAGGTTGACAGTAGGATATAGACTTTGAAGACTCCAAAGCTATTAGACGTATCCATTCAAAGTCAGAACACTTAGGAGTGTAAATAACTGAGACTATCAGTGATGTGAAGCCATGAAAGTTGCCAGGTGATCTTACTATTCTCCAACATTGAGTAGAATAGGACTGATTGAGAACCAATCAGAGATTCTACAGTTTTAGATGAAATTTCAGTTTCATGATAGCCTATAAGAGAAAAAAGTTAAAGCACTATCACAGTGAACACAGACAGGATTGAAAGATGTTTCTCAATTTCAAAAAGCAAATCAGTGAAGAAAGAACTCTGACTTGCTTAAAATACACAAATGTGTTTAGAAAATAAAAGCAGAACCAGATAAAAGAATAGATTATCTCCACATACCTGAAAGGTAGATAGATTCATTAAACTAGCTCAGGTATGCTCTTTTTGATAGTTACTGTGATAAGCTTGTATTTTGGGTGATAGTCAGTGATCGTCCATGGAATTTCATTATCATATTAGGGTTTTTATTAGTTTCAATGGTCTTGGGATTTATGGCCAGAGGGAATGAGAATACCCAATTTGTAGGAACCACTTCACATGTAAGGTGAAGGTGATCAAATCTGTCATCAACTGAGTTAATTTCTTGTTATTGGAAAAATAATTAAAATAAATGTTATTAAATATTTTGCCAATCGGCTAAGATGTTCCTTGGCCAAAATTTCCAGGAGAGCCAATGACTTGTGTCTGTGTTTATTATACCATTTGGGATGAGCACTAAAACATATATTTGGGTATTCCAACAAACAGAACAAATGTAGGTTCCAGACAAATTGAAAACAGTATCGGTTATTGCTGTAGATTTATCATTATCCCGAATTATTCACTTCTCACCTCCCTGTAAAGAATGTTATATCCTCGTCCATTGCTCCATGACTTGCCAAGAGTCTTTCCTATAGGAGGAATACAAATTCACATTGGTTTTGGCCATGTGAATGGATCTGAACAATAGGATATGAATGTACATGAATGATACCACTTACAAATCAAAGTTCTTAGACCATTTTTCCTTGCCACGAGAGTGACATATTCCAAACAGAAGCTGCTCTTCCAGTATAAACTAGAAATGAAGCACAGCACGTGGTGAGAAATAGTATGCTGTTGGAAGGCTCAATGTGAGACGCAACATAAGCCAGCAAAGATCTGGAATTTTTTTCTTTTTAAACCAGAGCAAAGCTAACCGATACAAGAAACCTTCAAGTAAGTGGTAAATATAAGTAAGCTAATTGCAATTTAAAGGAAATAAGGTAAATATATCTTCTTTAAAATTCTGTATTGATGTAGTGTTGCAAAATTAAAATCTAATAATGCCGAGAGGCTTATGAATGAGTACAATGAGCTTAAACAGTTAGCAAGACTATTGGCCTTTAATTTAATATCTTGAAAGTACCCACAAATGTGGATCCTAGCCAATGTCCTTTATTCCCTTGAATTAAAAATAGGTTCCACTCCATATCATTGAAGGAAAAATCTCAGTACAATGTTAAGTCACAATGAAATTAGGCAGAGAACATGAAGAGTTCCATCAGAAAGCTTGTCCATTTATACAAACACTTTCAAGAACAGAGAGCCATTTGTTAATTGAGAGTTTTCATGATCTCTGGTTAATACTTTTTAGCCAGAAATCACAGGGAGATTAGAAAATAATTAGCCATATGTTGAAGGCTTTTAAGGAAAATAATTGCTGGTCTGACTTGATGAAGCACCTCTTCCTCAGTGGGAAAATAAACCTGGACTTGAGATGTGGAATATATTAAATTCGTGTCCTTTCAGTAACAATCAGCCATGGACAGAAAAGGAGCAGTTAATAAGGAAATTAATGAAAGAGACAATAGCTGCACTTTGCTTGGCCTCATTAACATCTGATGAAACTTTTAACCTTCATGCAATAATAACTGCCAATAGTACGATGATCGTAATTAAGTGCTGAGGAGAAAAGACACATGGGGTGTAGGTCTACAGAGGGCTTTGCCAAGTAAAATGACCTGGTGAAAGATGCTTTGCTTGTTGCAGGGGAGTACCACAAACCTAGACCTTGATTTGGTGGTGGTGATAGTGACAGCAAGAATTCAGAGCTGGTCTTCTTACTAAGTCCATTAATGGGCATAAGCTGGATATATTTTTAGAAGGACCAATCTGTAATAACTGTTGCCTAGTGGACATACCTATATAAAACTGTTAGAGAGGCTGTGGTCTGATCAGGAGGCTAGGATCACATGAGAATATTTGCATCCTATTATAAATACAACTTATTTCATCTAGTATAGGAAGACCTAGCCAGTTTTGATAGCAGATAGAAAGCTAAATAAATGGATAGATAGATAGATGATAAAATATGCAGAAGGAGGTTGTAAATTCTATGAGAACATAAGGATTTCAGGAGTTAATGCCATTATAATTTCGATAAAATCATGAATCCCTCAGATTCAGTAGGCCTTGGAAATTGTGTCAGGAGGCTGAGTTAAATGTCCTTTAAGACTTTGAAAGTGAAAATCACTCACTCATGTCCAACTCTTTGCAACCCCATAGACTATACAGACCATGGAATCCTCCAGGCCAAAATACTGGAGTGGGCAGCCGTTCCCTTCTCCAGGGGATCTTCCCCCACCCAGGGATTGAGCCTGTGTCTCTTGTGCCTCCTGCATTGGCAGGCAGGTTCTTTACCACTAGTGCCACCTGGGAAGCCCAGAAAAAACTCATAAATAGTCAAAATTGCTAATACACATAAAAGCATGAATCTAATGTCTAAGTGGGTGTGGCATGATGTGGAACCTGATCTAACTTTCCTGGATGAAAGAACATAAATTAGAAAATAAGTTTAGAGAATTTACATGTTTGTTTCAAACCTAAATGCCAAAGACAGTTTTTTTGCCCTGAGTTGTATGTGGCTACAGACAATATCTACACAGGCACAACATCATAAAAAAAGTCTGTTTCTGTAGTCCTAAAATCCTCTTCTATACTGAAGCATCCCTTATAGCTTTGTTGAATCTACTGAAATAATGGTTATTTTATCAGTTTATACATTATGCATGATATACAATTTACTAAAGATATATAGAAAATAAATACAATAAAATTTGGCTCAATCAAAGAATTAACGTATCTTCAGGAAATAAAGGAAACATTTTATAAAAGGCCAAATAAAATAGGACACAGCCTAGGGCTTCCCTGGTAGCTCAGTCAGTAAAATAGTTTGCCTGCAACACAGGGGACCTGGTTTCAATTCCTGGGTTGGGAAGATTCCCTCGAGAAGGAAATGGCAATGGCACCCCACCCCAGTACTCTTGCCTGGAAAATCCAATGGACGGAGTAGCCTGGTGGGCTGCAGTCCGTGGGGTCGCTAACAGTCGGACAGACTGAGCGACTTCACTTTCACTTTTCTCTTCCATGCATTGGAGAAGGAAATGGCAACCCACTCCAGTATTCTTGCCTGGAGAATCCCAGGGATGCGGGAGTCTGGTGGGCTGCCGTCTATGAGGTCACACAGAGTCGGACACGACAAGTGACTTAGCAGCCAGTATTCTTGCCTGGAGAACTCCGGACAGAAGAACCTGGTGGTCTATAATCCATGGGGTCACAAAGAGTTGGACACGACTGATAACTAACACTTTCACTTTTTTTCTGAGAGAATATTAAAAACATAATATGAGCTAGTGATTTTATAGAACATAGAGTTGGTGCCTTCCTCCCTCCCTTCATTCTTTCCTTCTCTCCTTCTTTCTTATCTATCTCACATTCCTATACCAACCTATATTTTCCTGCTCTCTTCTTTTCAGCCTGTTGGGGTTTATTTAGTTTTGATTTGTTATAAGTGGTCACTGTAGGATTATTACCTTAACAAGGTGATTCCAGATCTTGTTTTTACTTGTCCACACCAATTTGGTATCCTTAACCTGTCATCTCTTTACGTGCACCCAGAGACAGGATGGTGCTAGAGACCCAAAACTGAACCTAGAAGATTCTGGAACTTACTGGGATCTCCCTTCCTCTTTCTATCTGTAGCTGTCCCAAAACTATTTGAGAGATCTGGACCTTTGTTTTCCAAAGAAAGAAAATTAAAGTCTAATTAGGGATTTCACCACTGGAGGGCTTGAGAGGAATACTCACTAAGGGCCTTTGATTTTAACATTGCTGCTGTTGCTGCTAAGTCACTTCAGTCATGTCCGACTCTGTGACCCCACAGACGGCAGCCCACCAGCCTCCCCAATCCAGGGGATTCTCCAGGCAAGAACACTGGAGTGGGTTGCCATTTCCTTCTCCCACTAGGAAAGTTTTTTAGCATAAAAAAATTAGATCTTTTCCTTTAATATATTAGTATATTTTTCTAAAACTTTCTCACATATACTAGTCTCTGGTTTACTACAGGTACAATGACCCTTAATGTCATAGAGTAATAAAAACTCAAGTCCTAAGAATACTCAGTCAACTGAACTTTCAAATTCAGGGTGAATTAAAATCAATGAGGGTGATTTGAATTTCTAAAAGTATTTTAGGTATTTTATAATAAGAATTGGGCTTCCCTGATAGCTCAGTTGGTAAAGAATTTGCCTGCAATGCAGGGAACCCCGGTTCAATTCCTGGACTGGGAAGATCTGCTGGAAAAGGGGTAGGCTACCCATTCCAGTATTCTTGGGCTGCCCTTGTGGCTCAGCTGGTAAAGAATCTGCCTGCAATTCAGGAGACCTGGATTGGGGAAGTCAATCCAGGTCAATCCTGGAGATCCCAACCTGATACCTAGGTTGGGAAGATCCTCTGGAGAAGGGAAAGGCTACCCAGTTCAGTATTTTGGCCTGGAGAATTCCGTGGATTGTATAGAATAAGAATTAAAAGTTAAGCAGTTTAATTGGTTTCTTTGTTGTTGAATTGTTTTCTTTAATATGAAATTATACATAGTGTTGAGTCCAGACTGATAGCTTCTAAAACTAGAAGAAAAAAATTACTTTCATAAATGTTGCTAGAATTTGGGATTCACAGCCCTTTAGAAATCTAGGAATTTAATGATGAGTAAAACAGATTTCATTTTGCTGTCATCAAAATATACAGTCTAGTGGGAGAACAAGCTATTGAAACTAATATGGTAAGTGTTATGAAGGACAAGTGCAATGTGTTATGAATGAGGGCTTTGACTTAGCCTAGATAATGATCTTTAATATTTCCCTGAGAAAAAATAAGTTTTATCTTTTCATTGAGATCAAAAGAATGAGTGGTTGGCTAACAGAAAAGAGAAAGAATGGTTTGGGCAGAGGGAACAATGTGTGTGATGGTTTGAATCAGGGAGCAGTATTGCTCACTAGCAGAAATGAAGGATGGTCAGAGAGGGGAAAAAACAGAAAACTGTTAGAAGATAAAGCTAGAGAGTGAATGGTGTTTGTACATATTGAAAGTGGGAACGTCACTGAAAAGTTACAAACAAGATGCATTTTGCATTAGTAAGTGATTGATTTTCCTATACTGTGGAGAAAGGATTTGCAGGACAAAAAGGAAATAGGACCACTTAGAAGGGCGCTGCCTTAATTCAGGGAACAGATGGTAATAGCTTGGATTAGGAACCTGGCAGAGAAGATGCTGAGAGGTACAAAGTCTGAGAGCCATTTAGGAGGTAAAATCAATAGAGCATAAGGATTTGCTGAGATGAGGGATGAGAGAGGAGAATGTCTTGAAGAATTCTCAGGTTTCCAACTTGTGCAACTGGATGGATGTTGTTATGGTTCATAGAGATGGGAGCCAGTAGAGAAAGGCTCTGTAAGTTCACTATTGAATATGGAAACATACAAAAAGGCAAGTATATATTTGGAGCTAGAATTCAAAAGAAAGAGCTGAAATGTAGAAAGGTAGACATTAACATATTTAGTATGTACCTAACTACTGAAGCCATGGATATGGTTTGAACATTTAACTGAAAGCCACTGAGTGAGAAAGGATATATGACCTAGGACAAAGCATAGGGAAATTCAACAATTAAAGATGGGGTAGAAGAAAATAGACCATCCAAGTGACTGAGAAGGGAGAGTTAGAAAGAATAATGTCAGAAGAGTGGGATATCAAAAAAAAAAAAAAAGAAGAGTGGGATATCAAATGAACCGAGGCAATATTCTGTTATTTATCATTATTGCATGCATGTATGCTAAGTCCTCTCAGTCATGTCTGACTCTTTGTGACCCAACAGACTACAGCCCAACCAGGCTCCTCTGTCCACAGGATTCTGCAGGCAAGACTATTAAGTGGGTTGCCATGCCTTCCTCACTTATTATTATATTACTGAAATTATTTTATAATAAGGTAGCACTTATTTTATTTAGAAGTTGAAGTTTACTGTTGATTTAGAAGTAGTGTGAAATGCTTCTGAAATACTGGGCAAAGTGAAACCTAGAAAATATTATCTGGACTTACTGACTTGAAGATCAGTGATCACAAAAGAAAGAGCTCTCTGAGTAGAGAAATCAGTAGACAGGATGGGATGCAGTAAAGAATAAGAAAAGGATAAAGAAATTCATTAAAGAAGCTAGGCTCTGAAGGTGAAGCAGGATGCTATATCACAAAAGAAAGAGCTCTCTGAGTAGAGAAATCAGTAGACAGGATGGGATGCAGTAAAGAATAAGAAAAGGATAAAGAAATTCATTAAAGAAGCTAGGCTCTGAAGGTGAAGCAGGATGCTAAATGGGTAGGAAATTTATTTTGAAGGAGAAAAGTTTTTTTAATCATTTAAGGTTAGAAAGATTCCAGCCTGCTTCAGTGCCAATGAAAAAGATAAAGCAAATAGGTAGTGAGCGATATACAGAAAAGAGCATTGTGATTAGTTCTGTAACTAACCAGGTAAAGAGGAGGCAGAAGTAGCTGAAATGCAGAACCTCTTCATTTCTGAAAAGGAGTAATTACAGAGGTAAGTATTCTAAAAATGCATATTTAAACACCCCAAGTCCTTTCTGAATGTTCATAGGTAATAACTCATTCAATCCACAGCCAGCCACATAACCAGAAACAACCAATATTCCCATTTTATAGATGAGAGACTAAGTTGTCAGAGGTCAATTCTGTAACTGATTGAAGCAGCAATCAAAGCTGGAAAGCCAAGGGTCAGTGTGATAGTCACCCCTTATCCTCTCTCTCTATGTGGTCTTACAATNCAACCAATATTCCCATTTTATAGATGAGAGACTAAGTTGTCAGAGGTCAATTCTGTAACTGATTGAAGCAGCAATCAAAGCTGGAAAGCCAAGGGTCAGTGTGATAGTCACCCCTTATCCTCTCTCTCTATGTGGTCTTACAATTTCCCAGCATACTTATGAGACCCCTTAGGGAAGCCTGTGTCAGGACCTCCACTGTTTTTCAGTAAAGATAAATATAATCTTCATAATGGAAACCTGTGATTATGCCAAATTTTAGATAAAGAAACAAAAGTTTAGAGGAGACAAGAAATGACCTAAATTTTATATATAGTATGGTAAAGACCAAATTTGAATCCAAATCTACATTTAAAGCCACTGACCTTTTGCCCTTGCCAAGATAAATGATTTTCAGATTCTCGTGGTTGAAAGCTGCTGTCCCACTGATCACAGTTACTTCAAGATTGATCACTCAACCCAGCTTTAGAAGAAAGCTTTCCTTTTTCCGTTCTCTTTCTTCCCCACGCCTCTGCAGCCTACTATAGTCATTCAGACTGTCACCCTTGTAGGTGCTCCTATAGTAACCCATACCAACTTCAATCACAGCACATCTCTTTGTACAATTAATTATGAAACAGAATAACTGCACAAGACTTCTTTTTTTAATAGGAAAGGCGACCAATTGAAAAAGTAGCCTTGCTGACAGTAACCTGGAACAAATCTTGTAGATTAGCAAACCTTGTTGCATTTTGATGTCTCAGCTTTGTGAAGGCTTTGAATAAATTATGTATGGAGCCCTGGGACTTTTACAAACACAAGGAGTTGCCTTGACTCATTACACCCTGAGATCCAGTGCTGGAGCAACATTGCCTCTGAGGAAAGGGGTGCCCTGTTTTTCGGATAAAGACGACCACAAGGACAGCAAAGAAAGTTCTCAGGCTGGGTAGGCTACGCTGAGCTGGTGGGGAGGGTTTGGTGATTCTTGTGTGGATCTTCAGCCTATATTGAAGGCTAAGAACTTCTGAGGCTCACCAGTTGTATTTGCCAGTCAGTAGCTGTGCTGGGGGAAAGCACTGAAAGTTATCCAGATGATCTTGGATAATACTTGTGGACTTAGAAATATCAAAATTAGCTTGGATGATATTTAATACTTATGGACACCATTGCGGTTCTTGCAGTTTCTGTCTAGCTCTGCATCTCAGCAGCACTGAACAGGATTAGTCTTCTTACTGTGCCTGACCAGGTGTAGAAAACCTGCTTCTTGGACACAGTGAGAAAAAGTGACAAACTTGATTTTCTTACCTTGGCATTAAAAGTCACAGACCCACTCCTTTTCTACCAACTGACTCAAATTTCTGTGACAGGACATCTTAAGAGCTAAATATTGAATATATTTATCTATGCTTCTTCTATAAGCATCAAGGATTAATTAGAAAAATGAGGGTCAGTTTGCTACCACATGGTCAAGCAGGGTTAAAAAGAAATTGTTCCTTGCTAACTTCTCCACCATGAGAAGACCCTCCTGATTTATTTTTGCCATTCTTGTACTTCAAACATCTGGTCAAAGTGGAACTTGGTAATTCTATCTTTAATAAGAAAAATAGGGAGAAGCATAACATATGCATTTTTTTCTTTGGTGGTAGGCTCCTATGGACATAGCTCTAAGGAATTATAATCATTAATTCTTTCTTGGCACCTGCAACATGATGCTAAGAATGTCACAGATATTGTCTCATTTACTACTTAAACAACTCTGTGGAGTAAGTACTGCTATTTGTTCAAAATAGAGAAATGCATTAAACTTTGTGGCCGGTATCTTGTAGTTAGTAATTAACAATATCAGTATTAAATCAGGATTGAAAAGTAACTACTACTGTTTCAGAGAAGCACAGAGTACTTCTGTACCGTAATCCTACCCATTATTTTGGGCCTTGTCAAAAGCAATAGTTTAAACACACAGTAAAAAGGAAAACTTCCTTCACTGTCAATATGCTAAGCATGCATGCATACTCAGTTGTGTCCACCGGTTTGTGGACCCAGTGGTCTGCAGCCTGCAAGTTCCTCTGTCCCTGGAACTTTCCAGGCAAGATTCCTGGAATGCGTTACCATTTCCTACTCCAGGGATCATTCCGACCCAGGGATCAAACCTCCGTCTCCTGTGTCTCCTTTATTGGTAGGTAGATTCTTTACCACTGAGTTCCCTGGGAAGTCCGTTTTAAGCATAAAAGTCTTGTATTTTCTTATCAGTGAATTATATTTGAGATGCAGAATAAAGATGTATTAGGTAATTAACACCAAAATTTTAACATTGATTCAGAAATGTGATTTTTGAAAATATACTTAGACATTTCAATAAATAATTTTTAATTATGCATCAATATTTTTGAAACATGATGATTATAAACTGTTTAATTAGAAATTTCATCTCAGCTGATAGTGAACAGATGTTATTGGTTGTATTTTTCTTGAAGGAGTACATTGTAAAACTTGTTCCATGGTCTCTCATGTTCTAAGCCATGTACACAAAAGTGGATGAATTCCACTAAAAGGAGTCACAACAACACAGAGGTTTACCTTGAATTGAATCAGAATAATAAAATATTCTTTGTATAGGCTCTAAAGATATTTTACATCTGTCTTTCACTCTCATCTCTTCCTTTTTTTTCTCTCCCTTTCATAAATGGTATATGGTTTCACAGAGTGGGTGTAGCTTTACAGAAGTCAACTGATTGTTATTATAACATCTTCCACATTTCCACAAAGAAATGCATCACACTGTGTTTTGAATTATATAGTAGGTCACCATGAAAATCACTGATAACTGAGTTATAATCCTGAATAATACAGTGGAAAAATTAATCATATATGAATAAATAGTTCATTAAAATTTACATTGCTTTTCCTCCACAGTTTTCTTCCTTTTCCTCTCTCTCCAATTCTTCAGGCCTTCCTGTTTCTCCTTTATCAGTCATTGACTCTTGAATGTGAACAGACACATTCAAGTTCACATTCAATGTGAACAGTCCTGGGCATTTATCTCTTCAGGGGCTTAAGTTTAGTTAAGGAGAAAATATCTAAGCAAACGAATTGCATAAGAAGGTAAAATCTTTTATATAAATAAAGCATTTGAAAGCTGTATTTTCAATTGTACCACCTAATATTTTGAATAATGAGGTGCTTTTCTAAATCAGCATCTTTAACAACTGAGCACTAATAAAAAATTATGAAAAACTGATTTTAATTAAAATTGTCCTTTAAATTACTATATTTTGCATTCTAAAATCTAAGAGCTAAACTGCATTACCTTCTAAATTGATATCAGATTATTTGGTTAGGCAAAGGGAGGGAAGAAATTTTAAAATCTCTTTCTCATTGAAATATGTTTTCCAATGGCATCTTTTTCCATTTCAATGATTATCTTTATGGGAAAGTTTTTATACTATTTAACAAGATAAATTTCATTTATAATATTTATATAACACTATACATCTGTGATTGGAGTAGGAAATGGAAACCCACTCCAGTACTCTTGCCTGGAAAATTCCATGGAGAGAAGAACCTGGCAGATTACAGTCCATGGGTCACAAAGAGTTGGACATGACTGAGCACACACTTTTTAAACCTTTATATCTATGATAACATCCCTTCTGAAACATTTGCAAGTGGAGTAAAGAATTTGATATTTTCACTAAAGTTTAGTTATTTCAAGGTATTTGACTTCAAAATGTCTATAGCAAATTGGTGATGACTAATTCTAACTAGGATCAGTTTCCTAAGGGTCAGTTCAGTGTACTTCTCATGAAACTAGACTGACATTAGGGTTTTTTTTTTTAATTTTCAGTTCCTATTTACATAGTGTCACATAGTATTTACATAGTATTAGTTTGCCCTAAGGAAGGGTCTCAAAATGAGTACTTAAACAATAGAAATGTATATTTTCAATTTTCTAAGTCTAAATTCAAGGTGTTGACAAGGTGGGTTCCTGCTGAGGGCTGTGGGTAAGGATCTGTTTAAAGTCTCTCTCCTTGACTTGTAGAGGCTGTCTTCATATTCAAATGGTGTCTCCCACAGGTGCCTATGGAGGAATTTTCCCATTTTTATAAGGATATTAGTTATATTGGATTCAGGCCAACCTAATGACCGTGTGTTAACTTAACCCACTACATTTGCAATGGCCCAGCTTCCCTGATGGCTCAGATGGTAAAGAATCCACCTGCAATGCAGGAGACCCAGGTTTGATCTCTGGATCAGGAAGATCCCCTGGAGAAGGAAATGGCAACCCACCCCTGTAACCTTGCCTGGAGAATCCCTTGGGCAGAGGAGCCTCTTCCACGGGGGTCACAAAGAGCTGGACACAACTGAGACTAACACTTTCACTAATTCCAAGTAAGGTTATTTTCTGAAACATGGTGAGTTTAACTTCAACACATGACTTGTGTGTGGACACTAGTCAACCTGTAACACCATAAAGTTTGTTTTCCATTCAATCTTTTATGGAAGTAAATGAAAAATAATGTTATGATCTTTGAATTTGGAATCTCTAATTGGCAAAAAGACAGTAAATTAGCACTGTAGCTCAGATGGTAAAGAATCTGCTTGCAACGCAAGAGACCCAGATTTGATCTCTGGGTCAGGAAGATCCTCTGGAGAATGGAATGGCAATCCACTCCAGTATTCTTGCCTGGAGAATCCCATGAGCAGAGGAGCCTGGCAGGTTATAGTCCATAGGATCACAGAATTAGACATGACTGAGGGACTAACACTATTATGAACAAAAGTTGCTCTTGTTTTTTTTTTTTTTTTTTAAATTCTCTGTTGTATCTACTTGTATACCAAGAATTTGGACTGATGATTTAACATGCAACAGGGGCTTCCCTGATGGCTCAGTAGTAAGAAATTCACCTACAGTATAGGAGGTGTGGGCTCAATCCCTGGGTGGGTAAGATCTCCTGGAGAAGAAAATGGCAACTCATTCTAGTCTTCTTACCTGGAGAATCCCATGGACAGAGGAGCCTGGCAGGCCATGGGGTTGCAAAGTGTGGGACATAACTTAACAACTAACCAACAATAAAAATAACATCAAAAGCATTTTGTTTTGTCATGTTTTGTGTAAGAAAGCTGGGGAAGGGGGCTAGAGGTGTTGGGGGTTACTATGTGTGTGTGTGTGTTTATTGAGCAAATTACTTTCCAATTAGCTTGGACCCCTCAGGATTATTTCCAAGGGTCATTATCAGTCTCAAAGTATTATACTTGGGATATTTTGCTTTTCCTCACCCCATTCAACACACAAACTCACATACCGCAGATTACAAAATGTGAAGTATAAAATAAGTGATACTTCTAGATATAGATTAAGCCTTTCTTCATGGGCGGAGGAGCCTGGAAGGCTACAGTCCATGGGGTCACTAAGAGTCAGACATGACTGAGCGACTTCACTTTCACTTTTCACTTTCATGCATTGGGGAAGGAGGTGGCAACCCACTCCAGTGTTCTTGCCTGGAGAATCCCAGGGTGGGTGAGCCTGTTGGGCTGCCGTCTATGGAGCCGCACAGAGTCGGACATGGCTGAAGTGACTTAGCAGCAGCAGCAAGTGTTTCTTTAACTTATATGCAGAGTACATCATGAGAAACGCTGGGCTGGAAGAAGCACAAGCTGGAATCAAGATCACTGGGAGAAATATCAACAACCTCACATATGCAGATGACACCACCCTTATGGCAGAAAGTGAAGAGGAACTAAAAAGCCTTTTGATGAAAGTGAAAGAGGAGTGTGAAAAAGTTGGCTTAAAGCTCAACTTTCAGAAAACGAAGATCATGGCATCTGGTCCCATCACTTCATGGGAAATAGATAGGGAAACAGTGTCAGACATTCTTTTTTAGGGCTCCAAAATCACTGCAGATGGTGATTACAGCCATGAAATTAAAAGACCCTTACTCCTTGGAAAGAAAATTATGACCAACCTAGATAGCATATTGAAAAGCAGACATTACTTTGCTAACAAAGGTCCATCTAGTCAAGGCTATGGTTTTTCCAGTGGTCATGTATGGATGTGAGAGTTGGACTGTGAAGAAAGCTGAGCACGAAGAATTGATGCTTTTGAACTGTGGTGTTAGACAAGACTCTTGAGAGTCCTTTGGACTACAAGCAGATCCAACCAGTCCACCCTAAAGGAAATCAGTCCTGAATATTCATTGGAAGAACTGATGCTGAAGCTGAAACTCCAAAACTTTGGCCACCTGATGAGGAGAGAACACTCATTAGAAAAGTCTCTGATGCTGGAAAGATTGAAGGCAGGAGGAGAAGGGGTAGACAGAGGTCTGGATGGTTGGATGGCATCACTGATTCAATGGACATGAATCTGAGCAAGCTCCAGGAGATGGTGAATGACAGGGAAACCAGAAGTCTTGGGGTCACAAAGAGTCAGACATGACTGAGCAACTGAACAACAACAGTTTTCAACACTTTTTCTATAAACTTTCCTCTTTCATTTTCCTTCCTTTTATTTTTTTTTTTATGTTTCAAGAAACATAAAAGTGTTGCATTCACTTTTCCCCTCTAACTTGGCTTTTATATTTTTTAGACATTTCAGATAATAGTCTTTATTATCACTAAATTCAGCAAAAATTAGGACAAAGTACAAGGATTAAAACATTTCCCCAGGCTTTTCAGTGCACTATATAAGCTTCATCCTGACTTTAATATATATGTCCAAATTTAAGCATAGACTTTATACCTGACCATTTTGTGATCTCAGAGCTGAAAAGTGGGCATAACATAAATATGCACAAATTACTTAAACTCTCTAGGCTTCATTTATCTCATCTGCAATATAAGG
The DNA here is from genome assembly GCA_006410675.1 of Oreotragus oreotragus. Taxonomy (NCBI): domain Eukaryota; kingdom Metazoa; phylum Chordata; class Mammalia; order Artiodactyla; family Bovidae; genus Oreotragus; species Oreotragus oreotragus. Next base: position 237,087 of record SJYX01000437.1, read on the forward strand.
GTATAACAGCTACCTTATAAAAATTTGTGCATTGCCTAATAGTGATGACAAACATAAATTGCCTTGAATATTGTTTGTTTTCAGTATATAAATATATCACCATTACTGTAAATCAAAATTTTAAAAAAGTGTTCTTTCCATCTTTCTAATACAAACCAGCTAAGAATATCATCTTTAGCAATCATCCATTTTACACCATCTCCAGACATACAAATTAGCTTGGTAAATTTTATTTTCATTCCAGAAGTGAGATCTTAGCTTTCTTCCTTAAAAATCTTGTGACTTTCAGCAGGCATTTCTCTCTCTGAGCCTCAGTTTACATATCTAAAAAATGGGAATAGTAATCATAGCTAACAAGAATATGACTGGTTTTGAAAATATACTGTAAATCATAAAGCACAATATAAATGTTTCATCCATTTTTGATCAGCTTTGTACTAATATTGCCACTATAACACAAGTAGTTGGACTTATTCTGAATACTGAGGAGAATATAATTGTATAATTAGTTGTGTGCTATGTGCTCGCTCAGTCATGTCCCATCCTTCATGACCCTATGGACTGTAGTCCACCAGGTTCTTCTGTCCACGGAATTTTCCAGACAAGAATGCTGGAGTGGGAGATCATTTCCTCCACCAAGGGATATTTCTGTCCCAGGGATCGAACCTGAGTCTCCTGTATCTCCTGCATTGCTGCACGATTTGGTGAGTAGAATCTATCCACCAATCACTAACATTTTTACCAGGTATTATTCTATTAGACTTGAGTCGATTTAATATTATAATTCATGTCATATGTGGTTTACAATATAATTTTGAATATTTCAAGGTTTATCCTTCCAAAACAACATTATTAATCAGGCACTTTATTTTTCTGGATGCACAAATGACTATCAGACAAATGGAAAACATATTTGAGCCTTGACCAGCTTTGCACATTAGGCTTGGAACCTTGAATCACAGAGTATATATCGATTCAACATACACATGAATATGAGGCTTTCTAGTAGAGTTACAAAGAATAGCAAGGAGAGATAAGAAAGAGTTACTCAGTGATTAATGCAAAGAAATAGAGGAAAACAAGAAGATTAGAGATAACAAGGGAATATTTCTTTCCTTTGTAAAGGAAAGAATATTTCTTTTGTGAGCAAAGATGGGCACAGTAAAGGAGAGAAATGGTATGGCCCTAACAGAAGCAGAAGATATTAAGAAGAGGTGGCAAGAATACCCAGAAGAATTATACCAAAAAGATCTTCAAGACCCAGATAACTACAGTGGTGTGATCACTCACCTAGAGCCAGATATTCTGGAATGTAGAGTTAAGTGGGACTTAGGAAGCATCACTGAAAACAAAGCTAGTGGAGGTGATGGAATTCCAGTTGAGTTATTTCAAATATTAAAATATGATGCAGTTAAAGTGCTTGACTCAATATGCCAACAAATTTGGAAAACTCAGCAGTGGCCACAGGACTGGGAAAGGTCA
>SJYX01000437.1:247614-266080 GCA_006410675.1 Oreotragus oreotragus
AATCAAGATTGCCGGGAGAAATATCAATAACCTGAGAAATGCAGATGACACCACCTTTATGGCAGAAAGTGAAGAGGAACTCAAAAGCCTCTTGATGAAAGTGAAAGAGGAGAGTGAAAAGTTGGCTTAAAGCTCAACCTTCAGAAAACGAAGATCACGGCAACCGTTCCCATCACTTCATGGTAAATGGATGAGGAAACAGTGGAAATAGTGTCAAACTTTATTTTTTGGGGCTCCAAAATCACTGCAAATGGTGACTGCAGCCATGAAATTAAAAGACACTTACTCCTTGGAAGAAAAGTTATGATCAATCTAGATAGCATGTTGAAAAGCAGAGACATTACTTTGCCGGCTAAGGGCCTTCTAGTCAAGGCTGTGGTTTTTCCAGTAGTCATGTATGGATGTGAGAGTTGGACTGTGAAGAAGGCGGAGTGCTGAAGAATTGATGCTTTTGAACTGTGGTGTTGGAGAAGACTCTTGAGACTCCCTTGGACTACAAGGAGATCCAACCAGTCCATTCTGAAGGAGATCAGCCCTAGGTGTTCTTTGGAAGGAATGATGCTAAAGCTGAAACTCCAGTACTTTGGCCACCTCATGGGAAGAGTTAACTCATTGGAAGAGACTCTGATGCTGGGAGGCAGTAGGGGCAGGAGGAGAAGGGGATGACAAGAGGATGAGATGGCTGGATGGCATCACTGACTCGATGGACGTGAGTCTGAGTGAACTCCAGGAGTTGGTGATGGACAGGGAGGCCTGGTGTGCTGCGATTCATGGGGTCGCAAAAAGTTGGACACGACTGAGCAACTGAACTGAACTGGATATAAAGTACATTTGAAGTGTTTAAATTAACGACAATTGTTAATCTTTTTTTGTTTAAATGATAACGTCTTAGGAAAGTGGGGTCTTCTTCCAACTGATTTTTTCCTGTGGACCTAACTTTTGTCGTTTTATAACCACTTCAACAATGCCGCAGTTTCTTTTTTGAAAATGAGATTTAGAAACCATGATTTGAGTAATGGGAGATGAAGAGGGCTCACTCACAGGCTTTGCACTAGACAGATACAAAAACAATGTTTTGAGGGGAAATGAATCATAAGTTCATACTGGTCTATTTCTTTTCAAATGAAAGGGTGCAAAATTTCTTTGTTTTTATAGAACCACAGGGCATTTGCTCAGTCAATTCAGTTTAGTCAATCGGTCGTGTCTGACTCTTGCAACCCCATGGATGGCAGCAGGCCAGGCTTCCCTGTCCATCATCAGCTCTCAGAGCCTGCTCAAACTCATGTCCATCAAGTCGGTCATGCCATCCAACTATCTCATCCTCTGTCATCACCTTCTCTGCCTTCCTTAAATCTTTCCCAGCACCAGGGTCTTTTCCAATGAGTCAGTTCTTCACATCAAGTGGCCAAAGTACTGGAGTTTCAGCTTCAGAATCAATCCTTTCAATGAATATTCAGGACTGCTTTCCTTAAGGACTGACTACTTGGATCTTCTTGCTGTCCAGGGGATTCTCAAGAGTCTTCTCCAACACTACAGTTTAAAAGCATCAATTCTTTGGTGCTCAGCTTTCTTTATAGTCCAACTCTCACATTCATACATAAATACTGGAAAAACCATAGCTCTGACTAGATGAACCTTTGTCAGCAAAGTAATGTCTTTGNCTTCTCCAACACTACAGTTTAAAAGCATCAATTCTTTGGTGCTCAGCTTTCTTTATAGTCCAACTCTCACATTCATACATGAATACTGGAAAAACCATAGCTCTGACTAGATGAACCTTTGTCAGCAAAGTAATGTCTTTGCTTTTTAATATGCTGTCTAGGTTGGTCAAAGCTTTTCTTCCAAGGAGCAAATGTCTTTTAATTTTCTGCAGATGGTGATCTGCAGTGAATTTGGAGCCCAAGAAAATAAAGTCTCTCGCTGTTTCCATTGTTTTCCCATCTATTGGCTATGAAGTGATGGGACGAGATGGCATGATCCTAGTTTTTTGAAGGTTGAGTTTTATTTAAGCAATTTTTTCACTGTTCTCTTTCACTTTCATCAAGAGGCTCTTTAGTTTCTCTTTGCTTTCTGCCATAAGGGCATTGTCATCTGCATATCTGAGGTTATTGATATTTCTCCTGCCAATCTTGATTCCAAATTGTGCTTCATCCAGCCCAACATTCTAGATGATGTACTCTGCATATAAGTTAAATAAACAGGGTGATACTATATAGTCTTGAATATTGTTTTCCTAATTTGGAACCACTCTGTTGTTCCATGTCTGGTTCTAACTGCTGCTTCTTGACCTGCATACATATTTCTCAGGAGCCAGGGAAGGTGTTTTGTTATTCCCATCTCTTGAAGAATTTTCCAGTTTGTTGTGATCTTTACAATCAAAGTCTTTGGCATAGTCAACAAAGCAGAAGTAGATATTTTTCTGGAACTCTCTAGCTTTTTTGATGATCCAATAGATGTTAGCAATTTTATCCCTGGCTCCTCTGCCTTTTCTAAATCCAGCATAAACTTCTGGAACAGTACATTGTTCACGTACTGTTGAAGCCTGGCTTGGCAAATTTTGAGCATTACTTTGCTAACGTGTGAGATGAATGCAATTGTGTGGTAGTTTGAACATTCATTCTCCTTGCTTTTCTTTGAGATTAGAATGAAAACTCACCTTTTCCAGTCCAGTGGCCACTGCTAAGTTTTCCAAATTTGCTGACATATTGAGTGCAGCACTTTCACAGCATCATCTTTTAGGATTTGAAATAGCTCAACTGGAAATCCATCACCTCCACTAGCTTTGTTTTTAGTGATGCTTCCTAAGGCCCACTTGATTTTGCTTTCCAGCATGTCTGACTCTAGGTGAGTGATCACACCATCGTGGTTATCTGGGTCATAAAGATCTTTTTGGTATAGTTCTTTTGTGTGTTCTTGTCACCTCTTCTTAATATCTTTTGCTTCTGTTAGGTCTATACCATTTCTGTCCTTTATTGTGTCCATTTTTGCATGAAATGTTCCCTTGGTAGCTCTAATATTCTTAAAGAGATCTCTAGTCTTTTCCATTCTATTTTTTCCCTCTCTATTTCTTTGCATTCATCACTGAGGAATGTTTTCTTATCTCTCCTTGCTATTCTTTGGAACTCTGCATTCTAATGGGTATATCTTTCCTTTTCTCCTTTGCCTTTAACTTCTCTTCTTTTCTCAGCTGTTTGTAAGGCTTCTTCATTTGCTACTCTTTAGAAAATAATAAGGAGGAGAATAATTAAAGGCAGCAGTGAAAATCAGATGAACAGTCTGCTGACTACTACACAACTAAAACCTCAGATTTGAGTTGTTCTTACTCTGAGAAATCCAGCCATATGGAAGGTACTTTGCCAGTATGTTGTTATTCTGTAAATCAAACTCAACTGTGCTCATATTATACAGGAAATATTAAAAAATAAATTTTAAAGGATAATTTTAGCTTGTATTTTCTTACAATAATATCAGAATATAAAAATGAATTTTCCATAATATTCCTCAAAATTGGTATTTTTTATATATGCATAATGTGCTTTTCAAACTTTTTAAGCTCCTGAATCTTTATTAAGTTTTACATAAAAACTTAATATACAAGTGAATGAAAGACTTGCTCTGGTTGGGGAGGATTTTATATAAAATTTAATTGCAATAGGGTTGCCTAGAATCTTCCCACTCAGAGAATCATGTTACCAAAATCACTTTAAATAGAAAAATAAAATAATAAGCCTTTGGTTTTCAAGTAAGAATGACTAGGACCTAAATTGATTGTTCCACTTTTTAGCTCTGTAAATCAAGGGAAAATTACATAATCTATCATGTACATGACTTCCTTATATGTAAATTCAGAATTTTCAGAGGATTTTATTATGACAACATAATAAATCATGGTTTTGAAAGCATTTTACATAGTGTAAGTTTTATATAAATGCATACCGGAATTGTTTATATGCTAAATTTCAATTTTCATTAACATATTAAATCTTGATCCTACAGGAATGAGAACCCTGTCTTTCTCCTCCTCCAGGATTGTCATATACAGTTCCCTGTTTGTTGTTGTGTAGACACGAAGTCATCTCCAACTCTTTGCGACCCCATAGAATGTGCCCCTCAGGCTCCTCTGTCAATGGGATTTCCCAGGCAAGAAACTGGAGTGGGTTGCCATTTCCTTCTCCAGGGGATCTTCCTGACTCAGGAGTTGAAACCTTGTCTCCTGCCTGGCAGGTAGATTCTTTGTCACTGAGCCACCTGGGATAGTTCCCAAGTGAATCTGAAACAATTGTGAATACCTAGGGCTTCTGAAATATGAGACATTATTGATAAAAGGTATTCATTTTCACCACTGACTAAATCATTCTTTGTGAGTTATTGTGTAGTCAGTGGCAGTATAGCATCCATTGATATTTTAGGACCTAGTATATTTCATCCCTTCTTATAAACTCATAATATCTGTAAAGCTTTGCAGCAGGCAGCATATGAATAAGCTATTTTAAAAAATCTGACCCAGGAGATAATTTTACCCTCAAATATGATTTAAATCTTTGATAGAAACTATTTTCTGCCTGAGACAATAAGCCTCTTTTAAGATAATTTCAGCTCCAAAGTCATCTTTCACTATAGACCTTGAAGAAGATATTTTAGAATTTTAGAGACGTGCCCTTGTCAGTGCAATTTAACTACGTCATGGTGTGGAGTAGATGTCTAAAAGTTTGGTTAATAAATAGCACACTGGGAGACAATGTACATATTGCTTTCTATTCCCTGTTTGTTGTCTAATATCATTCTAACTGCTAGCATTTGTTGAACTCAGAAAAATGGAAGTAAAATTATCCTAATAGAAGTTTAGAGAGATTATTCTGGGTGTTGTATTTTGGGAAAGTAAGGAGAATGAGAGATTGCAAGCTGAAAGTTCAATAAACATAAAAGACTACAATATCACAGAATATTTAGCATGGCTATATTTAACTACAGATTCCTGAAATTAATTTATTATTTATAAAACTTCTAAGACTTAAATTTTACTTTATAGTTATCCATTCCCCAAGAAGAAAATGGAAACAGGATCTTTCAGTAATGAAGTTGGAACAATGTAAACATACATACAACATTGACAGGAACATTATATGTGTTTCGTCATTTGATGTAGAAACAGTGGTGCCTAACAATGTTGAGTCTCTAATATAATTTACCTCTGACAACACATATTGCAAGTCTTGCACCTTAAAAGAATGCTGTGGGATGACAGGTTATAATATAATGCCTAGATTAAAGCTATTCTGCTTGTATATATCTATTTCCATAATGTATTATTATTGTTATGAATGTTTTAGAAGACAGCAGGGCAAAAATTAGTCTGGTAATCCATGTAATTAGTCAAATAACCACTTAACCCAGAATAAACTGCTCAACAGACTTCAATTACTTTTCAAACAAACAAAAAAACAATTTTTTTCTCATGTTTACTTGCAAATTTCAGGACTTGCTTTTTTTTTTTTCAACTATTAGATTGTAAAGTAGCCATACAAGCTTGTAAACTCTTGGTAAAATCCATTCAACAAAGCAACATAGTATTTTTGGTAACAATATAACAATGGCAAAAAAATAATAAAAAGTGAGAATATTATTAAACTTACTATGATTTATTCTTTGGATAGAATCTGATGTTAGATAAACCCTACTGGAATAGTGAGTGATTATGTGCATATAAGAAAAAGTATGTGAATTGAAAGGAGGTGGCCACCTGAAAAATAGGAAACTTCCACTTTAGCAGATAAATAGCTGGTACCTGAAAGGAGGAAAATAAACTAGCTTGGTTGCTAAGGGCAACTCTAAATGCTACTTCTTCAAGCATGACATTGTATTGGAAGATTCATGTCTGTGCCTGTGCTATTTATCTATCTGCAAGTGATTAAGATGATGCTATTTTAAGTTAGGTGTTCACACAACTGTCAGCAATCATGAGTTGTGAAGCAGAGAACATAAGCACAGGGGCTTAAATTCTATACCTTATGTGATGCCCAAGGCGCAAAAGTGAAAGACAGTGGAGGCTAGGAACATGAAGAAATGTGGGCTTCTTATCAAGCAGAATGTCGCCCTTGTCGAGTAAGGCTGACATTTGCTGGAATGTTACAGGATGCCCATCTGTTCTGGTCAAAATGCAATTGCTGTACAATGGAAAATTGCTTAAGATTAACTTGACATATTTGTTGTTTTGCAGTTCTTTGCTCAGTTACCTTTTATAAAATTTGCCAAATAAGTCATGGATGTAAAAATAAATCAAGTTAAATTTTCAATAAAAAATTCATAAGGATGTCTCAATTTTTTTCAGGTATTATTATGACTACTAAAATTGTGTGATGTTTGACTGAATAGTATTTCAAATGAAATTTACAGTTTATATTAGATAATATTCCATGAAATGTAAATGTTTATAACTATATCTTTTCCAGCTTTGAGTTATAATTGACAAATTACAATTATATATATATTTATATATTAATGGTGTACAAGGTTTTGATATACATATACTTTGTGAAATGATACTACTACCAAGCTGATTAATATAGCCATAACCTGACATAGCCATCTTTGGTTTTTTGTAGTGAGAAAATTTAAGGACTACTTTCTCAGGAAAATTTCAAGTATATGCTACAGTATTAATTAATGATTGTCACCATGCTGTACACTAGATCTCCAGAATTTATTCATCCTATATAACTGAAACTTGGTACCCTTAACCTACATATCCCTATTTCTCCTACCTTCCAATTTTACCTCCTACCTCCCTGGCAACCACTGTTATCCTCTGTTTCTATGAGTTCTACATTTTTAGGTTTCACTATAAATGAGGTCAGGCTATAATTTAAAATCCTAAGTATTTAATGTTGCTGCTTCTAAGGAAGACTTCCCTGGTGGTTCAGACGGTAAAGTGTCTGCCTACAATGCGGGAGTTGGAATGTTGACTTGTGCTGGAAAACAACAACAACAACAACAAACTACCTATTCCATTTTCCTAGTGAAATTGTGCTTATTGAAAAAATAAAGTCTCATTCCAACCTTGGCATCTGGTATTTTCTATTTGAATGAGAGATTTTGAGGTTACAGAATGGAATGGTAGTTGCCTATAGACTGTGATTTACACTTTGGCACAGGATATACATTCATTTCGAAAGCACAGCCTCCTTTCATCTTTGTTTCTAGTATGCCAGTCAATGTCTTAAGACAAGAAATTTTAAACTGTAGTGCTCAGCTGCATTAACTATAATGTAGACATTAAAGTTCACAAAAATAACTTGACTCCTAATCCACTATATTCTAAACAGCACTTTCAAATTATTAGTATAAAAATCATACAAAGACTGTGAAAGGGAATTAACCAGAAAGAAAAGCTTAGACATTGTATGTAACACAAGTAAGCTTAACATCAAAGTTATCACTTTGTTTTGCACCTGCAAAGAGATAAGTCACCAGCAGACTGCTGAGCACAGGTGTGATGTGCTCAATTCATCTGAGACCCTTAACAGAATAAACTGCTCTATTTACTTCTCCATGAAGCCTCGGTGCAGATCTTTATGAAGCTCTTGATAGAGTGAACTTTTCTACAGCCCTAAAAGTAGTTGGGTCCAAATTCAGTCCCATTCTTCGTGCCAATGAGATATAAAGTTCTGTGGGATTACTTGGTATATCAAAATTGATGAATCTGTTCCCAAAAAGCTGATAAAAGAAGCATATTAGATAACAGTGTTCTGTACTTCTTAAGAAAAGGGTGACTACAGCTGGTCCCAGTGAGATGTGATGAATTGATTTTCTTTAACAAGCTCAGCAGGCAACTCCGCAGTTAGAACTATGAAACAAATACTTATGTCAGAGCAGGGGCTTGGAGGGTAATTATAAAAGGTGTGGCTTTCAGGAATCACACTTAAGAATCTTATTCAATAGGTCTCTTGGGGTGCAGAAATCTCAGTGCCTGACAACCCTAGATCCCCAGGCATTTTTGATACAATCAAAGGTTTATAGACTAAACTTTTAATTAAAAGTCAGGTTTACTAAGATACTATTTACATAAATAAAAATCATCGTCTTTAAGAAAACAAATGGCAGAATTGTGTGACCACCAGTATTAACATTATAGGGAACAGTTTCATCATTCCCAAACTTTTCCTCCCACCTCGTTGCATTCAGTGCTTCTTCCTGCCCAAAACACTTGACAACTAACCACTCAATTTGTGTTTCTGTCACTACAAGTTTACCTTCAGGAGAATAATATATAAAAGGAGTCATAGGATATGCATTCTAATTGTTATTTCATTAACATTATGCTATTGCAATTCATCCATGTTGTTGTATTATCAGCCATTCATTTATTCCTTTTGTTAGCAGTAATATTTCATTTTGTGAGTGTATCACCTTTCTTAATTCATTCACAAGAATGTGCACATTTGAGTTTTCTTCAGATTTTGACAATTATTGGTATAGCTGCTATTAATATTTTCAAGTAAGTCTTTGCATGGACAAGCATTTTCACTTCTCTTGACACTGCTAGGTTTTATAGTAGTTGTTGGGCCTCCCTGGTGGCTCAGACAGTAAAGAATTCATCTGCAATGCAGGAGACCTGGGTTCAGTCCTTGAGCTGAAAAAAACCCCTGGAGAAGGGAATGGCTACCCACTTCAGTGATTCTTGCCTGGAGAATTCTGTGAACAGAAGAACCTGGTAGGCTATAGTCCATAGGGTCACAAAGTGTCAGACATAACTGAGTGACTAACACAGTTATAGTAGTTGTATGTTTAATGTTACAAGAAAGTGCCACACTGCTTAACAAGTGACTGTGCCATTTTGTGCTTCTACCAGCAATGTGTGATAAATCAACTTGAACTACATACTTCTCAGAACCTGATATTGTTAATCATTTTTATTTAGCTTTTCCACTCAATAGTTAAGGGTTTCTCATTATGGTTTATATTTTAATTTATCCCTGTTGACTGATAATGATGCTGGTTGCCATCCACATATTTCCAAAGGCAAAACATTCTGTGTGTCCTAACTCTCCTATTAGGGACTTGTCAGCATTTGGATCATGATTTTATAGATTATCTGGCTTTTTCTCATGGTTAGGTTAGGGTTAATATTGTCTTGTAACTGTCAACATTTTAAGCAGAATCTGATGCAGACAGAACTCTAATATACTTTTCTTAAAGTGTCTGAAGGAATTGAACCCATTGAAGGAAGTCATAAAGTTTCATTTCTGTGAGTGGGTGTCAATGTGAAAACTCAAGATACTTTCCTAACTGCAGATGTATTTCTGACTGTCAGAAAAAATGGTGGGATAACCAAAAAACTAATATATATATATTAGTGATATATATATATATATATATATATCACTTACTATTTTTCAAACTATTTATTTCAGAAACATAGTAAGATAGTAACATAGTAAGAAAGATAATAAATGTAATGGCTTCCAAAATGTAAATGGTCCTGATAAGCTGTTTACAAAAGCCCTGAGACTCTAGAATCAAGGTATTAAATAAAGGCAGGAGAAGGGAGAATAGAAAATAAAATTGGATATCACACATATTTTCCTCATGAATTTTAAATTAATTTATATATAATATTGGGAAGGGAAAGACTTTTTAATATCAGCGTATAAAACCACTTGTCATAATGAAAAAGTATGGTAAACTTCATTAATTTAAACTTTATTTTTAACAGTTAATGATCATCACAGGAAGTTATCAGATAAGAATAATATTTCAGATAGGACACTCAAAATAATTAACGAGAGCCAATATTTACTGGACAATTATTACATGCCAAGTGATCAACTTCATACTTTGAAAATGTTGTTGTTCAGTCACTCGGTTGTGTCCAACTCCATGGACTGCAGCACGCCAGGCCTCCTTGTCCTTTACTGTCTCCTGGAGTTTGCTCAAACTCATGTCCATTGATCAATGATGTCATCCAACCATCTAGTCCTCTGTCATCCCCTTTTCCTCCTGCCTTCAATCTTTCCCAGCATCAGGGTCTTTTCCAAAGAGTTGGCTAACATAAATATTATAAATATAACTAATATAAATATTAGCTCATTGAAATAACCTAACAAGCCAATGAAATGAATAATATTAGTGTCTGTATTATGCAGATAGATGTAAAAACTTGATTACGTGTACAGTTGGCCCTCAGTATCCATGGGTTCCACATCTGCTGAGTAATGGCTGTACCATACCATATTTTATAAGAGACTTGAACATCCCTTGAATTTCGGTACTTGCAACAATTCTGAAACCAATGCCCCATATATACCAAGGGACTGTATTGACACGTTCATGTTCACACAGCCTTTATCTATTTATGCAGGGTAACAAGATAAAAACCTAGGCCTGGGTATCCTAAATTAGTGCTTCTTGGGATTTAATGTGCATTTGGATCAACCAGGGATCTTGTTAAAATACAAATTATGATTCAATATGTCTAGGTTGGGCTCAGGAGTTCATCTCTAACAAGCTCCCAAGTGATGTGGATACTGCCTGTCCAAAAAACACACTATGACTAGCAAGGTTATAGAGTATGACTCCTTACTGCTAAAGTATATACTCCTTCACACAGAGATGCCAACTGAATCAGTCATAGATGAGATAAATGTGAAGTCTTATTAGTGTGAAGTGTGAAGATGAGAGTCTATTATATGTTTATGTCTGATGAGTGAGTATGCTGGGATCAGGAATTCTGTATAAGATAATAAATGTAATGGCTTCCAAAATTTAAAATGCAAAGGTGAAAAACTTCTTTGTACTCAATTATATGTTTATACATTTATTATGGAAATAAATTCTTACATGTGTTTAAATATTTTTGAAAGAATTTACTGCCATATTATTTGTAATAACAACAACAAAAAATGGGGGGATTCTCTCTAGTATTTAACAGTAGGGACAGGTTAAATAAAGATGAATAAATCTATTCAATGACATACTGGGCACCATTTAAAAGTGCTTTTAAAAGTTACTTTCTTGTGCTTCCTTGATGGCTTAGACAGTAAAGAATTTGCCTGCAATGCGGGAGACCTGGGTTCAATCCCTGGGTCAGGAAGATCCCCTGGAGAAGGGAATGGCAACCCACTCTAGTATTCTTGCCTGGAGAATCCCATGGACAGAATAGTCTGGTGGGCTACAGCCAATGGGGTTGCAAAGAGTTGGACATGACTGAACAACTAACACTTCTTGAAAAATAACTCCGTTTGTTTTGAAAGCCCAGTGTAGGTAGGGACTGTGTTTTATTCATGTTTGTGATGTCCATACAGATGAAGCATGCCTTCTACACAGCAGGTATTCAAAATTCAACAATTTTTTGTTGCCTGAATGAATATATGACTTATAAGTTATACTATGCATGAATGAATATATGACTTACAAGATATACTATGAGTGAAAAAATGTATAATAATAGTTATAGGATTTGGGGGGAGGAGATCTTTAAATTTTGGATAGAAGTAAAATTACACCTTCTTCCACAGTTTGAATATTAATGTCAGCTTTGCTATTATTTGGAAAATAAAATTAATTAAAATATAAGAAAAGGAATATCAGAAATATCATGAAGTTAGTAGATTGCTCCTTGGATTCCAGTTTCTTTTTTCCATGGTTGAAAGCATGCAACATAAAATTTACCATCTTAATCATTTTTACAAGCTGGAATCAAGATTGCCTGGAAAAATGTCAGTGAATCAGATAACGGATGCTAACTCTCTAATGGCAGAAAGTGAGAGGAGTTAAAGAGCCTCTTGATGAGGGTGAAGAAAGAGAGTAAGAAAGCCAGCTTAAAACTCAATATTAAAAAAACTAAGATTATGGCATCCATTCCCATCACTTCATGGCAAGTAGAAAGGGAAAAGGCAGCAGCAGTGACAGCTTTCCTCTTCTTGTGCTCTAAAATCACTGCAGATGGTGACTGCAGCCATGACATTAGAGGACAATTGCTTCTTGGGAGGAAAGCTATGACAAAACTAGACAGTGTGCTATAAAGCAAAGACATCACCTTGCCAACAAATGTCCAAATAATCATGACAGTGACAGCTTTCCTCTTCTTGTGCTCTAAAATCACTGCAGATGGTGACTGCAGCCATGACATTAGAGGACAATTGCTTCTTGGGAGGAAAGCTATGACAAAACTAGACAGTGTGCTATAAAGCAAAGACATCACCTTGCCAACAAATGTCCAAATAATCATGGTTATGGTCTTTGCAGTAGTCATGTATGGATACGAGAGCTGGACAATAAAGAAGACAGTGAAAGTGAAAGTTGCGCAGTTGTGTCTGACCCTTTGCGACTCCACGGACTATACACTTCATAGAATTCTCTAGACCAGAATACTGGAGTGGGTCACCTTTCCCTTCTCCAGGGGATCTTCCCAATCCAGGAATCGAACCCAGGTTTCCCGCATTGCAGGTGGTTTCTTTACCAGCTGAGCCTCAAAGTGAAGTGAAGTCCTTCAGTCGTGTCCGACTTCTTGTGACCCCACAAACTGTAGCCTACCAGGCTCCTCCATCCGTTGGATTCTCCAGGCAAGAGTATTGGAGTGGGTTGCCATTTCCTTCTCCAGGAGATCTTCCCAACCTAGGGATCGAAGCCGGGTCTCCCACATTGCAGGCAGACGCTTTACTGTCTGAGACACTAGGGAAGACTCTAGCTGAGCTTCAAGGAAAGTGCAAAGGAAGGCAGAGCACCAAAGAACGGATGGTGCTGGAGAAGACTCCTGAAGTCCCTTGGACTCCAAGATCAAACCAGTCAATCTAAAATCCAATCTAAAATCGACCCTGAATACTCCTTGGAAGGACTGATGCTGAAGCTGAACACCCAATAGTTTGGCCCCTGAAGTGAACAGTCAATTCATCAGAAAAGAACCTGAGGCTGGAAAAGATTGAGAGCATGAGGAGAAGGGGACAACAGAGGATGGAGATGGTTGGATGGCATCATGGATTCACTGGACACGAACTTGGGCAAATTCTAGGAGATGGTGAGGGACAGAGAAGCCTGGTGTGGTGCAGTCCATGGAGTTGTGAAGGGTCGGACACGCTTGGCAACTGAACAACAACAACCACTTTGAAGTGTACAGTTCAGTAGATTAAGTATTTTCACAACATTGTTGTGAAAGAGACATCCAGGATCTTTTCATCCTGCAAATCTGAGACTCTATACCCATTAAACAACAACCACAGATCTCTCTAAAGGAAGTGCTTCAAGCTACTATGTTGAATCAAAGATAAATTTCCTTCCAGGCTTCTTCCACATATTTTATTCATACATTTAAATTTGCACAGCCAAAATTAGCCTCAAGGCTTCCTCTTTCTCATTTTTTTAGAAGTCAACTTTGTTTAATGCCTTCCCCCAAATTTGGGGATAATCAAGGGAATTAAAGGTTATCAAACTGATTTATACCACTATCTAGTTCTGCATATCAATTTTATAATATTAAGTATTCCACAGAAATTATAAGGTAATTTGGAGATTAAGAAAGGAGATGATAGAACCAAAATAATATGTTTTGCTATGCATTCTAAGTCTGTTTGACTGTGCTCCAAGTAATGGCCACCTTTATTCTTCAACTCTGCCAAAATTTAGTTGTAAATAAAATAGAACCTGCTCAAAATCTACAGAGGCTAAATTATGAGCCCAGATCCTAGGGCTCTGTGATACAATTTATACGATTTACAACTACTATGCTTTTCATTTCAGTTTTAGAATATGTAAACACATCTATTTCTTGAGACCGAGCTAAGTATTTATTTTGTTCTTTAGGCTTTCAATTATTTAGTGGAATATATATGGATATCGAGATGTTTCAAACTCTCTAGGACCATAAACTCAATCCGGATATCTTGATTTATGTCATTAAATGTTGGAGTCCTGCAATTTTATCTTCTTCTGAGATAAGTTCACCACCAGATAATTTGCAGAAAGTCATTCCAGGCTAAACATGAAAGCATGATCTAGCCAGTACTCATGTATAACTAGAATTGCTGTTTCATTCAGCCTGTTTTCAATCGGTCAGATTCCTTTTTTGTGTGTGCTGAAATCTGATGGCAATTGTGCTGCACTTTCCACACACACTCTTCTGAGGGGAAATACAGGGTTGGCAAAAATGTCCATTGGGTTTTTCCGTGACATTGTACCAAAAAGTTGGAAGGAACTTTTTGGCCAATCCAATATTATAGGCAGAGGATACAAGTAGATAGTGTGGCCTCCAGTAAGGCCTTGGGATGTCAGATATACTCATAATCAGAGATCTCTTATTGAGAATCATGTTCCTATTTTCATCTAGGCGGCTCTGAGTGAAGGCTATCTGTACCATTCTGCACAGGGTTGCTCATAAGCAACCTGGCATCTCCTTTTTTATGTTTTTAAATTTGTAACCCACCTTATAGTATACCATTTATTTGAACAATGACTTACATAATCAGTAAATCATAAATTTCTAAAGCCTATACATTCAGTAGAAAAGAGGCTAAATTTTAACGTCCTTTGGAATTTTAAACAATGTAGATAAGTCTAAAATTTTTATTGCAGAAGAATATGACACACCAAAATTATCTGGAATAACATGGTCACAAATTTTTACATAGAGATTTATAATTGAAGGTGGAGAGTGAAAAAGTTGGCTTAAAGCTCAACATTCAGAAAACGAAGATCATGGCACTCGGTCCCATCACTTCATGGGAAATAGATGGGGAAACAGTGGAAACAGTGTCAGACTTTATTTTTTTGGGCTCCAAAATCACTGCAGATGGTGACTGCAGCCATGAAATTAGAAGACGCTTGCTCCTTGGAAGAAAAGTTATGACCAACCTAGATAGTATATTCAAAAGCAGAGACATTACTTTGCCGACTAAGGTCCACCTAGTCAAGGCTATGGTTTTTCCTGTGGTCATGTATGGATGTGAAAGTTGGACTGTGAAGAAAGCTGAGTGCCGAAGAATCGATGCTTTTGAACTATGGTGTTGGAGAAGACTCCTGAGAGTCCCTTGGACTGCAAGGAGATCCAACCAGTCCATGAAGGAGATCAACCCTGGGATTTCTTTGGAAGGAATGATGCTAAAGCTGAAACTCCAGTACTTTGGCCATCTCATGCAAAGAGTTGACTCATTGGAAAAGACTCTGATGCTGGGAGGGATTGGGGGCAGGAGGAGAAGGGGACGACCGAGGATGAGATGGCTGGATGGCATCACGGACTCGATGAACGTGAGTCTGAGTGAACTCCGAGAGATGGTGATGGATAGGGAGGCCTGGCGTGCTGCGATTCATGGGGTCACAAAGAGTCGGACACGACTGAGCGACTGAACTGAACTGATAATTGAAGCAATAGAGAGAAATAAAATTTTCAAAACTGCAAAAAGAAGTTGCGTTGGTAAACTAAAAAAGTTAGATTAACCAATCATAAGAGTATATTTTCATAGAACACATAAAGGCAGTAATTCTCTAAGTATGGTCTAGGTCCAGAATTATTAGCGTGAGAGGGGAAATATTGATAAATGCAAATTCTCAGCTCCACTTTAGATCAACTGAATTCAATGGGGAAAGGTTTACCAGCATGTTTTAAAGATTCCTCATAGGAGATTCTATTACATGCCACAGTTTTTAAACTACTGTTACAAACTATAAATTGTTCACTATTCTTTGATCAGTGCAAGCAGTCTTAACCTAAAAAAAATAAAAATAAAAAGAATAATCAACTGCACTGACTATTCATTTGATATTTCCTTTTGTAGCCCAAGTACAGTTTTAAGTGGTATCTAATTTAGTCTTTGTTCTTAAATTTCTGTAGCTCAGTTTGTAGCTTAGATAATAGCTCAATGGAATTTACTGCATATTTATATATACTCAAATGGAGTATTCAATGATTATGGCTCATCAAGGTTAATTGTGACACCAGTGATTTCTATTTCTATGCTCATCACTTGTGAAGCTGCAGGTGTGACTGGTTTCTGACAGTGCTCCAAGTGAAGAGTGCCCTCAGCTCTCCAGCTGAGCCCAAGACATTGACAGTACAGGTGCAGGAAAGGGTCATTGTGTGAAGCCAATTTCCTGTAGCTACGTTAGACAGTGATCCATTTCACACAGTGGCTATACAATGGCACGACTGATGTTCTTTTTCTTCCTACTGTTTCCTCAGTTCCATGCTTACGACCATATAAACCCCAGTAATGACCATATAAACCCCAGTACCTGATATGGGGAGTCTGGACGGCTCAGAGGAAAAGCAACATTTGAACTAAAATATCCATAAAATTGCTATAAAGGTTAATTTGAGGGTAGGCAATTTCAGGCACGTGTGAAAAAAAAAAACTTTTGTTCTAGTATGACTCTAATAGGATTTATGTAGTGGAGCTAGACTAGGATTTGAGAAGGTTACACGAAAAACAATTATTTTCTAACATCAGATACAAGCATTTTAATTACCATTTCAGACAGATAGGCAGTAATGGTGTTTGTTTAATAAATGGGTGCACAGAATTTTGTGGAGTATAGTCGTGATTTTTTTCATGCATGTTTATATAGCAGAAAATTCATAATGCTAAGTTTATTGCCCATGGTACACATTTTCAGATCTTCATTGGGTATCTCACTAGCACTTATGTTTTCCTGGTGCCATTTTAATCTCATAATTTAATCTAGAGTACTGGTGGCTCATGGTAAAGAATCTGCCTACAATACTGAGACCTGGGTTAGATCTCTGGGTTGAGATGATTCCCTGGAGAAGGGAATGGAAACCCACTCTGGTATTCTTGAGAATTCCACGGACAGAGGAGCCTGGCAGCCTATAGTTCAAGGAGCTGCAAAAAGTTGAACACAGCTAAGAAACTGAGCACAACACACTTAGTCAATGCAGAGCCATTTATGTAATAACTAAACTAACTTTCTTTTCATATTGTAACACAGGAGTTTTATTGAAATACAGAATCAAGCATTCATTTAGTAGAATTCAACAACATATTAAGGACTGCTACTCAAAGTGTAGTCTGCAGACCAGCAGCATTTGAGCTTGTCAGAAATGCAGAATCTCAGGAATTATCACATACCCCCCTGAAGTAGAAACTGTACTAACATAATTCCAATTGGTCTGTATATTCATCAGAATTTCAGGGGCACAGTACTGTGGAGAAATATATATTTGATTTCTCTAGTATGTTGTTCTTTGCCGCCAAAAATGAACATGCACTTTGATTTACTGAGGTTTTCAGCAGCCACTTTGGGGATTAAAATGTGCAGAATTATCATGCCAACTGTATAAATCTCACAGACCAAAGCATCTCTCATAAGTATATATCATTTTTATATCTATTGTTCCTATAGTCTCTTAAATAGTTATTTGATATTAAAACATCAATTTTTATGCTCTTTAATTTCCTCACCTGTAACATAGGGATGGCACTAATACTTGCATTTTAAGGCTGTTTTCAGATTATATGAGTTACCCATGTAAAGTATTTGGAAGAGTTTTGGACACATAGTAAACTGTCCTTACTTGTTACGCTTAGCATTGCTTTTTTGAAGTTAGACATAGAAAGGTGATTCACATTTCGTCAGACCAAGTAAGAGGAGGGGCTAGGAACTAAGATGGGCAAGTGAGTGGGTGAGAGTTTAAGGAAACTACAAAGAGGCTGTTTGGTTGGTCTCAGTTCCTCACGACACCTTCCTCTTGGATTGAACACAACAAGGTAAGATCAAGCCAGAGGAGCCTCACCAGTCATCCTGGGTTGCAGGAAGTTTCTGATCGTCACTCTAGAGAAATTTACCTGGCACCCCTGTGGTCTGCCACAGGGTAGCCAAGTTCAGCCAGGGTTGCCAAGGGAAAAGCAGTGGGACTCAAACCAGAACTATTTTATACACACTTCATCAAAGAGGGAGAGCAAACCCCCAGAAAGATGGCTGATGGCATTAAAGATAAAACATGAAAGACAGAGAATTTTTTCAAGGATGTCTTTATTTATTTACTTTTGGTCTAAAGGGATTTTACAAAAAGCATCATATACTTGAAGGAGAAATCTGGCCAGAGGGGTTAAACTTCACTTGGTATTCTGGCCACTCTGAGTATTAGTTTTTTTATTTTTTTTTATTTTCACATAAGCCCTTTAATTTTACCTGAATTATAACCATGTATTTGTATTTATTTATTTTAAATATTTTATAATTTTTGTGACTTTTTCCTTTCTTTCTTTCTTTTTTCTTTTTTTTTAAAACTATATTTTACTTTACAGTACTGTATTGGATTTGGCATACATTGACATGAATCCGCCATGGGTGTACATGAACTTCCAACCATGAACCCCCCTTCCACCCCACATCATCCCTCTGGATCATCCCCATGCACCAGCCCCAACCATCCTGCATCGAACATAGACTGGCAATTCGTTTCTTACATGATAGTATACATATTTCAATGCTATTCTCCCAAATCATCCCACCCTCTCCC
>SJYX01000438.1:0-26184 GCA_006410675.1 Oreotragus oreotragus
CTCACAACAATGGACAGATCATCAAAACAGAAAATACTCATGTACACCAGTGGCTGATTCATATCAATGTATGGCAATACCAATACAGTATTGTAAAGCAAAATAAAGTAAAAATAAATATTTTAAAAATAAATAAAGTAAAATTAATACAGAAACCTATGTGTTAAATGATACATGAGATGAGATGAATCTCACTGATATCTTCAGGACATGCTATCCAAATAGAGAAGAATACACCTTTTTCTCAAGTGCGCATGGAACATTCACCAGGATAGATCACATCTTGTGTCCCAAATGAAACCTCAGTAAAATTAACAAAGTTGAGATTGTATCAAGCTTCTTCACTGACCTCAAAAATTAATACAGAAACCTATGTGTTAAATGATACATGAGATGAGATGAATCTCACTGATATCTTCAGGACATGCTATCCAAATAGAGAAGAATACACCTTTTTCTCAAGTGCGCATGGAACATTCACCAGGATAGATCACATCTTGTGTCCCAAATGAAACCTCAGTAAAATTAACAAAGTTGAGATTGTATCAAGCTTCTTCACTGACCTCAACATTATGAGACTAGACATCAATTAGAAGAAAAAACAACTGTAAGAAACACAAACACGTGGAGAGTAAACAAAACGTTTCTAAATGACCAACAGGTTACTGAAGAAATAAAAATGGAAATCGAAAACCTTCTAGGAAAAAATGACAATGAAAACACGACAACTCAAAACCTATGGGATGCAGGAAAAGCAGTTCTAAGAGGGAAGTTTGTAGCAATATAATCCTAACTCAAGAAACAAGAAAAGCATCAAATAGACAATCTCAATTGACTCCGAAAACAAACGATAAAGAGGAACAACAACAAAAAAATAGCCCAAATTAGTGTATGGAAAGAAATCATAAAGATCTGAACAGAAATAAATGAAAAATAAATGAAAGAAACAATAGCAAAGATTAATAAACCAAAAACTGTTTCTTTGAGAAGATAAAAAATATTGATAAACCTTTAGCCAGACTCATCAAAAAAAAAAAAAAATAGAGAGATGAATCAAATCAACAAACTTAGGAATGAAAAAGGAGAGTTTACAACAGAAAATGAAGAAATACGAAAGATTATGAGATTCTTAGAAACAACTCTATTGCAATAAAATGGATAACCTGGAGGAAATGGACAGATGTTTAGAAAAGCTCAACCTTCCAAGACTGAACCAAGAAGAAATAGAAATTATGAAGCACCCAAATACAAGCTCCAAATCGAAGCTGTGATAGAAAAATTCCCAAAAGCCAAAAGCCCAGGACCAGATGGCTTCACCGGGGAAGGCAATGGCACCCCACCCCAGTACTCTTGCCTGGAAAATCCAATGGACGGAGTAGCCTGGTGGGCTACAGTCCATGGGGTCGCTAACAGTCGGACAGACTGAGCGACTTCACTTTCACTTTTCTCTTTCATGCATTGGAGAAGGAAATGGCAACCCACTCAAGTATTCTTGCCTGGAGAATCCCAGGGATGGGGGAGCCTGGTGGGCTGCCGTCTATGGGGTCGCACAGAGTCGGACACGGCTGAAGTGACTTAGCAGCAGCAGATGGCTTCACAGGTGAAGTCTATCAAACATTCAGAGATGAGCAAATGCCTATCCTTTCGAAAACTGCAGAGGAAGGAACATTTCTAAATTCATTCTGCAATGCTACTATCACTCTGATATCAAAACCAGACAAAGACAAGACCAAATAAGAAAACTACAGACCAATATCACTGATGAACACGGATTTTAAAACTCGTCAGCAAAATTTCAGCAAACAGAATTCAACAACACATCAAACACCATGATCAAGTTGGGTTTATTCCAGGGATGCAAGGATTCTTTGATATTTGCAAATCAATCAATGTGACAGACCATATTAACCAAAGGAAAGCTAAAAATCAAATGATAACCTAAATAGATACAGAAAAAGTCATTAAATTTAAAAATTTTTAAATCATTAAATTAAAAATAAAGTTTAAAAAGAAATAAACTAAAAAAATGTTTAAAAAGTTGAAACAACTCAAATGTCCATCAACTGGTGATTGAATAAATAAAACATGCAATGCAAAATTATTTGGCCATCAAACGAATGGATTTCTTATACAAACTATAACATGCTAGAGGTCTGAAATGATTATGTTAATTAAAAGAAGCCAGGGACAAAAGGCTGTGTATTGCATTATACTGTTCATGCGAATGTTTATGTCCCAGATTAGGTAATTCTTTAAAGACAGAAAATAGAGGAGTGAATGCAAGGGCCAAGATAAAGGGGCAAATGGAAATTATCTGCCAACTGGAGAGTGTTTCCCATTGGAGTGATGAAAATATTCTAGAATGAGGCTGTGGTTATGGTTATTCAACCTATGAATAAGTTACAAATCAAGGAATTATACAGCTTAACTAGTAAATCCATGGTACAGGTACAACATGTCAATAAATACAATGCTTTTTTTTTAAATAAAAATTACTGAAATTAACTTCTACATCCAGGAATATTATACTTCAAAAATAAAGAGAAGGAGATATTCTCATATAAACAGAAAATTGGGGAATTCATTCTCAGCAGATAACTTGTCTGTAAGAAATGTTAAAAGAAACTATTTACACAGAATAAAATGATATTGAAGAAAAACTATGAGTTGAGAAAGACTTATGTTGAAGTTTGACAGAAAACAAAGTTCTGGAAAGCAATCATCCTTCAATGAATAGTTAATTGAAAAAATAATGAAAGGCAAATTGAAATGAAGAGGTTTTTTCTTAATATTAATTGGTAAAAGATAAATGCTAGTTTGGGCTTCTTCATCTTTGCTTTTCACCAATTATGAGTCTTCATAATTAAAGTGGGTTTCATGTATACATGATGTATTTTCATTTAGTGGTAAAGAATCCACCTGCAATGCAGGAGCTGTAGCAGATGCGAATTCCATCTCTAGGGAAGATCCCCTGCAGGAAAGCATGGCAACCCACTCCAGTATTATTGCCTGGAGAATCCCTGTGAACAGAAGAGACTGGAGGGCTTACAGTCCATGGGGTTACAAAGAGTTGGGACACGACTGTGCAAGGAAACAACAGCAGACACATATGCCTAACAGAGACTCTGAAGATACGAAAAATAGATGAGAAAATTCTCAGCCTAAACAAAGAAGAGCACAAATAAACAAACAAACAAAAACAAAACAAAACAAAAAACAAACAAACAAACAAAAAAAACCTAGATTGTAGAGCTGAATTATGAAAGGTTTTAGGCAATAAAATATCTCCCAACAGTAGTATAAACAGTGTGTTTCACACAGGACAGAGGAGAAAAATTTAATACCCACTTGATAGAAAAACATTCTACTTACATTCATAAATTAAAGGAAATGAAACTGTTCAGAAAACAAACATAGTATAAAATCTACTGATCATTTTATATCTAATTAAGACTGTAAAAATGTAAGGGAATTTTTAAGAAAAAAATTCTGTGAAAGTTTAAGCAGCTCCCAATGAAAAGAGTTGGACATGACTGAGCGACTGAACTGAACTGAAGCAGCCCCAATGAACGTAATTTTATTTTCTTTTTTTCCATAGTCTCAAAATAATTGACAATTAAAAGAGTATTTAACTTTAAAATATACTTTTTCAATTTCAGCAGGATATTTCATATTGAATTATAAGATTTTTTTCATGCTAAAAACTCTGTATCTTGCAGTGAATACTTTGTTTCACTGATTTAGACGTAAATAAAATCACATTGTGTGTCTCTGCCTTGACCATCTTTGTGGCATCACTGTGCATTTAGAATCAACTGTTTGAATGTGTGGCCTGTGAAGCTTTCAGGTCACATACTCTTGAAGCCTAGATTGAAGGATTTTGAGAATTATTTTGCTAGCATGTAAAATGAGTGCAGTTGTATGGTAGTTTGAACATTGTCTGGCATTGCCTTCTTTGGCATTGAAATGAAAACTGATCTTTTTCAGTCCTGATGCCACTGCCAAGTTTTCCAAAGTGGATGGCATATTGAGTGCAGCACTTTAAGAGTACCACCACCCTTTAGGATTTGAAAGAGCTCAGCTGGAATTTAATCTCCTCCAATAGCTTTCCTTGTACTGCTGCTTCCTAAGGCCCACGTGTCTGCACTCCAGGATGTCTGGCTCTCGGTGAGTGATCACACCGTCGTGGTTATCCAGGTTATTAAGATTTTTTTAAACAATTCTTCTGTGTATTCTTGCTACCTCTTCTTAATCTCTTCTGCTTTAGTTAGGCTCATAACGTTTCTGTCCTTTATTGTGCCTGTCTTTGCATGAAATGTTCCCTTGGCATTCCTCATTTTCTGGAAGAGATCTCTAGTCTTCTCATTGCATTGTTTTCCTCTGTTCTTTGCTTTATTCAAATCCCTTGTGAGTATACATTGGAAGAGACAAATAGATTCAAGGGCTAGATCTGGCACACAGAGTACCAGAAGAACTATGGATGGAGGTTCCTAACATTGTACAGGAGGTGGTGATCAAAACCATCCACAAGAAAAATCAATGCAAAAAGGCAAAGTGGTTGTCTGAGGAGGCCTTACAAAGAGATAAGAAGAGAAGAGAAAGGCAAAGGAGACACAGAAAGATATAGTCACCTGAATGCAGAGTCCTAAAGACTAGCAAGGAGAGTTAAGAAGTCCTTAAGTGAGCCACCAGGGAAGCCCCTTATCTAATAAAAGGGATTTCTCAGTGGGATCACTATGAGTTCAGTCCCCTCAAAGAAGAGAAGAGAAAGGCAAAGGAGACACAGAAAGATATAGTCACCTGAATGCAGAGTCCTAAAGACTAGCAAGGAGAGTTAAGAAGTCCTTAAGTGAGCCACCAGGGAAGCCCCTTATCTAATAAAAGGGATTTCTCAGTGGGATCACTATGAGTTCAGTCCCCTCCTATGGATATTATGTCATAGTGCCTCCTCCCCTCCCCAGTTGGGGGTCACCGTCTGCTAGCCTCAGTACCCAGGGGGAGGGGACACCCCAGCCTCTCCCATGGGGAAGCCACAGACCTGAAAACCAGGAGTTTATCCCTGAGGATGTGATTGTACAAATCATGGACTCACCATTGATCATTACCTCACACCCTGCATTCTCCCGAGAGACACACGGAAGACTGAGGAGATCATTAACCCTGCCATCTGGCCCCACCTCAGCAGTCAGCCACATTCAGTGGACATGCAGACAGGATGGCAAACCCCACAAGACAGGGCTGAGAATAGCCTCTGAAATGCCCAGCTCCTCAACGTGTCTACCAGCAGCCCTGAGGCAGCTTCTGGTTCAGGCCTGTAAAGTCCCAGGATGTGACTGAGACGCATCCTCTGAGATGCCCAGCTCCATCCAGGCACCATCCCTCAGCCCCGAAGTAGCTTCCGGTTCAACCTGATGACATCGTCAACAAACCCTTCTACCAAGATGAAGTCGCCTGCGACGGTGTTGGTATGGCCAGGGGACGATCCCGGCCACTGGCCCCGCACCCATGTGCAAAGGTAGGGGAGCCCCCACTGGGTCAGCTTGGCCTGGTGGATGCGGACAAACTCCAGGTTCTCTGTGAGATTGATGCTGGCCACCAACAGCCTCCCTGGGACAAGAGAGGAGCTGCTGTTCATGGTGCCATCTGTGGGGTCAGCCGCCCACGTGTGCAGTCACTAACCCACGGAGTCATGTGGCCAACCAAACCGTGTGGTCACCGACTCACATGGTTACCCACCCATGCAGTCTCCAACACACATGGTCTCCTGCCCATGTGCCCAGTAACCCATGGGGTCACCCACCCATGCAGTCACCCAACCATGTGACCCCTAACCCATGGGGTCACCTACCCATACAGTCCTCAAGCCTAGACTCTGGCCTCCACAGAGGTCAGAGATGAGATGTCTGGCAGAGACTGAAGTTCAGACAGCAGGGCCTCACAGGGGTGTTGACTCATGAATTTCTCCTGTTACAGAAGGCAGACAGGTTGGACAATGACACCAAAGATGTCCCTGTCCTGGCCCCGTGTGGTGGACACAGTAATGTCCACATGGATGTCCATGTCCTGTCTACATCCTGACCCCATGTGGTGGACACAGTAACATCCCCAAGGATGTCCACACCCTGGTCATGTGGTGAACAGAATAACATCCCCTAATATGTCCTGTTCCATTTCTCCACTTGAACCTAAAGCCAGCTCCATGTGCTAGGACATGCATGTGACCAGGTGTCCCTGTTTGAAGGTAGCACTCCCCTGGGTGGCTGCAGCTCTTCATGTTCTCCAGTTAGTGGACAAAGTCTTGGGCTTCACCTTGTTCCCACACCAGTAGGGGATACTGGGCCACAGTTCTGCATGCTGACTCATGGATGCCTTGTCCTTGTACGACATGATGATCTGCTGGCCCTGGGACCACAGCTGGTGCAGAGTTGTCAACCTCCTTGGTTGAGAATAATCTGGGTGCCCATGGGACATGTGCACATTGGTTATGGGTGTGCCTTGTGACACGATGTGTCAGTTATTGGGTGTGTCTGAGAATCTACAGTGATGTGTGGTTTATTAGGGTGTCTATGAGCAGTGATGGGCTGGTTATTGGGTTCTCTGTGAGAAGAGACAGTAATGGGTGGGTAATTGGCATGTCTGAGTAGAGACACTAGTGAGTAGATTACTGGGGTGTCTGAGTGGAGACAGTGGTGCCTAGATTCCTAGATTACTTGGGTGTCTTGAGCAGTGATGTGCCGGGGTCCAGCCCCGGTGGATCCAGGGAATTCAAAGGTGGGGATGGCGTCAGCGACCTTGGAAAAATATAAATTTAATTACAGATAGAGTGATTAGAAACGGATAGTGTAGTAGGAAATATTAGTGGAGAAAAAGAGGCTGAATAACTTGGTTTACATGGAATAGCATCCATGCTCCAGATGGGAATTCAGCCAGAGAAATGGGGAGCAAGAAAGAACGACATGGGGGAGTCAGTCTTTCCAGGAACTGATCTCATTTCTTTATTTTTCAGGTTTTCTTATATACCTTTTGTTACATATAGGGATGAATACAGAGTCACGTGGGGGTCAGCAGTCCTGACCTTTATCAAAATTAGGTGCTTCACATTAAAAAAAAAAAAAAAGATCTTAGGGTTTTACCTCATCTTNTCAGTCTTTCCAGGAACTGATCCCATTTCTTTATTTTTCAGGTTTTCTTATATATCTTTTGTTACATATGGGGATGAATACAGAGTCACGTGGGGGTCAGCAGTCCTGACCTTTATCAAAATCAGGTGCTTTATATTAAAAAAAAAAAAGATCTTAGGGTTTTACCTCATCTTTTGGCCATGAGACCTGCTGACATTTTATGATCCCCCCCTTTTATTTATTTATTTTTTTTGATCACCAAAATCTTATTTTTTTCCGAGGGTGTTTTTTCTTAAACCAGGCACCACCCTCCAAATAAAGTTTCATTCCTATAGGGTGAGGGTGTAGTGAGTTACAATCAGGAAAGGAATTTATTTAACCCAAGGTTAACATGATTAATCTTAAAGGTTAATTCATATTTCTCCTATATGCTTAAAGGTTAATACTTATTTCTCCTATATGCTAGTTATATTCATTATAAGGGCAGGGAATATGGAGATTTAGCAGCAAACATCAGCCCAACAAATGAAAATCCTTTCACCAATGTTCCCCTTAAGATCTACTTAGTCTTAAGATAGTGATAAAGTTACATTTTTACATAGCAAGGACACAGTGATTTATAACAAAGTACAGTGATCTATTACAAAAGAGAAAATTTGTTAACTCAAAAAGTCTAGTATTGCTAACCTTAAAAAATACTGTATTTCCTTTTTTATATTCCAAATACATTGATTAATATATTCCTGGGTGCCTAAGGATATGGAGGTCTGACGGCAATCATTGACTCAACAATGAGAAAAGCCCTATGCTAATACTCCAAACTCTCTGTGCTGTTTATGGTTGAGGGGTTGTCACACAAGCTAGTCTGTCAGCAGAGAGGTTTGACCTGAGACACCCTTGTCCCACCCAGGGCAGGGAATTAGCAGCAATTATTGACACAAGAAATAATAAAAAAAAAAAAACCTTCACCAATATAATTCCCAAACAACCCACTATACTAATAATTTCTAACTTCCCATAAGAATTTGCCTTTAGTAAGTTTAAAACATCTCATGCCTCTCACGGTCAGGAGGCTGTAAACCATCACATGCAGCCAGATGTACCTATACAGGTGGGCTAGATAACCTTCAGTCGAAACACTCTTGTCACGCCCAGGAATTTTTATTGACTTAGAGCTGCACATTTACTCTTTCTCTGAGAGAAATGGTTATAGGGGAAAGCCCCCCAGAAAGTCAAAGGTGTAGGTGAGAACAAAAAACAGACTCTGGTTTTGGGATAGATGCTAGGGAACAGGGGGTCTCCTGAGGCTTGATCACGCCTTTGCATATGCTGAAGCCTCCTTCCTCATGACCTTGGCCATTGGTGGAGTTCCTCACGCTGGCCCCCAGCAGTGATGGGTCGGTTATTGGGGTGCCTGAGTGGAAAAAGATGGGTGGATTATTGGGGTTTCTAACAAGAAATGGCAGGTGGATTACCGGGGCATTGTGAGGTGTGATTGATGGATTTTGGGGGTGTCTGAATAGAGGCCAGGCAGGGTGGATTATTGGGTGTTCCTGTGACCAGTGATGGGCTGATCATTGGGGTGTTTGAGTGGAGACCATGGTGAGTGGATTACTGGGGATCCATGGGCGGTGTCACCTGGTGCCTGAATCAGCCTCATGGAGTGAGCAAATAGTATGATTACAGTGAGGCCTAGTGCTCCCACCGCTCCTGCTGCCAAGAGCATGGGCAGCCTGTGGCCCCTGCTCACCCCAAAGGGACAAAGCATGTCCCCAAAGATGTTCTTCATGTAACCTATCAAGTACTTGTGCATGTCTTCCATCATGCCCTCAAAGTTGCCACACGCCAGGATAATCTCCACCTGGGGGTGGTTCTCCAGCCACTCTGATAACTCCTTGAGCATGTCCTGGGTGGGGGTGGGGAGAAAGACCGTGTAGGGAGAGACAGAGGGTCGTCAGTGGGCAATCCCCTCAGCACAGCCACTCTACAGATAGGTTGGGTTGTCCTGACACACAAAGACATAAAGCATGGCGCCTGCCCCCAAGGGACCCAGTATCTCCTGAGTGGCAGTGGGGAGCTATGGCATTGCACTGGTGTATGTGTGTGTCTGTGTGTGTACATGCTCCTGTAGGTACAGGTGCACACACAGGTGTACATGTGTTCAGGGTCTGTGTGTGCACAGATATGCATGTCTGTGTGTGTGAGCACAGCAACAGAGAGCAGTGCTTATAATATTGTGTGAAGTTTGTACTCCAGGGAGCGTGTGAGGCCTGCAAGGTACATGCACACTGAGGGCCAGGACAGAACCTCCAGACCCAAGGTTCATTAGATTCTGTGGTGGGGGCACTGGGGGCCGAGGCCAGAGTGAGTCATTAAGTGACTTGGCCAGCAGCCAAGAGAATGGACTGGACACCCCAAAACAGTACATAGGAAAAGACATGTCAGGGACCTGGTATAGCCAAATTCTGGGAAACACCCAGAGGCCAGGGTTGCAGGTGTGAGTTCAAAAATGCACGTTGGTTAAGAATTCTAAATAACTGATGCCAGAGGTCAGCCCTCTCATGCCTGAAATGGACGTGTGTCCGTTCCCTTAGATGTCAGTGTCTTCTAACTGGAGTGGACGTGTGTTGTTCCCTTAGAGGTCAGCCTCTCGTGCCTGGTGTAACTGTGTGTCCATCTGAGTAGAAGTGTGTCTGCCTGAGTGAATGTTTGCCCATCCACTGGACCAGACATGGATGTCCCTGGATTGCGGACCTGCTCCATCTGTACCACTGCCCACACCCCCACCCCCACCTCCATGAGGGCCATCGAGTACACCATGTGGCCAGAATGCAGGTTTCTCTTGGTAAGGCCTGGCGGCAATCATTGACTCAACAATGAGAAAAGCCCTATGCTAATACTCCAAACTCTCTGTGCTGTTTATGGTTGAGAAGTTGTCACACAAGCTAGTCTGTCAGCAGAGAGGTTTGACCTGAGACACCCTTGTCCCACCCAGGGCAGAGAATTAGCAGCAATTATTGACACAACAAATGAAAAAACCCTTAACCAATATAATTTTCAACCAACCCACTATACTAAAAATTTCTAACTTCCCACAAGAATTTGCCTTTAGTAAGTCTAAAACATCTCGTGCCTCTCACAGTTGGGGGGCTGTAAACCATCACATGCGGCTGGACGAACCTATACAGGTGGGCTAGATAACCTTCAGAGTTCGTAAGCTGAAACACTCTTGTCACACCCAGGAATTTTTATTGACTTGGAGCTGCACGTTTACTCCTTCTCTGAGAGAAATGGTTATGGGGGAAAGCTCCCCGGAAGGTCAAAGGTGTAGGTGAGAGCAGAAAACAGACTCTGGTTTTGGGGTTGATGCTCGGGAACAGGGGGTCTCCTGAGGCTTGATCACGCCTTTGCATATGCCGAAGCCTCCTTCCTCATGACCTTTGCCATGGGCTGAGTTCCTCACGCTGGCCCCCGGCAAATAACTTTAACATAAATTGAAAAATGAAAGTTGCTCAGTTGTTTCCAACTCATTTTGATCCGGTGGACTGTAGCCCACAAGACCCCTCTATCCATGGAATTATCCAGGCAGAATTACTGGAGTGGGTTGCATTTCCCTTCTTCAGATCTTCCCAAACCAGGATCAAACCCACATCACCCTCACTGCAACCAGATTATTTACCAACTGAGCCACCAGGGAAGCCCTAATATAAATTTGTAGCAGAAAATGTACTGTGTCCTCTACAAGGAGTCATAATGGAAAAAGAAAAAAATAAAACATAAGGATAAAAAATGGGGAAGAAAATAATAGATTCTCTCTTTCAAAAATAAAAGAAAAAGCAAAAACTCATTAACATAAACTAGTAGCCGAAAGTGGTACTGTGTTCTCCACACAGAGTCATAATGGAAAAAGAAAAAGATATAAGGATAAACAATAGGAAAGGAAGTCACTGCTCCCCCAGTCCATATTAAAAGAAAAAACAAAGACTCATATGAATACTGTCAGCTATTGTCAGGCACTTGCCATCCACCTCTACAAGGATTAAATGAAGTCCTGCTGCAGCCACTGATCTTAAACACCCCCTGAAAGACCACCACATGTTCCCCTCACCGCGCACACACCCAGGTCACTTTCGTAGTCATAACTCTTGAGACCTCGGCACTGAGGTCCCCAGTATGGAGGGGACTCTGCCCTGGAGTGATGCAGAACAGAGGGACCCAGGACCAAGGGACCAGCAGAGCAGAGGGACCCCAGTCCTGCAGGTTCTCTGGGCTCTGGTGGACCCCCTCCTGCTCGCTCCCTTCTCTGGATGTGAGTTCTTAAGGCCAGGCTGTAGGCACCTGATGCAAGCAAGAATATAGTTTGTCCACATTCCAGCCCTGGCTCTCGGCCAGTCAGATCCCCTGAGGAGGATTCTAGCAACCGGGGACCTCCCAGGAGGAAGCAATTACATAAGGTAAGAGGTGTGCTTGACAGCCTCTTGTCCCCTTGGGACCACCAGCCTTGGAGCAGAAAAAACAGGAATATGAATGCCCCTCAAGTGCAGATACAGGAAGATGGGGGCCATCTGTTCCCTCCAGGTGGGCGTCTGCTTCTGCAGGCACCTGGGCCCAGGTGGATTTTCTACCTCATCCTGCATCCACCCCCTGGCTAATGTGTGTGCCAGTGACAGGACCACTGTTAATTGGGTGCGCCCTCCCCACAGACAAGGCCCCCACCATTGACTCCTCTCCATCCTCCACAATGAATGCCTCCCACCCTGGTTTCTCTCCACCCCATAAAACCCCCGATCCACCCTGGAGAAGCACTACAGGGGAGGGGTGTGACTGCGTGTGTGTGTTCTCAATCGCTTCAGTCCTCTCGACTCTCTGTGACCCCATGGACTCTAGCCTACCAGGCTCCTCTGTCCATGGGTTTTCCCATATGAGAATACTACAGTGGGGTTCCATTGTCTCCTCCATGGGATCTTCCCGATCCAGGGATGAAACCTGGGTCCCATGCATTGCAAGCTGATTCTTTACCATCTGAGCCACCAAGAAAGTCTCCCTGGAGGGGGTGCTGTGGTGCATATGTGAACCCAACTCAGAGGACACGGGAACTCAGCTCGTGCTTATCTGGGACCAGGAAAGAGCTCTGGTGTCAGCTCAGCTGAAAAAAGTGTGGAACCCAGCTTCTACATTCCCCTCCCCACTCCCCCAGCCTCTATGACTTCAGACAGTGATGCTGTTAGACCATGGGTCCCCGTTCTGGCTTCAGGATGATTCCACAGTAAAGCTGTTTCCCTTCCTACCTTTCTGGGAGGCTCTGTGGGTGGAGAAGTTCTCCTGGAGGAGGGCATGGCAACCCACTCCAGTATTCTTGCCTGGAGAATTCCATGGACAGAGAAGCCTGGTGGACTACAGTCCATGGGGTCGCAATGAGTCAGACTTGACTGAGCGACTAAACAACAATTCTGCTTTACAGCAGGTTTGTGCTCAACCCTGTTTCCCCAAGAGGGATAAGGACACAGCCCCCTGTGGTTAACACTAGCAGCTGGAGTTGGGTCCAGGGCTTGGGCGTGCCCACAGACCCTCACTGTGTGGTGGACCACTTGAGCACCATGGGAATGGTGAACACATGGTATCACTTTGCCCAGAAGCTGCAGCACCCTCGACTCCTTGTGAGAGATGGGTGACTTCTTGTTCAGGCAGTAGGTCATTGTGCTGTGGCTCCCTGCAGGCAAACCAGGTGGGGGACACGTCACCCCCTGAGCCTGTCCTCTGTGCCCCCAAGCCACCCTAAGGATGCACAGCTATAGCACTGTGGGGTATGGGAGAGTCCCGAAAGTCATAAACACTTAGTCCTTGGAACTGAATCTTGTCTTGAAATAGATTCTGGACAGATGTGAGAAAGCGAAAGTCAATTTCTTTAAGGAATCCTGTTTTTGGCCAGGAAAGGCTTAAGATGGCTTTTGATTTTATGGTTTGCTGTTTCCAGGTGATGCTCATGGCAAAGCGCCTGCTTGCCAAAGCAGGAGGCATAAAACATGCAGGGGTGATCCCTGGGTTGGGAAGATCCCCTGGGAAGGGAACAACAACCTACTCCATTATTCTTGCCTGGAGAACTCCATGGACAGAGGAGCCTGGCGGGTAGAGTCCATGGGGCTCAAAGAGTCAGACACAACTGAGCACAGACAGACTCTTTTGAGTTACATGTACTTTGAAGTTATTCATAGTATTTTCAGGCTCTTTATGACGCCAAATTGTGGTCACTTATGTATGGATTCACTTATTCTTATCCGTTTTAAATCTGTGTGATTTGTTTCAGAGACAGTGTGGAGAGGTTCACACTTTAGCAGCCACCAGGGGACAATCCAAAAATCCTTCCCTTCTGTCTCTGAAAATAGGTTTGGACTAGCTTTATTGCTTTCTCTCTCTCTTTTTTTTTTTTTCTTATTTTTTCTCAGGGTCAAGGGATGGGAAGATGATTTACAAGTGCATAATATAATTTGATTTGATGATGTTACAGAAGAATGGATGGATGGGTGGATAGATAAGTGGATGGATGGATGATGGATTGGTCAGTGGATGGGTGGATTTATGGATGGAAGGGTGGGTGGTTAGATGGATGAATAGGTGGATAGATAGGTGAGTGTGTGAATGGACAGATAGATGAGTGGATGGGTAGGTGTGTGGGTGGCTGGCTGGATGGGTGGGTCAGGAGCATGTGGTCCATGCACACAGTGGTGTATGAGTCACCATGAAAAGGAGTGAAGTTCTCACACAGACTACATTGTGGATGGACCTTGAACACACAATGGTCACTGAGAGAAGCAGAAACAGAAGGACACATTTTACATCTCCATTTATATGAGATGTCCAGAAGAGGCCAATTTACAAAAACAGGATCAGATGAGTGGTGCCCGGACTTGGGGGAGAGGCATCACGAGTTATTTTGTAAGGGGTATGGGAAGGAGAGTGGCCAAGGTACTCTCTGTGGCTGGAGGAAGCCTGAAGACTCGGAAGCCTCCTCCTTGTGGGGCCCCCACAGCCTTCCCCACTGGGAAGCACCCGGAAGGGCTGAGAGACTGGGTCCACGGTTCCCTGTCTGCTCCACACCCTGAAGGGAAGAGCTGTCTGAGGGCCCTTTTCTCTGGGGTGTGGTGGGATGGCAGGGGTAGAACGCCACAGCTGTCGAGAGGGTGAGAAAGAGTCTAAAGCTGCCTTCCATAGAAAACAGAACTTCCTGTTTGTCCAACTGTCCATGTGGGTTCCCAGCGGCCAGTGCCAAGGGTCACAGAGCCAGGGCAGGGCCCAGTGTGTGCACAGCCAGAGGAGTGCTGATAGAGAATGGGGCGCATTTGCACCTTGAGGAGGTGAACAGAGTTCTGTCTGGCAGGGACCCTCTCCTCCCAGCCTATGGTGTCTGGTGGCCACCGATGGCTTGAGCACAGCAGTGTCACCCTGAAAGTGACCACCTGCCTGGTCACCACTGGGCATCCCCAAGTCCAGATGCCTGCTCATAAGTGAGCTTTGCAGCACTTTTTGCAACCAAACTGGCTGGAATCAGAGATTCCTCAGTTTAATTAGATAGTTCTGGTATCAGGGGTGTGGTGGGATGGCAGGGGTAGAACGCCACAGCTGTCGAGAGGGTGAGAAAGAGTCTAAAGCTGCCTTCCATAGAAAACAGAACTTCCTGTTTGTCCAACTGTCCATGTGGGTTCCCAGCGGCCAGTGCCAAGGGTCACAGAGCCAGGGCAGGGCCCAGTGTGTGCACAGCCAGAGGAGTGCTGATAGAGAATGGGGCGCATTTGCACCTTGAGGAGGTGAACAGAGTTCTGTCTGGCAGGGACCCTCTCCTCCCAGCCTATGGTGTCTGGTGGCCACCGATGGCTTGAGCACAGCAGTGTCACCCTGAAAGTGACCACCTGCCTGGTCACCACTGGGCATCCCCAAGTCCAGATGCCTGCTCATAAGTGAGCTTTGCAGCACTTTTTGCAACCAAACTGGCTGGAATCAGAGATTCCTCAGTTTAATTAGATAGTTCTGGTATCACTTATCAGTTTGTTTTGGAGACGGGTGGCCCCCTTAATCTTTGGGCCCTCCAGCTCAAGTTCAGAAGATGCTGCAAAAGCTCTGATGGGAAACATGGGTGGAAAGTTAAGGGGTCCCCAGGAGTAGGACAGAGTGGCTGAGAAAACACAACCCCACCCCATCCGGAGGCTGGCATGTGTCCTGAAGGCAGGCTCTTGGGGGTTCACTTACCT
The DNA here is from genome assembly GCA_006410675.1 of Oreotragus oreotragus. Lineage (NCBI taxonomy): Eukaryota > Metazoa > Chordata > Mammalia > Artiodactyla > Bovidae > Oreotragus > Oreotragus oreotragus. The sequence continues at coordinate 15,365 of SJYX01000438.1, forward strand.
TCCGGGTTGAATGGGATAAAGTGGACAGACAAGGGAAGATGCTGATGTGTGTACGTATGTGTGTGCAGAATGTGTGCATGTGTGTTTGGTGTGTGTATGTGCATGTGTGTGTGTGTTCCATGTGCATGTATGTGTGTGTGTGTGTTCAGTGTGCCTGTGTGTGCCTGCCTGTGTGCATGTTTGGTTCTGAGGCTTCCCGCACTCAGACCCATCTCGCAGCTATATCCCCATCGAGCTAAGCCTGCGGGGCCTCACCTGGGACGGAGAGGTGGTGCAGGGTCATGTCCCAGAGCTGAGAACTCAGCGCCAACATCCAGTTCGAGTTCACCTTGGTTGCACAGGAAGGAGCCAGGCAAGCTCACCTGCCAGCCCATCAGAGGCCGAGCCTGGGCGATCTGGGGAAGGAAATGGGGCTTTGGATACTTAAAACAGGACGTGCAGTAGACCCAGTGCTGGCGGTGCAGATTTGTGGCTCTGAGAAACTACCTGCGGACTTCTCTCCAAGAGAAAGGAGGGTGGGGTGGTGGAGAGGGGAGAAGTGCTCTAGAGACAGAGAAACTGAGACACAGAGAGAAATGGACAGAGACATGAAGAGAGACAGACAGAAGTAGGGTGAGGGGAGAAAGAGACACAGGAGGTGAAGTGAGGGTTGGAAGGGGAGCAAGAGAGAGAAAGACAGGGACCAACAGACAGACTCCAGCAGCTGAAGTCTGTTCTCTCTGAAGCTAGAGCTTGCGACCCCCTCCAGAGGGTCCCCCTTCCTCGTACTGTGCACCAGCCCCCTCCTCTTGGGGCTGAGAGGAGCCCAGTTGAGCCTGTGGGCTCCAGATATGGGGGTTTCCATCCTAGGGGCGATGGAGCCCAGGCACAAAGTCACATTCCCTTCACTCCCTAGAGGCGGTCTCTCCATCTGGTGGGTGTTGCTGCAGTAAAAGTGACTGGACAGGCTCCCAGGATGAAGCACCCACCTGAGCAGCTAAGAAGCTGGGAATGCCTTCAGTCAGGGTCTTAGTGTCCCCTCTCTCCTGTTATGGGTGGGTGTCCTGGTGATCTGCATGCCATCAGGACTCCTTTCATGACAAACACATGCCTGGACCTTTATTTTTGTGTTTACTGCTCTCCATGGACAGGGGTTGTCTCTATTCTTAAGATCTATAGTAATAGTAATAGTTCTATACTCTATAGTAATAGTTCCTTTCTGTTGTCATAGTCAGACACGACTGAGAGACTGAAGTGAACTGAATATCCTCCTTCTAGTGTAAAAGTCCTCCATTTCTATAATCTCCCACTACAGTAAATGTCCCCCTCTACTGTCATAGTCCACTCCCCATTGTAACAAGTCTGCCTCTGTGTTAGTCGTCTCTCATCTATTAATCTCCCTCTGTTGTCAGTTTTCCCCTTCCACAGTCAAAGTGCCTGTTCTACTATAACAGTGCTGCCTCTATTGTCATAGTTTCCCCTCTACGCTAATAGTCCCCTTCCACTGTCCCTACTATATATTAATAGTCCCTTTACTTTCTTAGTAGTCCCCAGACTATAGTAATAGTCTTCCTCAATTTCAGCACTCTCTTTCTATTGTAATAGTCCCTGTCTGCAGTAACAGACCCCCATTCGTTATAATAGTCCCCCCTAAGGTAATAGTCCTCTTCTATTATAGTACTCCCTCTCTCTTTGTCGTAATCCTCTCTGATTAGTAATAGCCCCCCCTACAATGATAGATCACCCTCTGCTAGAATAGTCTCATATATGCTATAATAGTCCTCTCTCAACAGTGAGAGTCCTCCCTGTTGTAATAGCCTCCCTCTATGGTAAGAGTCCTCCCTCCATAAATGGTTCTGCCTCTTCTGTAATACAGGAAAGCAGACATTACTTTCTCAACAAAGGTCTGTCTAGTGAAGGCTATCATTGTTCCAGTGGTCATGTATAGATGTGAGAATGGCACTATAAAGAAAGCTGAGTGTCATAGAATTGAGGCTTTTGAACTGTGTGTTGGAGAAGACTCTTGAGGGTCCCTTGGAATGCAAGGAAATCCAACCAGTCCATCCTAAAGGAGATCAGTCGTGGGTGTTCACTGGAAGGATTGATGCTAAAACTGAAACTCCAGTACTTTGGCCACCTGATGCAAAGAGCTGACTCATTGGAAAAGACCCTGATGTAGGGAAAGATTGAGGGCAGGAGGAGAAGGGGACGACAGAGGATGAGATGGTTGGATGGCATCACTGACTCAGTGAACATGGGTTTGAGTGGACTACAGGATTTAGTGATAGACAGGGAGAACTGGTTTGCTGCGGTTCGTGGGGTCGCAAAGAGTCGAACATAACTGAGCGTCTGAACTGAACTGAACTTCTGTAATAGCCCCCCTGAATAGAATGGCTCCATCTACTGTAATATTTCCCTTTATTATAATAGTTCTCTGTATTGTCATAGCCCCTCCCCTGTGTAACAGCCCCCACGGCATCAGAGTCACCCTATTATAAACTTCCTCCTCCACAGTAATAGTCACCCACTACAGTAAGGGTCCTTTATTATGAGTCCCCTCTCCACAGTATGGCTTCCCTGGTGGCTCAGCTGGTACGGAATCCGCCTGGATTATGGAAGACCAGGGATCACTCCCTGGGTTAGGAAGATCCCCTGGAGAAGGGAAAGGCTACCCACTCCAGTATTCTGGCCTGGAAAATTCCATGGCCCATACAGTCAGATAAAAACTTGCAACTTTCACTTTCTCCACAGTAACATCCCCCCTACATAGTCATAACCCCATTTATTGTTGTATCTCCCCTCTATCATATTAGTCACCTCTCTACAGTAATATGGCCCCTTGTACAAATAAAGCCCTACCACTATATAATCATCCCCTCTTTAGAGTAATAGTCCTCCCTGAAGAACTCTTATCCTCCTGTAATAGTCTTCTTTCCTCTTCACAGTAGTCCTTCAGAATAAGTCTCTTTTCTAATCCAAATATTTAATGAGATGCAAGTAGAACACACAGCAAAACAGTGTGTCAGAACTCTGAGCACGGCACCATGGGGAGAGCCTGTGGATGTGTGTGCCCCGTCACATAGGGCTCCGTTTGTGCATCTGTGTCACCATCCTGGGGACACCTATGGGTGTGTGTCTTTCTTCCCCTCACAGAGGAGACCTCCCCATAATACAGGTCACCTGCCCACTTGGTGTCCTGTCCAAAACTCTCTTCATAGCACAGGTCACCTGCCCACTCCTGAACTAATGAGCCCTCTTGTCTTCATATCCTTGAACCTCTCTTCCATCAGTATCTAGGTCAGTGTGTCACAAGCCCTTCATTCTCCCATTTGCACTGGCCTGTGATGGTGGTGGGTTCACGGTGATGGTAGGAATAATATCCCGTCACCTGTGGACACCCATCGTGTACTTGCAAGACACTTTCCCATCTCCCAGGTACATAGGTGTGGGTCACCCACCCTCTTTTCCCTGTCTGTGAACTCCAGCTGCCTGGTTTCCAAGGTCAGATTCATGAGTGCTCAGTGGTAGTTCCATCCAGCCTTGGGCCCTCGGACAGGACCCCAGGGAGCAAGCCGGGTGCACCTGCACACCCCAGTGGCTTCTGCTTCCTGTGGGTCTGCTGCACCCTCTGCACTCTCAGTCCACACAGGTGAGCAGGTGGGGCACGTGCCAGTGAGGTCAGATTCTGCCCCTGTCGGCCAGCAGTGAGACACTGGAGGAGGTTCCGTGTGACCTCACACATGTTTGTGGGTGGGGATGGACACAGAGGCACTCAGGAAATAGTTATCAGGTGAATGAATGGATGGAGCAATGCAGGGCCTCTTCATGAACACCAGACTCCTAGACCTTTGCTCAGGCTGCCAAACTCACCAGTCCCCTGAAATACTCACTGGGTCCCTCAAATTCGCCGGCCCTCTGAAATGCTCAGTGGGTTCCCCAGATACTCACTAGCCCCTGAAACACTCACTGGGTCCTCCAGACACTAACCAGCCCCCTGAAAGGCTCACTGGGTTCCCCTAACTCACCATCCTCCTGAAACGGGCACTGGGTCCCCCAAGCACTTCCTGGGCTCCACAAATGTCCATCCACTCCGGCTAACCCATGGTCCTACCCCCTCAGTGTAAGGGCAGGACAGAACATCTGGGTCATCAGGTATCCTCCCCCAGTAGCATTAGCCAGCACAGGGTCAGCAANCCATCCTCCTGAAACGGGCACTGGGTCCCCCAAGCACTTCCTGGGCTCCACAAATGTCCATCCACTCCGGCTAACCCATGGTCCTACCCCCTCAGTGTAAGGGCAGGACAGAACATCTGGGTCATCAGGTATCCTCCCCCAGTAGCATTAGCCAGCACAGGGTCAGCAAAGGCTCAAGACTCATGAGGGGCTTGTTACTGTGTCCTGCGAGCCACAGTCCAAGAGCTCCCTCTGGCTCTGTGCTCTGACCCAGAAGGACTCAACTTTCACGTGGAGATGCTGGGTGGGCGCCTCCTTTCCCCCAGGTCGTCCCAGCCCTCCAGCCCCTCCTGTGCACAAACACATACACACACATATAGGATGCTGGGAAAGATTGAGGTCTGGAGGACAAGGAGGGGTGTGACAGAGGAAGGGATGGTTGGATTGCTTCACCAACTCCATGCACATGAGTTTGAGTAAACTCCAGGAGTCTGTGATAGACAGGGAGGCCTGGACTGCTGCAGAAGGCTGGCATGTGTCCTGAAGGCAGGCTCTTGGGGGTTCACTTACCTTCTGGGTTGAATGGGATAAAGTGGACAGACAAGGGAAGATGCTGGTGTGTGTATGTATGTGTGTGCAGTATGTGTGCATGTGTTTTTGGTGTGTGTATGTGCATGTGTGTGTGTGTGTGTTCCATGGGCATGTATGTGTGTGTGTGTGTGTTCAGTGTGCCTGTGTGTGCCTTCCTGTGTGCATGTTTGGTTCTGAGGCTTCCCACACTCAGCCCCATCTCGCAGCTATATCCCCACTGAGCTAAGCCTGCGGGGCCTCACCTGGGATGGAGAGGTGGTTCAGGGCCATGTCCCAGAGCTGAGAACTCAGCGCCAACATCCAGTCCGAGTTCACCTTGGTTGCACAGGAAGGAGCCAGGCAAGCTCACTTGCCAGCCCATCAGAGGCTGAGCCTGGGCGATCTGGGAAAGGAAATGGGGCTTTGGATAATTAAAACAGGACGTGCAGAAGACCCAGTGCTGGCGATGCAGAGGCGTGGCTGTGAGAAACTACCTGCGGACTTCTCTCCAAGAGAAAGGCAGGTGGGGTGGTGGAGAGGGAAGTGCTCTAGAGACAGGGAAACTGAGAGAAATGGACAGAGACATGAAGAGAGACAGACAGAAGTAGGGTGAGGGGAGAAAGAGACACAGGAGGTGAAGTGAGGGTTGGAGGGGGAGCAAGAGAGAGAAAGACAGGGACCAACAGACAGACTCCAGCAGCTGTAGTCTGTTCTCCCTGAGGCTAGAGCTTGTGACCCCCTCCATAGGGTCCCCCTTCCTCGCACTGTGCACCAGCCCCCTCCTCTTGGGGCTGAGAGGAGCCCAGTTGAACCTGTGGGCTCCAGATATGGGGGTTTCCATCCTAGGGGCGATGGAGCCCAGGCACAAAGTCACATTCCCTTCACTCCCTAGAGTCAGTCTTTCCATCTGTTGGGTGTTGCTGCAGTAAAAGTGACTGGACAGGCTCCCAGGATGAAACACCCACCTGAGAAGCTAGGAAGCTGGGAATGTCTCCAGTCAGGGTCTTAGTGTGCCCTCTCTCCTGTTATGGGTCGGTGTCGTGGTGGTCTGCATGCCATCAGGACCTCTTTCATGACAAATACATGTCTGGACCTTTATTTTTGTGTTTACTGCTCCCCATGGACAGGGGTTGTCTCTATTCTTAAGGTCTATAGTAATAGTAANAGTAATAGTTCTCCTTTACTGTCATAGTCCTCCATCCCATACACTAATAGTCCTGTCTCTATTGTCATATTTCACTTAATATTGTAATAGTCCCTGCTCTGCAGTAAGAGTCTCTCCTCTACTGAAATAGCACTCCTGTGATGTCATAGTCCTACTATATAATAATAGTTACCCACTCTATTATTTCCCCTTCTACAGTAGTACTGTCATAGTCACCACTCTGCAACAAAATCCTCGATTGTAGTAGTGCCCTTAGATGATAATAGTCTGACTCTAACATTCCCCTTCTAGAGTAATAGTCCTCCACTTCTATAATCTCGCTCTACAGTAAATGTCCCCCTCTACTGTCATAGTCCACTCCCTATTGTAATAAATCTGTCTCTGTGGTAGTAGACTCTCATCTAGTAATCTTCCTCTGTTGTCAGTATTCCCCTTCCACAGTAAAAGTTCCCCTTCTACTATAACAGTGCTGCCTCTGTTATAGTTTCCCCTCTATGCTAATAGTCCCCTTCTGCTGTCCCTCCTCTATATTAATAGTCCCTTTACTATCTTAGTAGTCCCCACTCTATAGTAATAGTCTTCCTCAATTTCAGTAGTCCCTTTCTATTGTAATAGTCCCNTTCCACAGTAAAAGTTCCCCTTCTACTATAACAGTGCTGCCTCTGTTATAGTTTCCCCTCTATGCTAATAGTCCCCTTCTGCTGTCCCTCCTCTATATTAATAGTCCCTTTACTATCTTAGTAGTCCCCACTCTATAGTAATAGTCTTCCTCAATTTCAGTAGTCCCTTTCTATTGTAATAGTCCCTGTCTGCAGTAATAGACCCCCATTCATTATAATAGTCCCCCCCCTAATGTAATAGTCTTCTTCTATTATAATAGTCCCTCTCTCTTTGTCTTAGTTTCCTCTGTTCAGTAATAGGCCCCCCTCTACAGTGATAGACAACCCTCTACTGTAGTAGTCTCACATATGCTATAATAGTCCTCTCTCAACAGTGAGAGTCCTCCTCTATTGTAATAGCCTCCCTCTATCGTAAGAGTCCTCCCTCCATAAATGGTTCTGCCTCTTCTGTAATACAGCAAAGCAGAGACATTATTTGTCAACAAACATCTGTCTAGTGAAGGCTATGTTTTTTCCAATGGTCATGTATGGATGTGAGAGTTGCACTATACAGAAAGCTGAGTGCCGAATAATTGAGTCTTTTGAATTGTGGTGTTGGAGAGGACTCTTGAGGGTCCCTTGGACTGCAAGGAGATCCAACCAGTCCATCCTAAAGGACATCAGTCGTGGGTTTTCACTGGAAGGACTGATGCTAAAGCTGAAACTCCAATATTTGGCCACCTGATGTGAAGAGCTGACTCACTGAAAAAGACCCTGATGTAGGGAAAGATTGAGGGCAGGAGGAGAAGGGGACGACAGAAGATGAGATGGTTGGATGGCATCACTGACTCAATGAACATGGGTTTGAGTGGACTACGGGAGTTGGTGATGGACAGGAAGGCCGGCTGTGCTGTGGTTCATGGGGTAGCAAAGAGTCGGACATGACTGAGCGACTGAAATGAATTGAATTTCTGGAGTAGTCCCCCTCTACAGAATGGCCCCCCTCTATTGTAATAGTTCCCTTTATTACAATAGTTCTCTGTATTGTCATAGCCCCTCCCCTGTGTAACAGCCCCCACGGTATCAGAGTTCCCCTTATAAATTTCCCCCTCCACAGTAATAGTCTCCCACTACAGTAAGGGTCCTTCTTTATTATGAGTCCCCTCTCCACAGTAGGGCTTCCCTGGTGGCTCAGCTCGTACAGAATCTGCCTGCGTTGAGGGAGACCTGGGTTCACTCCCTGGGTTAGAAAGATCCCCTGGAGAAGGGAAAGGCTACCCACTCCAGTATTCTGGCCCGGAGAATACCATGGCCTGTGTAGAGTCAGATACGACCGAGCAACTTTCACTTTCTCCACAGTAACATACCCCATACATGGCCATTGCCCCATTTATTGTTATATCTACACTCTGTCATATTAGTCACCTCTCTACAGTAATATGGCCCCTTGTACAAATAAAGCCCTACCTCTATGTAATCATCCCCTCTCTAGAGTAGTAGTCCTCCCTGAAAGACTTTTATCCTCTTGTAATAGTCCCCTTTCCTATTCACAATAACCCTTCAGAATAAGTCTCTTTTCTAATCCAAATATTCAATGAGATGCAAGTAGAACACACAGCAAAACAGTATGTCAGAACCCCGACCATGGCACCATGGTGAGAACCTGTTGGTTCCCCTGTTCCCCATCACCTAGGGCTCCTTTTGTTCGTCTGTGTCACCATCCTGGGGACTCCTGTGGGTGTGTGTCTGTCTTCCCCTCATAGAGGAGACCTCCCCATAATACAGGTCACCTGCCCACTTGGTGTCCTGTCCAGAATTCTCCCCATAACACAGGTCACCTGCCCAATCCTGAGTCTTCTTGTCTCTACATCCCTGGACCTCTGTTCCATCAGAATCCAGGTCAGTGTGTCACAAGCCCTTCATCCTCCCATTTGTGCTGGCCTGAGATGATGCTGGGTTCACTGTGATGGGAGGAATAATGCTCATCACCTGTGGACACCCATCCTGTTCTTGCAAGACACTCTTCTGTCTCCCAAGTACATAGGTGTGGGTCACCCACCCTCTTTTCCTTTTCTGTGAACCCCAGCTGCCTGGTTTCTAAGTGCAGACTCAGGAGTGCTGAGCAGTAGTGCCACCCAGCCTTGGGGCCTCGGACAGCACCTCAGGGAGCAAGCCGAGTGCACCTGCACACACCGGTGGCTCCCGCTTCCTGTGGGTCTGCTCCACCTTCTGTGTTCTCATTCCACTCAGGTGAGCAGGTGGGGCGTGTGCCAATGAGGGCAGGTTCTGCCCCTGTGGGCCCGCAGTGAGACACTAGAGGAGGTTCTGTGTGACCTCGTACACTTCTGTGGATGGGGATGGGCACAGAGATGCACAGGGAATAGTTCTCAGGTGGTCGAATGGATGGAGCAATGCAGGGCCTCTTCACGAACACCAGGCTCCTAGACCTTTGCTCAGGCCACCAAACTCACCAGTCCCAAGAAATGCTCACTGGGTCCCCCAAACTCGCTGGCCCCCTGAAATGCTCTCTGGGTCCCCTATATACTCACTAACCTCTGAAACACTCACTGGGTCCCCCAGAACCTCATGAGCCCACTGAAACACTCACTAGGTCCCTCAAACTCGCCAGCCCTCTGAAACACTCACTGGGTCCCCCAAATTCGCCAGCCCCCTGAAAGGCTCACTGGGTCTCTCAAACGCGCCAGCCCCCTGAAAGGCTCACTGGGTTCCCCTAACTCACCATCGCCTTAAATGCTCACTAGGTCCCCCAAGCACTTCCTGGTCTCCCAAAATGTCTATCCAATCCAACCAGCCCATGGTCCTACCCCCTCAATGTAAGGGCAGAACACAAGACATGTGTCATCAGGTGTCCTCCCCCAGTGGCACTGGCCAGCACAGGGTCAGCACCAGCTCAGGACTCATGAGGAGCTTGTCACTGTGCCCTGTGAGCCGCAGCCCAGGGGCTCTGTCTGGCTCCGTGCTTTGACCCAGAGGGTCTCAGCTTCCACGTGGAGATGCTAGGTGGGCACCTCCTTTCCCCCAGGTGGTCCCAGCCCTCCAGCCCCTCCTGTGCACAAACACACGCAGACATACATATATGATGCTGGGAAAGATTGCGTTCTGGAGGACAAGGGGGTGTGACAGAGGATGAGATGGTTGGATTGCATCACCGAATCCATGCACATGAATTTAAGTAAACTCCAGGAGTCAGTGATAGACAGGGGGCCTGGACTGCTGCAGTCCATGGGGTTGTGAAGAGTCAGACACGACTGAGCTACTGAACTGAACTGAACACAGCTTTTAGAGTTGCTATTCCAGAAAATGGCCACAAGGAGTCATCATTGCTTTTGCTTCACACTCCACTTCTATTTTTTTTAATTAATTAATTAATTTATTTTAATGGGAGGCTGATTACTTTACAATACAGTAGTGATTTTTGCCATACATTAACATGAATCAACCATGTATGTACATGTGTTCCCCATCCTGAAGCCCCCTCCCACCTCCCTCACCATCCCATCCATCAGGGCCATCCCAGTACACCAGCCCTGAGCACCCTGTCTCATACATCAAACCTGGACTGGGGATCTATTTCACATATGGTAATATGCATGTGTCAATGCTATTCTCTCAAATCATCCCACCCTCGCCTCCTCACACAGAGACCAAAAGTTGGTTCCTTACATCTGTGTCTTTTTTACTGTCTCACATATAGGGTCATCATTACCATCTTACTAAATTCCATATATATGTGTTAATATACTGTATTGGTGTTTTTCTCTCTGACTTACTTCACTGTAAAATTGGCTCCAGTTTCATCCACGTCATTAGAACTGATTCACATGCATTCTTTTTAATGGTTGAGTAATATTCCATTCTGCATATGTACCAGGTTTTCTGATCGATTCATCTGCCACTGGACATCTCTGTTGCTTCCGTGTCCTGGTGATTGTAAGCAGTGCTGCAATGAACATTCGGGTAGTCATGTCTCTTTCAGTTCTGGTTTCCTCAGTGTGTACGCCCAAGAGTGGAATTGCTGGGTCGTATGACAGCTCTATTTCCAGTTTTTGAAGGATTCTCCACCCGGTTCTCCACAGTGGCTGTGATAGTTTGCATTCTCATCAACAGTGTAAGAGAGTTCCCCTTTTCTTCACACCCTCTCCAGCATGTATTGCTTATAATCTTGATAGCAGCCATCGTGACTGGCATGAGATGGTACCTCATTGTGGTTTGGATTTGCATTTCTCTGATAATGAGTGATGTTGAGCAGCTTTTCATGTGTTTGCTTGCCATCTGTATGTCTTCTTTGGAGAAATGTCTGTTTAGATCTTTGG
>SJYX01000441.1:0-38332 GCA_006410675.1 Oreotragus oreotragus
CTATTCACAGATAGACTAGTGGGTATCATCTGTCTTAAAGGTTTAGTAGCCCTACCTATAAAGGAAATTCCACTCGGTTTCCACGAGGCCTTGCTAGCTCACGGGCCATAAATCTGGCCAAGAGTGACTTGTGTGAGGTCACAGAGGAACTGGAAGGTATCTGTAGATCAACAATCTAGTGGAAAACGGCAGCACAGCTTTCAGTGTGCAGCTCACATCCAGAATCTTCTCACAGCTAATGTTCTTCAAATGGCCAGCTCCAAGCTTCCAAGTGGATTGTACATTGTTGAAATGCTTCCTGATTCCAGCTACCCAGTATCCTTCCCCTCGGGGAAGATAACCTGATTACAGAGCCTGAATTCAACATCATGGGATCAAAGAAGTCTGCTGCAAGAAAAGCCTATAAATTATTCTAAAATAAAGTAATACTCATCTGTAGAGAAAAGAGATTGTTGGGTTAAGTAGTCTTTAAGGTTACTTTTCCACTTCTCGGGCATCTTGTCTGGAAGTCATTCATTCATGAACTTCATGAAGCACCTGCTGTGTGCCAGGCACTGGATCAGGTGCTGGCGTTACAGGAGCTTGAACAAGGCTGATAAACCTTGCTGCTCTGGTGGCGATGGGAGTGGGGGTGGCTATCGAAGACAGGTGACAAACTAAACAAGATACACAGTCTCTGCTCAAAGGAGTTTGGTTTCCGTAAGGAGGGGGATGGAAAGCTGTTGGGGGGCTCTAAACAGAATAATACCATGATTTCTAGGTAAATAGGATCCCTCTGGCTTCTGTGTGGAGAATAGGCTGAAGGTGAAAAGGGCAGAAGCAGGCCAGCTGGTTAGGAGACTGCCTGGAAAGATGGAAGAATGTGGGAAGAGCAATTTTGGCAGGAAGAGGAGGAGCTCAGTTTTCGGTAGGTTGTTTTTGATGCCTAGTAGGTGGGCTCCTGTCTCTGGGGTCGCATAGACACGACTGAAGCGACTTAGCAGCAGCAGCAGCAGACAAGATTTGGAGGTGGCAATTGGCTACATTTGCCTAGAGTTCAAATTAAATGTCAGGGTTAGAGCTGCAAATCTGAGAGGTATCAACATATCACTGGTGATGGTATCTAAAGCCTTGGGCCTGGATGAGATGGCTTTGCAAATGAAGGAGTGAGTGAGTTATAGACTGGAGAGCAGAGTTCCAGCCCTGAGCCGTGGGGCACACCAGCACTAAGAGTTTTCGGGGAAGAGGAAGAACACCTACACAGAACTGTGGGTACTTTGCTTCCCAAACTGGTACATTATTGGTGGATCTCTCCCTTATCGCATAGTACTTTGTCCTTCCAAGAGGTAAACATATGAAGGAACTAATTATTTTTGCCTTATGCCCACTCTCCTTGGGCAATAATAATTGCAACCCTTTATCACAACTCTGCTCCTGGCCTTGTGCTCACCCTTCACTATCTCATTTAATCTTCACAGTAACCACGTGATATCCCCTTTTGTAGTTATGGAAACCAAAGCCCAGAAAGATTAACTTGCTGCAGCTGGAAAGTAGAAGGTAGGGGGATTCCAACTCAGGTCAGTCCTATTCCAGGGCTCATGCTCTTGACAACTTTCCCCTTCTCCTTAGGGTGATGATGGAGGGTTTTCAGAAGAAGCATCTGGATTTTTTTTTTAAACTTACACTTGCCCATAGTACTTGTAAGGCTATTTATACCACCTAAGACCAAAAAGTATGAACTGTTTAGAAGAGCTGATCCAGAACAGTGCCCTCACCCAGAATGCAGAGTACAACACCCAGTGGCAGAGGTGGGTTGGCTCACTTTCGGCCCCTAAAATTCTCACACAGATGAACCCAGCAAAGAGAAAGGCTGCTCTGCTGCCTGTGGTTCATTGCTGCCTTGATCACACTTGGGGCCATGACTCTTCAGCACTGAAAGTAGAGACTTGATCAAATGTTAAAATGAGAGACAGGAACCAGGAGAGATACAGATGATACAAGGACCACAGATGAAATTTTCCAGCAGATTAGGAAAGACAGTTGCTTTACCAGGAACTGCAAAAGCAATAAAGGCAGGAAGGAAAACCTCTTTGAAATTTCCAGGAAAGAACTGACTATTAGTTCAGAATACTTCATATTATATAATCTTGTATTTGTAGGAGGGGGAAACTGCTGAAGATGCTGAAAAAGTCATTAAAGAATTTGCCCTGAGTCACACCAGCAAAACAGCAACAGGGCTGGAACAGATCCCAGCCTCTGGATACAATCAGGCCTTTTACTTCAGCTGCAACCTCTTCACAGCACCTCAGGTTCTGAAATGGCCATTCCAGTTATGAAAAATAAAAAGAAATCTGTGGAAGAACAGAGGTCTTTTACCTTTGCGCTTCCTCCTGGTGGCTCCGATGGTTAAGAATCTGCCTGCAATGTGGGAGAGCCAGGTTTGATCCCTGGGTTGGGAAGATGCCCTGGAGAGAGGAATGGCAACCCACTCCAGTATTCTTGCCTTGTGAATTCCATGGACAAAGGAGACTGGTGGGCTGTGGTCCATAGGGTCACAAAGAGTCAGACATAACTGAGCGAGTAACATTTACTTACAACTCGTTCTCATTACTGCTGCTGTAGAGATGACACATTGCTGCTGCTACTGCTGCTAAGTCGCTTCAGTCGTGTCCAACTCTGTGTGACCCCACAGATAGCATCCCACCAGGCTCCCTCGTCCCTGGGATTCTCCAGGCAAGAACGCTGGAGTGGGTTGCCATTTCCTTCTCACTATCTGATAGAGCTGATGTGCTTGAAAGCGAGAGTGAGACTCAAAGAAACCCTGAGGTCACCTGGAGACTGTTGTGGTTGGTTGGGTATGTTAGAAATCTTTAAATTTGTCTTCTTTGGGGATCAATTCTATGGGCTGCAGCTTCTGGTTAATAGAATGTAGTCAGCATATTTCTGTTCAAATCAGAGAATATGATATCTTCTTGGCTTATACTCTTGTAATATGGCAGGACTAGTGAGAGTAAAACTGTATCAATGATATTTACTCTAAGGGAGGAAGCCTGTCCTCCTGAGCCAATGAGGAGAAAAATTACTGAGTCACCTGTGAACACTTGGAGAGACTCCTCTCTCCAAGGATAGCTAAGGAATTGGGCATTTTCTCACATATTCTTAACTAAAAGGGAGGATAAAGCTTCCCTTAAACTATGTGCTTGAGTTTAATAGCCCTGAGCAAAGCCATCTCTCATAAAAGGCCACAGCTTTCTCACAGTGTCAGTCACAGTCCAGTTTGTGGACGTGGGCTCCAAGTGGCAGTTGTCTGAGACTGTGAGAAAAGCCCCGGGGGCAGGGCTCCCCCAGTTCCGGTATAGGACTGAGATGGAGACAGGACATTGCATTGGGGTGCTTGGAGCAACAGGGATAATCAGAGGAGTGACTTCGGACTTTTTCCTTCCTCCCTAAACTGTTGGGTGAACTAACCATGAGACTATTAAGTAATTTAATTGCTTCAGAGACACTTGAGCAGTATCATTGTTAATACCTAACTTGATTTCTTTAAAGTACTCTCCAAAAATAAAATTGTTGGGAAAGTTTTATGTTGTCCTATTTGTTTTTTAAATCACTTTGCATCTAGGAAATTACAAATGTTCATAGGAGAGTTTCCTTGCCCTGGCAAATCACCTGGGAAGGTTTAAAAAAGACATGGATGCGTGAGCCCATCCCAGTCCAATTAAATCAAAAGTTCCAGGCATTTGTGTGTTTTAAGTTCTCCAGGTCATTCTATGTGCAGAATTGAGAACTACCGTTCTAGAGACTCACATATTAAAACGTGATTGAAAAGATGTCCTTTTAGCATCAAACCGTGTGCCTTCATCCTTTACAGCCAGTGTGGCCGGACTCACTTATGACATTTATCCAGCCCCCAAACTTGCACTGTCCTTCCACAGGAGGGAAAAAAAGTCTTTTCCTCGAAGTAAACCGCTTGTTCGCTCGGGCAGAGGGTCTGGGGAGTTTGGGCCTGCGATCCATCGGGGCTATGGGTTTGGGGAGGTGTCTGAACTTGGCTGGGACCCTGCAGAACCCAGAGCGGGATGCGGCCATACCTGGCCCGGGTCAGGCCCAGCCCCGGGCTCTGCCCAGACCCGCGACCCTCCCCGCCCCGCGGCGGCCGGGCACTGCGGACTACATTTCCCATAATGCACACCAGGGGCGGGCAGGGCCAGGCCCAGCGACTGGAGCCGGGCCTCCGCCGCGAGAGGCCGGCGAATGCTGTCTTCCTGAACCGGCAATCGGCAAGGGGCGGTGGGAGGGAGTGGTGGCCTGCGCCGTGGCCATGTCTGCGTCCGCAGGGGGCCGTGGTCCTGCGAGCCTGAGCCATCAGTCTGGGCCCGGCCGGATACTCGTGCCCTCCTGGGGGTCCGGCAGAGGGCAGTGACCGGCAATCTCTGTGTGCTCTCCCTACCCCCTTCCCCGAGAAACAGGTGAGTCCGACTGCCAACCCACGTGGCCTGGGGGCGCCGAGAGACTGGAGAGCTGTCATCTTTGGAGGGAGGGGCTTGAAGACGGGGCCCCTACCGTCTACGTTTCTATTTGCGGTAGGAGGACTGGGTCTCTCTAGGGTCCCTTAGCCGGTTCCCAGCTGGGGAATACAAAAGCGAGGCCTGGAGCTCTTCCTTTGGCTAGAAGGGCAAAGTCCTATAGCGGGCAGTGGCCAAGGAGTACCCGCCCACACTTAACGCACACAGATTCGGCCGGGCAGAGTACTCTCAAAGATTGGCAGAGGTTGACTTTGGGGTGAGCAGGCAGCTCCTGAAGGTGTCTTGCGGCTTGTGACTTTGCTCTCAAGGGTGCCCTGGCTCAGATAACCAAGCTGCCTCTTGTACCTGGTGAGCCACCCCTTTCTGGACTTGAGTTTGCTGCGGGAGGGTGAGCAGCCTTTGTCAGAGAGGGGAGTGGCCACCACCAGTGGCAAGTACCAGGCTATAGTCTCACCACAGAGTAGACATCCTGCTGAAGCAGCTACAGCAGAACCTGACCTGGACCCTGCCTGCCTCACATCCAAGCACCCTGGCACCATCGTCCCAGACAGCCCACTTCCCAAGCATCAAGGCAGATTAGGGCACTATCTAAGCAGGAAGAGGGAGCAAGAGTGCTAGGGAGCCAATAGGGAGGGGTTCTTGCCAGACCCTCCCACTCTCCAGACCAGGCACCTAAAGGAGGGAGGCATACCGGAAGGGCTCATTGAGCTAACTTGTTTGGTGACATTGCTCAAAGGCACAGCAGAGCACTTCTGGGGAAAATCGCAAGCCCTGGGGGCTTCTGGAGAGGCCACCAGAGAAGGGGCCCCACAGGAGACTCAGGGACTGGTTCCAAGAGACCTCTCTTGTTTAACTGCTTCAGCCACCCAGGAGCTTCTGCCACACAGGTTATAGCTCCAGTAGGGTTTGGGGTGGGGTTTGCTGTGAGTCATTCACCCTCTCTGCCTAGTTTTTTCCCGTGTTAAGGGTCCAGAGAATTGTTTGTTCCTTCAGGTCTTTTGCCTGGATCCCCAGAGAGGAGATCTTGAGGTACTGCATGATCTCAGGGGGTCGGGGAGCTGTTCGGAATGAGGTGCACACTAGCCCCAGCCAGCTGACCCTGCCCTCACCCCCATGCAGGTACCATGTTGAGTAGTACTCAGTTATGCTGATATTCAGCTCAGTTACCTGAAGTCCAGTGGGGTCAGTGGGAAGTGGGGCCTCAGTACATTGGATAAGCACTGTGGCCCTTGTTTGAGTCTTTGAGTCAGAGGCACAAGGCTACAGAGCAGGAGCATGTGGCAGAAAGGAGTTCAACTTGGGAGAGATTTCTGGGAGCAGCAGAGAACCAGTGGTCTGTCCCGCCACTTCAGGATGGGGAACCAGTGAACCTGGAGAAACTCCCAGCCCTAGGCCCAAAGACATCTCTTTGTCCCAGCATCACAGATGGTTCATTTCAGGTCAGAGCCCACCTAGCTTCATGAGGTCAGAAGCACATTTCCCCAGGCCTGTTCACTGAAGGGCTGGCTCAGGATGAGCAATCTCTAAGGACTAATTTATATTCCAGAGACCACTGGACCTGTATGTAAGTGCAGGTGCACATGGTCTGAATGTTAGCTAAACATAATCATGATATGCTAAAGACAGCTGAGTGTGTACATGCCTACTCTGTCTCAGAGTAACCAAACTACATGTTTTGTCTCATTTAATCCTCACACAACCCAGTGAATCAATGCTATCATCATCCTCATTTCACAGGTAAGAAAGCTGAGACATAAAATCAAGTCAGGTCAATCCTGGTCCCTCTGACTCGAGAGCCATTTTTTTCCCCGAACACTGAGGACAAGTCTTCCCCACAGGCTGGAGTCTCCTAAGGCTACGTGGGAGCTGGGTGTTTTGCGAGGATCTTTCACCTTCTCCCTTCCAAAGTTATTTATCTGACAAGCGTTAATAAAAATCCTCCTGCCTATGGAGCTGACATTTTGCTACAGCTCACAGGGTGACCTTCGATGTAGAAAAATAAAATAGGGCTAGGGAGATAAGAATCCAGGATATTCCGGGAAAGGCTCTCTGATAAGGTACCTCTTGAGCATCAACCCGAAGGAAATGACAGAGTGACTCATGTAGATATTTGCCCAGTGGAATAGGTGAGGTGGTGGGGGCAGGAGAATAGCAGAGTGGTATGGTCCATGCAGAAAGGTCAGCAAGAGTGAAGTTCTGAAGTGAAAGAATACTCAGGAATTACATTTACACTATCTTTGTTGTTGCTGTTTAGTCACAAAATCATGTCGGACTCTTTGTGACCCCCATGGACTAGAGCCCACCAGGCTCCTCTGTCCATGGGATTTTCTAGGCAAGAACACTAGAGTGGGTTTCCATTTCTTTCTCGAAGCGATCTTCCCAACCCAGGGATAGACCCTGTGTCTTCTGCATTGGCAGGCAGATTCTTTTATTGCAGAGCCACCAGGGAAGCTACATTATACTTAAGGAAAGCCATGAAGTCAGTGAAGTTGGGTTGAAGCAGAGCGAGTAGGGGCAAGAATAGGAGATGAGGTCGAAGAAGTAATTGGGGGTGGTGGTCCGGGGAAGCATGTGTGGACAATGGTTCCTGTACACCACTGTGAAGAAGCTGGCTTTCTCACTGGGTCAGGTATGACTGTTAAAGAGTTGTGAGCAAAGAAATTACATGGCCTGACTTCTGTTTCAAACCAATCACTTTATGTACTGTGTGAAGGACAGACTCCCCAAGGACAAGGACAGAAGTGGGGAGACTAGTTAGAAGCCTGTGGCAACCATCTGCCAGAGAGATCGTGTTGGCCTGAACCAGTGTGGTAGTGGTGGAGGTGATGAGACTTGGTCAGATTCTGATTGCCAGTGGTTCCCCCCGAACATCAGTAATATGTTTCATGAAAGTTGGACATTCTGTCCACAATCAATAACTTTGTATCTGTTGCCCACTTTTTTTGTGTGTCTTTTAACTTTTTTTTTGTTTTAATTGAAATACAGTCTATTGGTGATGGATAGGGAAGAAGGGAACACTGATGATCTGAGGGGGAGGTGACAGCTGCTGAAGCCATATGCTTGGGTAGGTGAGATGGACTGGAGTGGAGGCGTTAGCCCTCAGTGGAGCCAGAATAGTGCATCTTCAGCAAGAAGAAGGAAGGCAGAGTCTGGCAGGTAAGGTGAGGTGGTGGTGGGCAGCTTGGAAGTTCTCTTTGTGACTTCAGTTTCCTCAGTGAACTAGAAGGAAGGTTCTCACTGATAGAGCTGAGAGTGAACATGGGAGAAGATGATGGAAGCTTAAGAAGAGAGATGATGTGAAGATATCAACTAGGGGAGTGGGCAAGTGAGTACACATAGAAATGCGGGACATGTGCACTTAAAGCAGTGCTTCTGGACCCTCTCCTTAGAAAAAAAGCACATCCCAGTCTAGGTCTCCATCTATGGAGCCAGGTCCAAAAGCCCTGTCTCCCCCTCTGCCTGCATCTGGACAGACTCATCTGTCTGCAGTCATTCTCTTTACACAGCAATGCAGAGCCCACCCTGGCGTTTCAGTAGCTTGTGGAGTAACGGTCTACAGCATTCCTGGTATGGGCTGTGTCTTCTTGCTCAAGTTGCCTTCCCATCTATTGCCCCGGGCTCAGTGGTGTTGTGGTGGCTGTTTTGGCCTGTTTTGGCTTGCTTCTCTTGGTCTCAGTTTCAAAGGAGACCTTTCTGGATGCCTCCCCAGGTTTCTGTTGAGGCCATGCAGCTTCTTAATTACTCTGGCCTTTTGTCAGACAAGGTAGCCCACACCTTGGTCTTCTGGCCTCTGACCCTCACTGGGAAGCATCACTCTTGATTGTCCTGGTGAACAGGCTTGGGTGGGCCTAGAAAATCCCCAAAGGTAAATGTTCTCCCAAACAAATTTCCTTTGAAGGTTACTCAAAGCACACTCTGTGTAGGATGATGCTGTTGGCCAGTGGTCCCCCCTCTTGGGCCGTGGTGCTCCAGGAGCAGTGTGGGAATGGCCATCAAGCCAGTCTCTGGCCCCTGCCTCCCTGTCTGTCTGTTCTGCACATTGAGCTTCTGTAAAAGATTAATTTGAAGAAAGGATCCCATGGCTTACCACAAAGATGACAAGAAGAAGAGCTTGAAAATCAGTTCTTTGGGTCAAGAGGGTGGTCAGAGAGAGAGGTCTGAGACACAGATAAGCTGGGGCTACACCAGTGCTAGTGATGGTGATGCTGCTTCCCTAAAATCACTCTCTTCATGAACGTTTTTGAACACCTACTTCATGCCAGGCTCAGGGTGGGGTCATTTGCCCAAGGTGACAGAGCTAGTAAAGGGACAAGTCTTAGTTATTCCTTGCAGACTCTGCCCCAGGAGGGCAGAGGCAGGGTCTCCTGTGCTCACACTGGCACCAGCCCTGCCCAGGCCCTGGGCCTGCCTGCAGTGCCTGCCTCATGAATCCTTGGCTAATCTCTGCTGCCCTTCTAGCCCAGACAGTCAAATCTGTCTCCCCTAAAGGGTCAATGCCTCAGATGGAACCTGTCTCCTGTAGATGCTATGTTGCCTGCCAAATGAAGACCCTTCAGCCTGTCTTTCAGGGCCATAGAGGCTGAGCCTCGGTCCACCCAACTTCGTTATCCCTGACATCCACTCTCGGCCACATCCCCCTGACCTTGAGGCTGCAGGAGGACTGAGAGATCAGACTGCCTCTGTCCTCAGTGTCCATCACATGGGCACTGAGGACCAACATGTCCGTAGTTGGTTTTGACTGGAAAGGGGAGCCCTGGTGCCAGATTCAATAGATGCAAAATGCAAGTGGGAAAACAAGGCTCAGGCCTGAGGACAAGCCAGCTTGCTCTGACTCACTTCTTTCTTAGCACTTAAATATCAAAAGGAACTGATCGGTCAACTCGAGTTTTGAATGGAGAAGTATTCACGGTAGGATGTACAAGGGAAAATATCAGGATACAGAATAGTTTCAGCTCCAGCGCTTCTTTCCTGTCTCAACCTTGAGTGAGGTGCTTACACTCTCAGCCGCAGTTCCTTCACCTGTAAAGCTAGCCTGACAAGAATGCCTCCTCATAGGAGAGTGATAAGATTGGACAAAAATCCACATAAGCTTAGCATGCTACTGTGGCATTTAGGGGGGGTTAGCTGCTATTATCAGTTTGTAGATAAACAGATAACATTTTACCCACTCCAGTGTTCTTGCCTGGAGAATCCCAGGGATGGGGGAGCCTGGTGGGCTGCCGTCTCTGGGGTCGCACAGAGTCGGACACGACTGAAGCAACTTAGCAGCAGCAGCAGCAGCAGCAGCAGCAGATAACATTTTATATACATTGTTTTAAAAAAGAGTAGAGGGAATTCACTAGCTGTCCAATGGTTAGGACTCCATGCTTCCAAGGCAGGAGGCATGGGTTGGATCCCTGGCCAGTGAGAGATCCTGAATGGTGGGGCAGTGGTGACATTCCTTTTTTTTTTTTTTTTTTCTATTTTCCAAGTTTTCTACAGTGAATAGATACCATGTGTTCTTCTTTTCATAATCATCAAAAGAAGAGCACGCTTTTTTCGAAAGGCATATTCAGAACCCATTCCCTAGAGGTCTGAGTTACTTGGGTCCTGGTGAGGGGTACTTTTCTGTACTTAAGCACAGTTAATTGTGCCAGTGAGCCCCGCCACTAGCACCTTGCCCTCGATGACGCCTTTGTTTGCTCCACAGGAGAGCCCAAGGCATGGCCGCTGACATGCAGAGGAAGAGAAGCAGGGAAGGCCCCGACGGCATGCTGGCGCCTTCCGATGGGCAGAGTGTGGAGAGAGCAGAGAGCCCCACGCCAGGACTGGCCCAGGGGATGGAGCCAGGTACAGGCAGGGTCCTCGGGCACCCCCAGCCAACTCACAGCCAGAGCAGCCTCCTGGGCAGTCTCAATTCCCAGCCACTCTTTTGCTCCCACTCATTCATGCATGTGTTCACTCCCTCACTGGCTATTTGTCATGAGCTGGGGATACTGGAGGGACCCAGGCTCGGTCTGCCTCCGGCCTTCCTTTCCACTTCATGTTGTGCCATTTGCCCTGTGATGTCTGACTGCCCATGTGGGCTTTCCTCCTCTTTCCTGGGTCTACAGGTCCCTCCCTGGCTCCCTGTGCCTCCCTCAGCTCTCACTTTAAATGTCATCTCCTCACAAGAGAGGCCTGCTCTGACCACACTCTGTATAGAACACTAGTTTTATAGGGTTGCATTTGTGTGTGTAGGTATTGCCCATCTCTCTCATTCATAAGATCGGGAGCTCTTTGAACACAGAGCTGTGGGCACCCATGTTGTACCCTGATGCCTGGTACAGTGGTGAACTCACAATAGAGACTCGAAACGTAACTCTTAAACTCTTCTGTACCAAAGGAAAAAAAACCCTCAGTAAAGGAAGATCAACCTGGTCTCTGCCTTGGAGGAGCTGCAGGCTACTGAGAGCATTCCACTGGAGGGGGTTCAGAGCCATGGGTCCCTGCTGGGCTTGGGGAGGCATCTCCCAAGGAGAGCGAGTCATTGAGCATAGCGGGTATTCCATGCACAGGGTGAGGTACTGGGCACACAGTGATGAACAACCAGGTTCCTGCCCTTGAGGGGGAGCTCCACTGCAGTTGTGGAGAAGGGCAATAGCTGATAGGTGCCCCATGAGAAGTCAAGGAGGGGGTATATGATAGAGTGCTTGGGGCTAGGGGTCAGGTGACAGGGCCAACTAACATCTTTGCTGAGAGCTGAAGTGTGATGGGAGAGCTGGCCTGGGAAGAGTTGGAAGAGCCTTCCTGGCAGAGGGAACAGGAGATGCAAAGGCCCTGAGGTAGGTGAGGGTATTCAAAGAGCAGAGGGCGAGGGACTGTGAGATGAGAGTGAGAGGGACAGGCAGAAACCAGCCACCACCTCAGCCTGGAGGGGTTTGGGTCTTATTCCCAGTGTGAGGAGACCAATGAGCTGTAAGTCACATGACTTGTAGCAGACTCTAGCCGGAGGGAGCAGTGGCTTGCCTCATCACAACTGCCTCAGGCAGTCAAGCTAGAGTACTGTATGGGGCGCCGTGCTGGTGAACCGGTCTGCCAGCAGGTACCACTCTAAGCTCCAGTGCTTTTGGCTGGCAGGTGCCGGACAGGAGGGTGCCATGTTTGTCCATGCCCGTTCCTACGAGGACCTGACTGAATCAGAGGATGGGCCGGCTTCTGGGGAGAGCCCCAAGGAGGGTGCTGGGGGTCCCCCACCTCTGGCTACAGACATGCGACAGATCAGCCAGGACTTCAGTGAGCTGAGCACCCAGCTGACAGGTGTCGCCCGAGACCTGCAGGAGGAGATGCTTCCAGGAAGCTCTGAGGACTGGCCAGAGTCCCCAGGGGCAGCCAGGCGACCAGCCCCAGAGCCCCCAAGGGATGGCGCTGGCGAAGGGGATGAGGAAGAGGCTGCCGAGGCCTGGCGACGGCACCAAAAGCATGTCTTTGTGCTGAGCGAGGCGGGGAAGCCTGTGTACTCCCGCTACGGGTCCGAGGAGGCACTTTCCAGCACCATGGGGGTCATGGTGGCCCTGGTGTCCTTCCTGGAGGCTGACAAGAATGCCATCCGTTCCATCCATGCAGGTGAGCCCCCTGGAGGGGGTACTGGGAGGTCTCCCTGGCCACACAGTTCATTCACAGTCTTCCCTGGTGGCTGAGAGGTTAAAGTGTCTGCCTGAGTGTACTCCCGCTACGGGTCCGAGGAGGCACTTTCCAGCACCATGGGGGTCATGGTGGCCCTGGTGTCCTTCCTGGAGGCTGACAAGAATGCCATCCGTTCCATCCATGCAGGTGAGCCCCCTGGAGGGGGTACTGGGAGGTCTCCCTGGCCACACAGTTCATTCACAGTCTTCCCTGGTGGCTGAGAGGTTAAAGTGTCTGCCTGTAATGCGGGAGACCTGGGTTCAATCCCTGGGTCGGGAAGATCCCCTGGAGAAGGAAATGGCAACCCACTCCAGTATTCTTGCCTGGAGAATCCCATGGACGGAGGAGCCTGGTGGGCTACAGTCCACGGGGTCGCAAAGAGTCGGACACGACTGAGCGACTTCACTAATAATACTTTGGACTCCCAGGGACTAGACGGCTGGGATATACTATGTGACCAAGTCCCTCCACCTCAGTGAGCCCCAGGTCCTCATCTGGGAACACAGGGAAACAACACAGACTGCCTCACAGAGCTGTGGTGAGGTTCAGAGGTGGCTTGCACATGGACTTTGCCCTTAGAGTAAGAAGCCTGGGGAGGTGACCAAAAAATCGCAGGTCTTGAGTCCACCCAGCTCTTGCCACTTAACTTAGCCCAAGAATGTGTGGGTTTTGTTTGTTTATTTGAAGGTTTTCTTTTAATTTTTTTTTAATTTCCATTTTTTTAGGAGCCTGGTGGGCTACAGTCCACGGGGTCACAAAGAGTCGGACACGACTGAGCGACTTCACTTCACTTTCACTTTCACCATCTGAGACAATACGAAATACATAGTTTATCTCTGACACCTGTTTATGATAATTCCTGGGACTCTCAATAGAGTAAAATAGAGCCAATGGCCCAGTAACTTGAATATCACACCAAAGACCCCAAAGGCCAACTTGTGTTTCTTGCAGACTCTAAGAAGCTCCTCGAGCTTGGAGGTTGGTTGGTGCTCACACTGTCTTTATCGTGGGTAGATCGGATATAGCTGTAGGCTACTTAAAAATAAGCTTGGTGAATAGAGTGAGAATGGTCAGTGTAAGAGGCCAACACTTAACGAGTTTATGGTTACGGACTAGACCCACAGCTGCCCCGGCACTTGCCATGCCCCTCCTGATTGGATCCAGAAATGCAGTAATATGGGAGAAGTATTTTAATTCTTTTTTTATTATTAGCATATTTTAAAATTTATCTATTGATTTTTGGCTACACTAGGTCTTCATTGCTATGCATGGGCTTTCTCTAGTTTCAGTGAGTGGAGGCTCCTCTCTAGTTGTATGCAGGCTTCTGTTCCAGAGCATGGGCTTTATGGTATGCAGGCTTCAGTAGTTGTGGCTCTTTGGCTTATTTGCCCCTTGGCATGTGGTATCTTCCTGGACTAGAAATTGAACCCAAGATCCCCTGCATTGACAGGCAGATTCTTAACCACTGGACCACCAGGGAAGTCCTCAGTCAGTCAGTCAGTCAGTCGTTCAGTTGCTCAGTCGTGTCCAACTCTTTGTGACCCCATGGACTGCTTTGGGGAGGCACGCCAGGCCTCTCTGTCCATCACGAATTCCCGGAGTTTACTCAAACTCATGTCCATCAAGTACGTGATGCCATCCAACTATCTCATCCTCTGTCGTCCTCTTCTCCTCCTGCCCTCAATCTTTCCCAGCATCAGGGTCTTTTCCAATGAGTCAGTTCTTCGCATCAGGTGACCAAAGTATTGGAGTTTCAGCTTCAGCATCAGTCCTTCCCATGAATATTCAGGACTGATTTCCTTTAGGATGGACTGGTTGGATCTCCTTGCAGTCCAAGGGAAGTCCTGGGGTATGTTAATTCTTGATAACTATTTGGGGGTTGATTATATAGGGACAGGAAGCAACAAAACAATTATAAAGTATTGTTTTGGTGGNTATAAGAGACAGATTCAGGACTGATTTCCTTTAGGATGGACTGGTTGGATCTCCTTGCAGTCCAAGGGAAGTCCTGGGGTATGTTAATTCTTGATAACTATTTGGGGGTTGATTATATAGGGACAGGAAGCAACAAAACAATTATAAAATATTGTTTTGGTGGTCAGGCCAGATTCCCTTCCAGGACAAATTTCTAAGAGGGTGATTTGGGCTTTCTCTTTCAGAGGCAAGTCCTAGGAGTGTTACTGCTGGTGTGTGTGTGTATGGTTAAGCTTAAAAGCACAAATATTTGTCATACATAATTTCTGAGGGTCATAAGTCTGGAAGTGGCTTAGCTGGATGGTTTTGGCTTAGGCTGTCTCATGTGGTTGCAGTTGCAGTGTCTTCCAGGGCAGCAGTCATCTCTAGGCTTGGCTGGGGCTCAAGGGTTTACCTCTAAGATGGTGGATCACTGGCTCAAGGTAGATCATTCACATGGCAATTGGCTGGAGGCCTCAGTTCCTTACTTTTTGCCTTCAGCCTGTCAGTGGGCCTTCTTGAGTGACCTAACAAGACAGCTTCCTTCAAAGTAAGTGATCTAAGAGAGAAGATAGGACTGTCATTAACATGGCTTTTGGAAATGGATTTTTGAGTTTACGTGATCTTGGTAGTACTAAGTTACTTCATCTCTTCATGCCTTAAAACCACAATAGTTGAAGGTAGTGTGGATTTCACAAGAGCGACGAAGTTGCTTTAACATGGGAAGCTGATGAATCCATGTTGAAAGATGTGGAAGGTGGAAGACAGCTCTGGCACTGAGACCCAGAGGAGTCTTTTATTTGTATATATATTTATTTATATTTTGGCTGCCTTGGGTCTTTGTTGCATCTGTGGGCTTTCTCTTGCTATGCAGCATGGGCTCTGGAGGATGGGGGCTCAGTAGTTGTGGCCCGGGCTCTCTAGTTGCCCTGCAGCACATGGGATCTTAGCTTCCTGATCAGGGATGGAAGCTGCGGGGTTCCCTGCACTGACAGAAGGATTCTTAACCAGGGAAGTCCTCCAAGAAGTCTTTTAAATAAATGACTCCTATATTGCTGAAAGCAGTGGTAAATTATCCTTTTTTAATATTTGGAATAGATGGATTTGAGCACATGATTAGCCCAAACCTTCCATTTCAAAGATGGTGGTTGAGGGCATGAGAAGGATAATTTTACATAAATATTCCAGAGCATTTGTATTTGAGTCATTTTCTTTAATTAATCTTTGTTTATGGTAGAACACACACACACACACACACACACACACACACACAGTCACACGTGCACGAAAGTGACAGGCTCCAGCCGAGAAAGCGGGGTTCTGAGGGTGCTGGGCCAGGCCAATCAGGGAGGGCTTTCCCGGGAGAGGGCCTGAAGCTGATGCCACCCCCATCCATCCACCCCATCAGATGGCTACAAGGTAGTGTTCGTGCGCCGGAGCCCACTGGTGCTCGTGGCGGTGGCCCGCACGCGGCAGTCGGCGCAGGAACTGGCTCAGGAGTTGCTCTACATCTACTACCAGATCCTAAGCCTGCTTACGGGCGCGCAGCTGAGCCACATCTTCCAGCAGAAGCAGAACTATGACCTGCGGCGCCTGCTCTCAGGCTCGGAGCGCATCACGGACAACCTGCTGCAGCTCATGGCGCGAGACCCCAGTTTCCTGATGGGGGCGGCGCGCTGCCTGCCCCTGGCGGCGGCGGTGCGCGATGTGGTGAGTGCCAGCCTGCAGCAGGCACGCGCCCGCAGCCTGGTCTTCTCCATCTTGCTGGCGCGCAACCAGCTCGTGGCCCTCGTGCGCCGCAAGGACCAATTCCTGCATCCCATCGACCTGCACCTGCTCTTCAACCTCATAAGTTCCTCCTCGTCCTTCCGCGAGGGCGAGGCCTGGACGCCAGTGTGCCTGCCCAAATTCAACGCGGCCGGCTTCTTCCACGCACACATCTCTTACCTGGAGCCTGACACGGATCTCTGCCTGCTGCTCGTCTCCACCGACCGCGAGGACTTCTTTGCTGTCTCTGACTGCCGCCGCCGCTTTCAGGAGCGCCTGCGGAAGCGCGGAGTGCACCTGGCACTCCGGGATGCACTACGCACGCCCTACTACAGTGTTGCCCAGGTGGGCGTCCCCGACCTGCGCCACTTCCTGTATAAGTCCAAGAGCTCAGGACTCTTCACCAGGTGAGGGACGCTGCTGGAGGGAGACAGGGGCGTGGGGAGAGGGCGCCAGTGGGCCTGAGCCCTTATGCAGTCCTGAAGCCGACCACCCCTCTGGGAATGAGCCAACTTGCTGTGTCTGTCTGACTCTGACCCTAGGGAACCCCACCCCTTATCACCCTACTCCCCATCAGCCTAGACCTCTCTACTTCATTCATTTCCCAGAAGGCCTCGAAATACCCAGTTCACCTAGGGAAGGAAGCTTGCACCGATGTCTCCTGGGTTGCTGGCCCTGGAGCTACTCTGCCTTAGGGGTCAGGTTGGCCCAGCCGGCAGGCAAGACTCCTCCACCTCCTCTAACAGAAAGGCTGGGGCCCGATGAGGCCTCTTCTCTCCTCCTGTTACCCCCATTTTGGTCCGGAGGGTTCCCAACTCAGTTCTCCTCCTGTCCTGTCACTCTCCTTGGCTGGCTTCTCCACAGGGAGGTTCTCCAAAGCTGCCATGAACTTGGGGGCGAGGGGAGAAGAGGGCTGCAGTCTGGGTGGACTCCCAGGGCTCCACCCCACCCCACCCCACCCCCATCCCTGTCCTGGGTAGTCTTCAGCAGGGAGGAGACAGTGGCTTGGTTGTGGGTGGGATGGCATCTGGAGGGTAGGCCACATGGTGGAGTCTCCCTGGCTAGGAATAGGCATTTCTGGATTTCCAGAGAAGCCAGTGGGAGTCATTCCTTTGCGAACCCACTCCCCCATCTCCAGCCCTGAGATTGAGGCCCCTTACGACAGTGAAGAGGAGCAGGAGCGGCTGCTGGGCCTCTACCAGTACCTGCATAGCCGCGCCCACAATGCCTCCCGTCCCCTGAAGACGATCTACTACACCGGCCCCAACGAGAACCTCCTGGCCTGGGTAAGGTGGCCGTGGGGTGGGCTGGGCTGCCTCGGGGTCCTGGGAAAGGTCCTTAGACAACCTGGATGAGCACCCTGTGCCCCCTCCTCCAGGTGACGGGCGCCTTTGAGCTCTACATGTGCTACAGCCCACTGGGGACCAAGGCGTCGGCCGTCAGTGCCATCCATAAACTGATGCGCTGGATCCGCAAAGAGGAAGACCGCCTCTTCATCCTCACGCCCCTCACGTACTGATGAGAATGTGTGTGGGCGCAGCCCTCCTAGGCATACCAGGCTGTGGAAGCCGTGGGAGCCTCCAGGTGGCACTGGCCTCTCTGCTCCCCCTCCCCCGGCTGCAGCAGGCAGCAACTGTGGGGTGGTGTGTGCATTAAAGTGCTTTGGGGAAGACACTGAGGGGCCTTGTCACTGGTTCCTTCATTCACCTTCTCTCACTCACATACAAACCCTGGCTCCTCCTCCCTAAGCCCTGCCTGTGCTTCCCCATGTACAGGGGGACATGCACATTTTTAAATAGAATTCTCTTATGATTTTATTTGATTTTATTATTAAAAAATTTTTATTGAATATAGTTGCTTTAGCACATGCACATTTGAGCCTCTTTCCCCTCCTTTGCACAGCATCACATGCACTCAGAGTCTGCCCCTGGGCTGGGCTGTTTTCATTCAGCTGGAGTCCTGCTACATGTGAAGAGTTCTCTGGGACCCCAATGGCCTTCCCCCCCAACCCCCTGTGAAGCCTCACCCCCACCCCAGTCTGAGCCCCTGGTGTGTCCCCTGTCACTCGGTGGGATCCCCAGTTGTGTGCTCCCAAAGACTACCCAACCACCTGGGAGCCCTGGCTGATGCTCTGCTTAAGGGGCTGTTGTTCAGCAGGAGCTGTGCTGAGTGAGACAGGTACAGCCAAGAGGAGAGAGTCTGAGCCCTGGCATGGCTGGGAACCATTGGTGAGGTGACCTAGTGTTAAGCACAGGCAAAGTCAGAGTCCAGCCTCGCTCCAGCTGTAGGCCTCTGGGAAAACTGTCCCAGCTTAGGCTTCCTCATGAAGGCTGTCCACCTCAGCTCCCCTACCTCCAGCCAGTACATTCCTCAAGAGTAAGCTGGAGAACCTGGAAGAAGAAGACCCAGCTGACCTCTGGGGTAGAAGTGGATCCTGCCCTAAGAAGAACAGCTGATGCCCTTTTCAGTCACCTGGCATGGTGCCTGGCACGGCCCAGCCTACATGGGTCACCATGAACATCCCAGGAGGCTCAGAAGTGAAGGCCCAGCCCCATTCACTCAACATGAGAACTTTTCTGGACAGAGCCCAAGGCACAGTGCAGAAAGCCTCTATCTTCCTGCTGGAGGCTCTCTCAGTTATGCCATAGCTTAACCATCTCATTGGCCAGGGGAGCAGAAGACCTCAGAAATACTCATGGGAGAATAATGTCCACGGAATATGGTCTTCAGACTACAGAGTGAATCACCCTCATGGAGTCTGAGTGCTGGACCAAGACACTGCCGCTAAAACCAACCCATGCTGGAGAATGTGTCTGTGTGGGTGGCATGGGCC
This sequence comes from Oreotragus oreotragus, assembly GCA_006410675.1. NCBI lineage: Eukaryota > Metazoa > Chordata > Mammalia > Artiodactyla > Bovidae > Oreotragus > Oreotragus oreotragus. The sequence continues at coordinate 18,703 of SJYX01000441.1, forward strand.
AAGGATGCACTGGAATGATTCACTTACTTACTGTCCCAGGAAAAGGCAGCATAGCCCTTCCCCTTGGCCCCACCCCTTGGCCTCACCCCAGATCATACTAGAATGGATTAGGCAGCAGGCTACGTGCCCAGACCCGGAAGCACCTATGGAGCAGCCAGAGGCTTAGTGGCTGCCACTCACACTGCACATGCCCTGCATCTCTTTTTTGCCTGTTTCCTGTTTTTATTACTTCCCTGAATTTTGGCCAGGGCACCAAACCCGTCTCTGGGGCCAAGGTGATGCCAGGTACCTGTCTCTGACAGCTACTGGTATTCTTTTGGGTCAGTGGTCAGCCCCCCAGTGTCCCTGCTGGCTGCCCTAATCTCTGTAGGGCTCCCAGCTTCTTGCAGTTCAGCACCTGTTCTGGGTGGGGGTGGGAAGGGAGAGTCACAATTAGATAAGTGCGTATACCTAGGACAGTAAGCACCTCGGAGTGTGGGGTTTACCTGTTTGGGTAGCAAGGAAGGGACAACAGGCAAATAGGAAAGGTGTTCCTAGTGGAAGAACCTAGTAGAAGAACATGCAAGGGATGAACCTGGTATGAAACCTGATATGGTAAAGAAACTGGTATGACAGGTTCATTGGGTTGCAGTGAAGCTGGAGGAGTCTTTAAGGCCCAGGGTTCTCAAACTCCAGGGAAAATTCAGGCAATGGGGAGTCATTGAATATTTTTAAGCTGCAGAGTGATCTGGATATTTTGTGGCCACCAGGATGATCTTTGGGTTGGAGAAAGAGGCTGGCACCAGTTCTCTCTGGTAGCATTCACAGGGAAGTGAGAGCCCAGAGGGCAAAGTGGCTAGCACTCTTTTCAAGGGCAGTGGGGTAGGTACTTAAGCTGAACCTGGACCGGGCCTTGTGAATTCACCTTGAGAAAAGCCCTTGTTCTCAGCACTGCAAGGCCCCGCTAGCTGACTTCCCTGACATGGCTTGCCTCTCCCCTCCCGCAGACCAAGCAGATGAGGAGGGAGGAAAGGGCACTCTATCCAAAACCAGGGGCTGCTGTCCAAAGTCTAGGCTACCTGAGAGGAGATGCCAGCCTGGAAGCAGTCAACAGCTTGGCCGCATGATGGCAGCAGAGAACCAACTGTTGACTACTGCAGACCCATTCCCCTCTCCCAAACAGGTGACCAAGGAAGGCCCTTGAAATTTATTCCCAATCCCTAAAAGTCTCTCCCAATATCCTGAGCCAGGATGGAGGTCCCAAGAACCCATGCCTCGGTGCCAGGCAGGGAAGGTTTTATTTCAGTTTTGTCCCACTTGACTACCTTTTAGACATGTTGACTGTGGAATATAGGTATGGTGCCATAATTCCTGAAGGTGTCTATTCATTTCCGGGCAATTCAGGTTAGAGAAGGGAGTGCCTTTTATGTTGCCTCAGGTGCAGTATCCTTCCAGCACTGGGTGTGGCCATCCTATGCTCTTCCCTACCTCCCCCCAGTTGCTCCAGGAGCTCCAGCCTGGAGGAGTAGGGGAGTCCCGAATTAGGAATCGGTGAAGGGGGGTGTGAGTTATTCAGAGTGAACTGTCCTGGGGTAGGTGTGGCACAGGGTGTATGGCACCCAACAAGGAGTGTCCCCTGGGCCCTGACCAGGAACGAGTGTCTGAGGATGTTGCTGTATCCTGGAGCCCAGGGAAGAAGGATATCAAATGGTCCTCAAACGCGCTGGGGCAACCCCTCCCATTTCCGCCCAGTCGATCGTCAGGGGGCGGGACAGGACAGCTCAGATCTACTAAACGTCTCTCCGGGCCACTCTCCACCCACTCATCCACAGGCCACTGAGAAAAAGGGCCCAAGCGTAGGTGTAGGACCCAGGCTTCCGAGGGCGGGGAAAGTCGGCCAGGCAGAGGGGCTGGGCTAGGCCAGCCAGCCAACCAGCAGGCCCCGCCCACAGCTCCGCCCCCACGCCCTGGTCCTGTCCGCCGCGCCGGGGTAGCTCCGACAGACTTTGCTCTAATCTCCGGCTGGGAGCGGCAACAAGAGCAACAGGTGAGGCGGCCTCTCTGCGTGTGTCCGCCCGCGCCAGGCGCTCGGCCACTGTGGGCAGGAGAAGGCGGTGGGCATCTCAGGAGTCCTGGTGAGGTCAGCTGTCCCGGGGCTCCCAGGATCGACCCTCGACGCGGGTCCCAACCCAGACTTCGAGTCTGCTCCCAGCCAGGCCCGGCTCTGCGGGAACCTCCACGGGGCCCTACCTGGGCCTCGATGGAGCTCCACCCGCCGCTGTTGCAGCCTTTTCTCTTACTGCTGCTGCTGCCGCCGACGCTGCCGGCGGTGCCCGAGACCGGCGGGTCCTGGCAGTGCCCGCGCATCCCGTATGCTGCTTCCCGCGACTTTGCTGTGGAGTACTCGGTGCCCAGCTTCTCCGCCGGCAGTCCGGTACAAGCCATTGCAACCTACGAGGGCGGCAGGGAAGGGAGTGCGGTGTTCGTGGCCACACGCAATCGCCTGCATGTGCTTGGACCTGATCTGCAGCCGGTTGAGAGCCTGGCCACCGGCCCTGTTGGGGCCCCTGGCTGCCAGACGTGTGAGGCCTGTGGCCCAGGCCCCCACGGCCCGCCCGGAGACACAGATGCGCAGGTTCTGGTGTTGGAACCCGCGCTTCCCGCACTGATCAGCTGTGGCTCCAGCCTTCGTGGCCGCTGCTTCCTGCATGAGCTAGAGCCAGGCGGGACAGCCCTGCACCTGGCGCCACCGGTCTGCCTTTTCTCAGAGCACAATCGGCCAGAGGACTGTCCTGACTGTGTAGCCAGCCCTCTGGGCACCCTCGTGACTGTGGTTGAGCAGGGCCAGGCATCCTATTTGTACGTGGCATCGTCACTGGACTCGGCAGTGGCCGCCAGCTTCAGCCCGCTCTCGGTGTCCATCAGGCGGCTCAAGGCCGACGGTTCAGGATTCGCAGCTGGCTTCGCAGCGCTCTCGGTGCTGCCCGAGCACCTCGATTCCTACCGCATCGAATATGTGTACAGTTTCCACGCCGGAGCCTTCGTCTATTTCCTGATGGTACAGCCCACCGATGTGACAGCTGCTCCTGGCGCCTTGCACACGCGCCTGGCACGGCTCAGTGCTGTCGAGACCGACCTGGGCGACTACCGAGAGCTGGTCCTCGACTGCCATTTCGCCCCTAAACGCCGGCGACGTGCGGCCCATGAGGGCGGGCAGCCCTACCCGGTGCTGCGGGCAGCCCACGCTGCTCCAGTGGGTGGACGCCTAGCCGCTGAGCTGAGCATCCCTGAGGGGCAGGAAGTGCTCTTTGGGGTCTTCTCCTCTAGCAGAGACAGCCGCCCAGGTGCGGATCCCAATTCTGTGGTCTGTGCGTTCCCCGTCCACCTGCTGGACACTCTCATCGAGCAGGGCGTAGAGCGCTGTTGTGAGCCTCCGGTCCCTCCTGGCCTCCGGAGAGGGCTGGACTTCTTCCAGTTGCCCAGTTTTTGCCCAGATGCGGTAAGCAGAAGGAAGCGGCTCTCACTCCATCCACAGCTGAGAGGGTCTAGGAGGGGGAAGGCAGGCGGGGAGAAGCTTTCTCTTCCACCCAGTTTCTTAGAGGGAGTCAGTCAAACAGCATACTGAAATCTCATCTCCTGGCCAGGCTAGATCCTGTTGCTAAAGCCTTTTCCTGTTTCACCCTCTCACTTACCATGGCCTCTTGCTTTTTTGGGTAATTTCCCTGGTTATGGGAAAATTGGATTGCATCATAACTATCTCTCTGCCAGGCATACTTCCAAACTCTGGGTACAATGGTGGTTGTCCCTTTCTACCTGCCCCCAGTTTATACACTTAGGGACACACACAAAAAGCAGCCCCTCACCCCCGATCCACAGGCAGATACTCACAAATTCACCCAGACTCACATCTACTCACCAACACAGTTTCACTTTCCCTGTGGGAGTGCTTGTTTTGCTCTGCTTTCCCAAGAGGGTGGGGCAGGAGTTGTCAGAGAATGCCCCCCTCCACCCCTGTCCCATAGATCCTTCTGGGCCTTACACGTTGGGTGCTTGTCAGGGAGCCTGCCTGCCCTAGGCTTTATGGACCCACTCATCACTGATTGCTCTCAGTGGGGTGACTGGGAGAGGAATCAGGACATAGTGGGAAGGCAGCCTGGCTCTAGTGGATTCCAGGAGACTCACCCCGGTCTTGTGCAAGCAACTATAAACATCTGCTTATGAGTAAAGGCCTAGGAGGGGCTGGCTGGATTGGTTCACCATGCAGGAGTCCCAGGCTTTCTTTCACCATAGTTGGGGCCCTTCTCATCCCAGGAAGGAGGTCTCCCAGCCTGGGCTGAACTAAGGTGCTCCTCCCGGCAGACCCTGTGCAGGTTCCCTTCAGCCATGGTGTTAGGGAGCTGGAACAGAGACTAAGAGGATGGTCCTTAAAATGCTTTTTCCCTGAGGACAAACCTAAAACTGACTTCTTGAGGCCACTGAAACAGTCCCACCCTACTTACAAGAGATTAAACCAAGGAAAATGGGTGAATGAATGAAGGAATGGGCTCGGACAAGTGGCCTTTCAGGGAACTAACCCAGAGTCACTGGTCTCAGAGTCATTATCTGCCCTGTGGCTCTGGCCTTGCTGTGACATTCTTTGTTGTCTCCTTTTGCTCTGATTGATGCCCCAGTGGCAGGAGGAGAGTTTACACACAATGAAGAGGGGGAGATCTTCAGCCTCCTCCTTCAGCTGAGTCCATCTGGGTTGAGGAGGCCCTAGGGGTGGGAATCCCTAGTCCGGGCTTAGGGAACCCTCACTGCCCTCCTCTCTTTTTCTCTGGGGAATCAGGACCTCTCTTTGACTTGGCTACGGGTCAGGAGATCAGAAGACACCCAGCCCCACTTGGCAGTACAAGGCTCGAAAGGGCTAATCTCCAGCCCTGCCCACAGTCTGGCCAGGCCCCCAGGCAGTGTGTGAACCAGCCTGTCCCATGTTTGTCCAGTGACTGGGCACACAGCCTCTAGGAGGAAAGCCACTCTGTGTTCCTTGTGGCTGCCCTCACGAAGCCTGAGGGCCTCAGAGCTGGTCCCTACCCTCCATGGGTTCAGGTGGGGTTTGATTCTGGTGGAGTCACCCTCCTCTATGGGGTACTGGACACTTCAGTGATTTCAGGAGGCCGGGGTCCCCAGACAAGCCTAGGAATCCAGAGCTAAGGCCCTGGAGCCCAGGGGCACACAGACAGGGTAGGGCCTCTGACTAGGGTAGGGCCTCTTTTCCAGCGCACAGCCCCACCTGTCCCTGAGTCATACAGAGAACACCTGGCTGGCTTCCCGCTAGGATTAGGACTTTTACTCACCTCCAGTTAGGACAGACTCCTAGTCCCCACCCACCCATGCTATAGATCCAGTGTGTGGAGTTTCAGGGCCCAGCTCTATGCTGAGGTCTTGCTCTAAGACTTACAATCAGTGCTGAGGTCTCAGGCCTGGGTTAAGCACACATTGTCAGACAGGGGCCTCCTATCAGGAGGAGGACCCTTAGGGCTGGCAAGGGAGGGTCCCAAGCTATGAGGGCTACAGAGCCTTGCCTGTACCTTGCATCCACCTCCAATACCCTTGCATCCATACCTTCACTTCTGGTTTCCATAGCTTCACTTCTGAAGCTTCCACAACCCTGACCTGGGGCACTGGGTGTCTCCCAAACACCTTCCTGCTAAAAACAGGAGAGAAATTAGTGTCTCCTGGCACCCAGGCCTTCAGGCCCTGGTTTATCCCTCGAAGGAGATGCAGGTAGCAGCTGGAAGTGCCGGAAGATCTTTGGCGTCTCAGGGAGAAGGACCATGTTACCAAGCCCATGACGCCCAGTTAATCTCAGAGTTCAGCTCCTTAAGCAGGTGGAGACTTTGGAGGCTTAAGAGGTGACAGGGTTTGTTGCAATATGGGGCAGGACCAGCAGGGGGCAGGAGAGGACTCTGGTCAGGAACTCAAGACAACCCGGCTCCTCTCCTGGGAGGTGACAAGGCCTTTGACAGGTGGGCAGACCTCTCTGAGCCCGTTTCCTTATCTGTAAAATGGGAGTGACAAGAGAAGCCAACTCCATAGCGTGGTAGTGAGAACAGAGTAGGGTTGTCTCCGGAAGGCTCCATAACACGTTATCAGAATGGCTGTGGCAGGGAAGGGCCAGGCTCCGGGTGGGGGAGCCAGCCTTCTGGCCTCGGCCTTCTTCCTTGGCCTGGCTAGGTCTGAGAGCCGCATGGTGGAAGGTTGGATGCCTGGCAGGTCTGGGGCCTTCTCCAGCCAGGCCAGGTGAAAGGTGAGAGTTTAGGCCACTGTGGTCCCTGACAGAGCCCCGAAAGGTTCAGCGTGTGGAGATGAGTCCTGATTCCTTCTTTGACCTTCCCCAGCCTGGTCTGGGGGCCTCCAGCCCCAACATCAGCTGCCGCCACTTTCCTCTGCTCGTCAGCGGCAGCCTCTTACGGGTGGACCTATTCAACGGGCTGTTGGGACCAGTGGAGGTCACAGCACTGTACGTGACACGCCTCGACAATGTCACAGTGGCCCACATGGGCACAGCCGATGGGCGCATCCTGCAGGTGAGTCCCTCGTCTCCGCGGCCCCTCGTCCCCGGATCCCTGTCCCCGTTTTGCTCATGGCCAACCTGTCCCAGGTGGAGCTGGCCAGGTCTCTCAACTACTTGCTGTACGTGTCCAACTTCTCACTGGGCAGCAATGGGCAGCCTGTGCATCGGAGTGTCAGACGCCTTGGGGACCACCTGCTCTTTGCCTCTGGGGACCAGGTAAGGTGGGCAGGGTAGGGCCTGGGGCTGGGCTGTTGGGAGCACAGGCTCCCGCTCGAATCCAGGGAGGCACTGACACACAGGTCTCACCACCCTGATTTACAGTGGAACCAGGAGTTCTAGGCGCCTTAGCCTCCCCCTTCAGCCACCCCTGAGATACCTGCCTGTTCCAGGTCTTCCAGGTACCGATCCGGGGCCCTGGCTGCCGCCACTTCCTCACCTGCGGGCGCTGCCTGCGGGCACAGCGTTTCATGGGCTGTGGATGGTGTGGGGGCATGTGTGGCCGGCAGAAGGAGTGTCCTGGCTCCTGGCAACAGGACTATTGCCCACCCGAGCTTACTGAGGTATGGCTTGCCTGGCAGGGCACAGTTAAGGGATGGGACCTGCTGGGCCTGGGGTGGGAGTCAGCAGGTCTTAACCATGATCTTCCTCAGGTCTGGGATGTCCTAAGTAGCTGCAAAGAGGACACATTCAAAGACTTTGAGACAGAATAGTATTGAATGGGGACTAGCATACGAGCTAGAGCAGGGGTCCCCAACCTTCGGGCTGCAGATCAGTACCTCCTGTTAGATCAGCTGCAGCATTAGATTATAAACAAAGTACACAATAAATACAATGTGCTTGAATCATCCCAAAACCATCTCTCCTCTTCCTGGTCCATGGAAAAACTGTCTCCCGTGAAACCAGTCCCTGGTGCCAAATAGGCTGGGGACTGCTGACCTAGAGTGAAGGGACTCCCAGATGGCACTAGCGGTAAGAAACCCACCTGCCAGTGTAAGAGATGGGGGTTCAGTCCCTGGGTCAGGAAGAGCCCCTGTAGGAGAGCATGGCAACCCACTCCAATATTCTTGCCTGGAGAATCCCATGGACAGAGGAGCCTGGTGGGCTACAGTCCACGGGGTCACAGAGAGTCAGACATGACCAAAGCAGCTTAGCATCCAGCACACAAGCATGACCTAGGGTGACTGGAGTGTATGGCAGGCAAGGAGTATGGCAGAAAACTTAGGGGGAAGCAGACAGGCCTGAGAGTCCTGACCCACAGAGGGACTCAGGCTATGTTCTCCTCCCCCTTTCAGTTCTATCCCCGCAGTGGACCCCTAAGGGGCAGCACAAGGCTGACCCTGTGTGGCTCCAACTTTTACCTGTACCCTCTTGGTCTGGTGCCTGAAGGCACCCATCAGGTCACTGTGGGTCGAAGTCCCTGCCGACTGTTACCTAAAGGCAACTCAGACCTCAGGTATGACGGGTCCCTGCTGTTTCCATCCCTGATGCGGGTAAACCAAGCAGCCCCTTTGCTGTGAGATCCTGTCCTCAGCTTGCATGGGGCAAGCTGCGGTGGCTCTGCTTGTTTTGTGTCTGGGGTGACACCTCTATTCCTTTCTGAGCCTGCATGTGCCTTACTTGTCTGTTTAGTTAAGACCAAACTAGTCCCTGCACCAACAGTTCCTGTTGGCCCAGGATTGAGGCATGGATAGATAGATGATATCTTCAAGCTCAGAGGAGATCTGTGATTTGTGGTGGGCAGGCCAGTAGGCCTGTGTGACCCACCACCCCGGCCGACCTTGAGTTCCCTTGATGTTTCAGCCGACTGCCCCGGAAGGACTTCATAGAGGATTTTGAGTGTGAGCTGGAGCCCTTGAGCACTCAGGTAGCCGGGCCTGCAAACGTCAGCCTCACTGTGACCAATATGCCACTGGGCAGGCACTTCCGGGTAGATGGCACCTCCACACTAGGAGGCTTCTCTTTCATGGTGAGGTCGCCTTGCCTTGTCTGTGTCCTTGGGCAGGTGGGCAGTTCGGGCAGGGAAGGGTTTGGAGGGGAGGGCCTCCTATTCCAAGCTAAGCCACCTCCATGCCCTCTTAGGAACCAGTGCTGACAGCAGTCCGACCCTTCTTTGGCCCTCGGGCAGGAGGTACCTGCCTCACCCTTGAAGGCCGAGGCCTGTCTATTGGCACCAGCCAGGCTGTGCTGGTCAATGGGACTGAGTGCCCGCTGAAACAGTAAGAGCCAGTGGGAAGGGGGATGGGAGGCGACAGAGTCCCACATAGGGGAACCCTCACCAGGTAGGGCTTGGATCCCCGACAGGGTCAGGGAGGAGGGCTCAGTCACTCAGTGGAGGGAATGGCCCAGGAAGAAGTGTCTGTTGTTCCCTCCAGCCCAGAGGTGGTTTGGGAATGGTGAGAGAGCCCATTATAGTGTCCACTGGCTGCAGCCAGTGCTGTGGGGCCCCTGCTCCCCCCTGACTTCTTGGAGGCTTTACTGGGACCACCCTGTCTTCAAACGGACCATGGAGTTTGGGCAGATCAGGGAGATGACCGATAGAGGAACTGGGAGGGGTCTGTTGGCCCCTGAAGGAGCTGGGCCTGGCCTTCACTTGGAAGGTGCCCCTGAACCCAATCCCCATGTTCTGCAGGGTCAGCGAGGGGCAGCTTTTATGCACCACGCCCCCTGGGGCCGCTACTGCCAGCGTTCCCATTCGCCTGCAGGTAGGGGGCGCTGAGGTGCCTGGCTCTTGGAACTTCCACTACCAGGAAGACCCCATTGTCCTGGGCATCAGCCCCAACTGTGGCTATACGTAAGTGTCTCCTCCTCGCCCATTCTGGTCTCTGAAGGATGAGGGATCCAGCCTCAGAGAGCACCCCAAGGCCCACCACCCCGCTCTCCTCCACAGTGGCTCCCACGTCACCATCCGTGGCCAGCATCTGACTTCAGCATGGCACCTCACGCTGTCATTCCATGATGGGGTCAGGGCAGTGGAGAACAGGGTGAGTGGGCGCTGGCAGCTGCTGAGTGGGTACTCGCCAGGAGGGAGGAAGGCCACACCAGTCCCCTGAGTTCAGCCCCAGCCCACGCTGGGTTCAGGGGGCCGGGCTGGCTGAAGGTAGAATACCGGGCCTTACCACTCTCACCTGGGCCCCGCAGTGTGAGGGCCAGCTCCCGGAGCAACACAGGTGCCGCCTGCCCAAATACGTGGTCCGAGGCCGCCGAGGGTGGGTGACAGGAAACCTGAGTGTGCGTGGGGATGGAGCTCCTGGCTATACACTGTCTGGCTTTCGCTTCCTGCCTCCTCCCCACCCACCCAGCAAGGACCTGGCCCCCCTGAAGCCTGAGGAGCATGCCATTAAGTTTGAGGTAGGTGTGGGGGATGAGGGGTGAGGACAGTGGAGGGGGTAGGGCTGCAGCCTCGCCGAAGGAGTGGGGTGGGTGGGCACTGGCCAGCCCCTGTGACTGTCTCTGCAGTACATCGGGCTGGGCACTGTGGCCGACTGCGTGGCTGTGAATGTGACTGTGAGTGGCAAGAGCTGCCAGCACGAGCTGCGGGGGGATGTGGTAGTCTGCCCCCTGCCCCCCTCCCTGCAACTTGGCAAGGACGGTGCTCCACTGCAGGTAGGCAGCTCTGTTGGCCCTCCTCAGGAGACACAGGTTGCGGGGGGGGCGGCCTACAGGCTGGGCTTGAGCCGCCACCTAATGCCCCCCAGGTCTGCGTGGATGGTGGGTGCTACACTCTGGGCAAGGTAGTGCGGCCAGGTCTGGAAGGGGTCCCCAAGAGCACGCTCCTCGGGGTCCTCCTAGCTCTGCTCCTGCTTGTGGCTGTGCTGGCTGCCATATTGGTCTTCAGTTACCACCGGAGGAAGCAGCTAGGTGAGCCCTCCACTGCCATTCTGACCCAGCCCTCACCCCCAAATTATGACGTCTCCAAGCCGCTACATCCTCTCTCTGTCCAGGCCTTGGGGGTCTGCCCACACCTCCTGGGTCTGGGTCAGCCTCTAGGACCTTGGAGTGGCTGGCTACCAGCAGGCATTTGTCCACAGTTCTTTCTTCGAACCTGGAAGACTTGGCCTCCCTGGACCGGACGCCTGGAGCCGTGCCTCTGCCTCTACTCCGCTCAGGCTCTGACTACAGAAATGGCCTTGGTGAGATGCTGGAGGTGCTAGAAGGTGGGGCCATACTGTCTGCTCCACCAGCCCCTCATTCCTTCTCTTCCTCCACAGCCCCTCCTATCACTGGCCAGGATTCCTCCACTCAGGTCCACAGAATATCCTCCTCAGACAGCGGGGATGGGTCCCGTGTCCCATTGCTGCGGAAAGGATCCATCCAGCTTGGGGATCTGGACTCTGTGCTCCTGGCTGAGGTCAAGGATGTACTGATTCCCCATGAAAGGGTGGTCACCCATGCTGACCGGGTCATTGGCAAAGGTATGGGTGCCAGACCAGGTGGAGCAGGGTAGAGATGGAGCCCCGAGATGACATGGGCTCGAGGAAGAGTCGGGCAGGACTCTGAGCCTCCATTTGCTCATCTGTGAAGTAGGAACTGTCTTCAGTGGGTTCTGGTGCAGATCAAGTGGGTATGGGAGGGCTGCAGGCCGTGCCATCCCGAGTTGGAGTTCTGAGGTCTGGTTGCCAGTGTGTGGGAGTGGTGTGTGCTCTGGGCCCTGGGGCCCCTCTCATCATCTCTCCCTCATCAGGCCATTTTGGAGTTGTCTACCATGGAGAATACACAGACGAGGCCCAGAATCGAATCCACTGTGCCATCAAGTCGCTGAGTCGTAAGTGGAACAGAGGCTGGGAGGATCCTCGTCCCTGCTGTGCTACTTCTTGGCTCCGTGACCCTGAGCAGGAGATTTTTGTTTCCTCCGTTTCCCCATCTGACCCTTATCAAGGGGTTCCCCGCCCTGGGCCTGACTCCAGCCTCCCTGCAGGCATCACAGAGGTGCAGGAGGTGGAGGCCTTCCTGCGCGAGGGGCTGCTCATGCGCCGTCTGCACCACCCGAACGTGCTGGCTCTCACTGGCATTGTGCTGCCCCCGGAAGGGCTGCCCCGCGTGCTGCTGCCCTACATGCGCCACGGAGACCTGCTGCAGTTCATCCGCTCACCCCAGCGGGTCAGTCGGTGCTTAGCTGACCCTGGGTTCTCCGGAGTGGATAGGTGGGAGGGGCTTGGGCAGCAGCTGGGCATGGAGCTGCTCTGCCCTCACCTATTGGCCCACCTGTGCTCCCCACCTACCCCCAGAATCCCACAGTAAAGGACCTCATCAGCTTCGGCCTGCAGGTGGCCCACGGCATGGAGTACCTGGCTGAGCAGAAGTTTGTGCACCGGGATCTGGCTGCTCGGAACTGCATGTGAGTGGCCAGAGAGAAGCCAGGGGGCGGAGCGCCGGGGCGTACAGCTGAAGGCGCCCCAAGGAAGGCCCGCACTCCATTCCTTGCTCTATAGCCCTGGACATGTCCTTCTCTTTCTGGTCCTCCATTTTTCTGTCTGCCCACTGCAGGCTTGGGTTGGACGCTGTGGCTCATAAACCCTGTGAGGGCCTGAGATAGATGGGTTCGGGCCTGGTGGGGACCAGTCCTGAGTGCGATCCTCCCCTCCCAGGCTGGATGAGTCATTCACAGTCAAGGTGGCTGACTTTGGTCTTGCACGCGATGTCCTGGACAAGGAGTACTACAGTGTCCAACAGCACCGCCATGCTCGTCTGCCTGTCAAGTGGATGGCGCTGGAGAGCCTGCAGACCTACAGATTCACCACCAAGTCCGACGTGGTGAGGCCCCACCTGCCCCAGAGTCCACCCAGCCTCAGACAACACTCGGCCTTGCCCATTCAACTCTGGATGTTGATGAACCCAGGGAACCCTGTGTTGGGCGGTGCCCACAGACCATTTGCCCATCTCTGGGCAGGTATCAGGGCAAGAGGTGGCTCTTCACAGGCAATCCAGGCCTTGCCGAGCCCTAACTCTGGGCAGGCTCAGGAGTGGTGGGTGGGGACAGAGCGAAGATACTTGTGAGGTATAGAAGAACAATTTGGATTTGGGGGTGGAGCCTCTCACTTCCAGCTAGCAGGCTCTGGGAGGGAGCAGACCTGGAGGGGTCCACCTGTCCCCAGATTCGAGCTGAGAGTTGAGTCCCTTCACCTGTCCCCTCGCACAGTGGTCATATGGTGTGCTGTTATGGGAGCTGCTGACGCGGGGTGCCCCTCCATACCCCCACATCGACCCTTTTGACCTCACTCACTTCCTGGCCCAGGGTCGGCGCCTGCCCCAGCCTGAGTATTGCCCAGATTCTCTGTGAGTATATGGACATGGTGATGGGGAGGGAGCTGGGACTTAGAGACAAGAAGGGAAGGAGGGGGCTGGAGACAGAGTTCTTGCCTGGCTTTCTGACTCATTCTCAGGTTGACCTAGAAAGGGACCCTCTGTGGGTCTCAGTTTCCTCATCTGTGGACTGGTTCCACCAGCATCAGGGCTTGGTGCTAGAAGGAGATCATGGTTGCCATGGTAACAGCATTCCTAATCATTGGTTGAGGCCAGTGATTTCATTTCCCAGCACTCCTCTCCCCACAGTCCCCAGCAAGGGGTGCTGTTTTCCATCGCTTCCACTTACTTAACCTCCAGAAAAGGTTCCATTAGCTCCCACACCAAGCCCCCTCCACATCTCCAGATCGGAAATTGTTTTTCATTGGATATAGTTTCAGATTCCCTGTTCCCAGAGGCATGGCGGCAGCTGTGTTTCATCAGTGCCTGTCGGGTGGTTCAGCCTCATGAGCAGCATGCATGCCTTAGCTATGCTCAGGTCTTTGAGGTTAGAACGGGAAGAACCAGGTCACAGGTAAAGGTGGCTACTGATTCCTGTCTCACTCAGCTTGTGTTCCAGAAGGGTATGAGTAACACTTCCTCACAGCCCTGCCTGCCTTGCTTTTGCTTTTCATTATTTATTTCACAGATGCATCTGCTTCAAAGTCAGGGAAATTAACTTCTGCCTCCGGGTCAGGCTCCCTGAAACAGACTCTGAGATGGAGATTTACACGTATGCAGGTGGTTGATTCCTAGGCTGGGGGCAAGGGAAGCAGGACTAGGTAGGCAGAGAAGTAGAGTTGTGATGCAGATGTAAAAGAGGCTGCTGTCCATCCCCCAGGATCTCTGGAATTGGGGTGGCCCCTCAGAGTTTTCTGAAATTGAGACCCAGGGGCCCGGGTCTTTGCACTGGATATACATCAGTCACTGCTTACAGCTGTCTAGGAGGAAGGCATGTGAGCCTGGAGGAGGCATTTCTTTTCTGCCTAGGGCAATTCCTAAAGGGCACCTCAGTCAAGAGCCATCAGCAACCACAAGGAGAATGAAGGAGGCCATGCCAATATCCTCCATACCAGGGGAAGTCCCTTGTCTCTGGGCTTCAGTTTCCTCATATGCAGAGTTAGAGTGATCACAGTACCACCCTCAGAGTTCTGAGAATTATATGAGATTATCAGGTGTAGGGCACTTTTAGTATCATTTAGGGCAGGGATGACATTTCCAAGATAAAGGGGCATGTGTTAGGACCCACCAGACAAACACAAAGAAACTGCTTGGGATCCATAGTGCCAAAGAAAGTGAAAGAAAAGTGAAAGTGCTAGTTGCTCAGTCGTGTCCGACTCTTTGCAACCCCGTGGACTGTAGCCCGCTAGGCTCCTCTGTCCATAAAATTCTCCATGCAAGAATACTGGAGTAGGTTGCCATTCTCTTCTCCAGGGTATCTTTCTGACCCAGGGATCGAACCCAGGTCTCCTGCATTGCAGACAGAATCTTAACCACCTGAGCCACCAGGAAAGCCCATATGATGCCAATGAGTTGCCCCACAATCTCAGGGCTTTGAATCCCCATTTCCTCAGACCTGGGCTTCCTTCCTGGAAGACCTGTGATGATAACTGCGATAGCTTGTGAGCTGGGCCCTAAGCTCCGAACTTCACAGGAGTCTTCAGCTCTGTGATCCGAGAAGGATCCAGAGGCACAGAGAGGTTAAGAAACTTGTTGAGATCACAGAGCCCAGGTCACAGGACACAGGAGTCCAGCCCCTCAACCCCTGAGGCAATTCGACCTCTGCCAGGGTGGGAAGGCAGGCAGTTATAATAAGAGCTTCCCTGTAATTGGGTGAGGCAAGGCATCAGCCGTGTCACCCGTTCTCACCCGCCGTGGCCTGCCAGGGGGCTAAGCACAAATGGATAGCCCAGAAGCTCTGAGTGGGGGTGCACCGTGCCCCTAATGTTTTCCCCTCCCCGGTAGGTACACTGTGATGCAGCACTGCTGGGCGGCGGACCCCACGGCACGACCCACCTTCGGAGAGCTAGCAGGGGAAGTGGCACTGGTGGGGGCTGCGCTGCGAGGGGACCACTACGTGCAGCTGCCCGTGGCCTACATGAACGTGGGCCCTGGTGCCCCTGACAAGGCAATCATGCCCTTGGAACAGTCACCGTCCCCGACAGTGCACAGGAGCCCAGGGCGGCCCCGGCCCCTCTCAGAGCCACCGAGGCCCACGTGACCTCAGCCCTAGCGGGGCCCTGGGGCTTGGACCTGCATAGCGGTGGCAGTTACCCCAAGTCGCCTCTGGGCTGGCCTCTGCCGTGTTCCGGTCCCTCCACCTTCAGGGGCATAGGAGGACTGCAAGGCATATTGGTCTCTCGCTCCTCAGGAGGAGCCAATGCGGGGATCCTTGATGCAGTATTTATGAGGTGCCTGCTGTGTGCCTGGCTGCTGGGCACAGGGGACTCAGTGGTGACCACTGGCCCTTAAATCAGTAAATGAACAAATGAATATTTAAGTACACTTTGTGGTGAATGCTATGAAAGGAAAAGACAGGCTGCTCTGAGGGAATGGAGGACAGCCCTAGATAGATGAAGAGGGAGGTAAGGGGGGCCACCCCAGGAGGTGACATTTTTGCTGGGATGTTGTCAGATAGGAAGTGTGCCAGAAATGGTTGAGGGAAGAGAGTTTTGGCAGAGTGAACAGCCCATGCAAAGGCCCTGAGGCTGGAAAGAGGTTGGGTTAGCAAGAAGGCTCCAGAGAACAGAAAGGGCAGGCCAGGCCCACATCTAGAATACAAGCCCCTGGGGACTTTCAGATGGAACCAAGAGGGGTGGGTTGAAAATCCAGACATGCAGCAGCCACAATGGTTTCTGCTGTTGCCCAGTCCGCCATCCCATTGCCCAGGCCCTAGCCCCCTCCAGGGCTCCCTGCTCCACCTGCACCCTTCCCCTAACTGCCCGCCCCCATGCACTGTTAAGGCATGGACACTTGTCCCCCTCTCCCCCAATCATGCCAGCATTGTTCTTGCAGACTTGAGAGAGATGAGCCTGCAGCAAGGCCTCAGCTCCACACTTTCAAGGCACCAGCTTCGAGGTGCAGACAGCTCAGGCTGTTTATACTCATCAAGGCCACAGTACTATAGCCACCAGAGGGACAGCTCCACCGGAGAAGGAGAGCATCTTCCTCCTTGGACTGCTGCTCCCCCATGCCCTTAAGGCTGAGGGGGCCACTGGGCCCTGTTTGGTGTGGACACCTGGGCGACCAGGGCGACTGGGCCCCGGACCTTCACCGTGGTGGGTCCTCTCTCTTGCTCAGGCTTCCCGTGGCCTCTCTCTCATCAGATGGGGGACCCTGACTCACCCTAAGGGAAGTAGGCTCCTGCCCCTTTGAGTCACCAGCTCTCTGGCCTGTCATGCATGGAACCCTGGGTTTGGGGCAAGAGCCCCCTGGTAAGCAGAGTAGGGGTCTCCTTGGGACTGGAGCTGCCTAGCTGTTTTCTATCCATCTGTTGCCCACTCTGTCCCCTCGAGTCAGAGGGAGGCCCAGATATGGGAACCTGAAGGACTCTGAGGACAGGTAGGTAAAGCTTAAATGGAGACTCAAGCTCTTGTGCAAGGGTCTGAAGATCAGGGCTCTAGAAGCTAGAGAGGGGTAGAGATAGGCTCCGTCTGCCTGTTTACCACTTTACCCCTGATGCCCAAGAGTGCAGGCACAGAGGAGGAGGTTGTAGCCTTGCACACTGCCAGGGACCTCTGGGCTCCCTCCTTGCGTTGTGTCACCCCTGAGGCTGGGAGAGAAGTGAGTGGAATGGTCCTGGAACCCTCCCACAGCTGTGGTCCTCGTACCAGTTAGAAAGGACTGTCTCCATCCCTCTGCCTGGTAGTCCGTGTGCCCTAATCTCATCCTGGGGATCTAAGGGTGACTCCAGGCTTGGAGCTGGGTGAGGAGTGAGGACAAGGCTCAGAGGCTTCACTGAAGTTAGACTGAGGCTCCTTCCCCACTGGGCCTCTGCACCTTAGGGACCATGGGCTTATCATGAGCCCAGATAAGAAAGGGATAAGAAAGGGACTCAGGGAACTTCCCCGGTGCTTCAGTGGCTAAGATTCCATGCTCCCAATGCAGGGGGCCCAGGTTCAATCCCTGATCAGGGATTAGATCCCACATGCCAGTTTGCATATCTCAACTAAAGATCCTGCATGCTGCAACTAAAGAGTCCATGTGTTGCAACTAAGACCTGGTGCAGCCAAATATATATATATATATGTAAGAGAGAGACTCAGAGAGGAAGGGGATTCTCTGGATGGGAGGAAAGCTTATCGAGGAGAGAAGGGAGACAGAAGACGCTCAGCGGGTGTCAGTTTCCCGTGTAGCCAGAATGTGGGATTTTGGGCCTGTTTCTGGGCCAAGGGCCTCCAGGGCCAGGATTCTCCAGGGAGGGGACATACTTAAGCAGGTGCTTGACACAACTGCACCACCTCTCTCTAACACTGAAGCCCCCAAGCTCTGAACTCTGTTCTCAGAGCCATTTGATAGTCCTACATTCATCTGGAGTTATTAAAGATGAAACTGCTTCAGGGTTTCCAGTTCCTGCCTAGGCCACCAGGGAAGAAAGGAGGGGTTAGTTCTGGCTGCCCGCCATGGGCTGAACAGAACAGGAACTTTGAGTGGCTTCCAGGGCTCATGAAACCTGGGTTGCTTTCCCTTATTTATTTGTTTGTTTTTTACTTCTCCCTTGGGGGAGGCCTGAGCCTGGCCCTGTCACGGGTTGGATGGGATGAGTGCAGGTTTCTCCCACGACTTTGGGAGTCCAGTTTTCTCACCATGAGCTGTGGGGAGTGGGTGTCAGCTCGTCTGCCTCGTCTCCCTCCATTGCAGCCCAGTGGGGTTGGGGGCCAGCACATGCCAATAGAGGCTGGAGGGAGGCCAGGCTGGGAGCTAGGGCTGAGGAAGTGGCAGATGACTCATACCTCCTGAGTGCCCATTGGTGTCAGTGTCGTCTGGCACCTGAAGGGCAGACATGGGGTAGACCGACCTGCTTTGATGGGGACCAGGAGTCTGGTCTGGGATTCCCCTTATGCCAAAGCCCCAGCCTTTCAGAGAATTTCCACAGGGATCCAAAGGCTCTCTAGGGGTCACCCCTGAGGGCTCCAAACACAACCCCATTTCAAACCCTGAGACCTTTCTGGGACAATGACTTCATCAGTCATTCCCTTGACGCAGCCCATGAGGCCCTGGGTCCACCTCTGACGCCACTGCATGAACTAACTCCCTGCAGCTGTAGGAGACCCACCCCTCTCCCAGGGCTGGGTGGGGTTGAGGGGCCATGGGTGCTCCTGGGAGGGTCTGAGGCTCAGGAAGGCCCAGCCTGCATCTTTCACACTTAGTACCTCTGCCTGGAGAGAAGCAGCCCTGAGAATCGATAACCGAGCGCTGATCTGGCATCTGCCAGGCCCTGGTGAAAAACACCTATTACTCTACGCTGAGCTGGAGAACTCTCCTCCGTGAAGACCCAGGAACTGAGCATCTCTTCACCCACAGCCTCTGCTCTGTCCGTGTGAGAGTCCAGTCAGCTCAAAGGTGGAGCTAATCCAGCCTGGAGGAGAGGGGATGTGACTTGAGGAACCACCCTCAGCGTTCCCCATCTGGCACTGGGGGCCAGCTGAGCCTTAGTTTCTCCTTCCACTCTTTTGGGGATTCATCCCAGTCAGGGTTTTTAGCCCGATGAGCCAAGATGCCAAGAGAGCCTAGCACCAGCTCCTGTCCCTCCGTGGCTACCCATTTGCCCACAACTTTGGCTCCACCCATCCAGGAGCTGGACCTTGGAAGGGAAGCAGAGGTATTAATGGTCCTGACAGCCAGCCTGTGCCGTGCAGGTGGCGGGAGGGTCCTCGGGTTTGGCCCTCATCAGTCTCATTGTTGCTCTGTGGGAGCTTGAGCTCGTGGGGCCCAGCCCATGATGGTTGCTATTCTGAGCTCAGATGGTGGGAGCGGAGGGACATTGTTGAATCCTTGGAGCTCTGCACAGGCAGAGGCAGACAGAGCATGAGATCCAGGGGCATCCTTGCCTTCTCTCTCATCCGTTCCCCTTCATATTGGTTTAGCCACTCGCAAACTTGTGATCTTCGACTGGGCAGTTGGGATCTGGGAATGCATCAGGGAAGACGGGGGACTCAAAAGCAGCTGGTGGCCAAGATCGCAGATTCAATTAGCTCTGAAGCCAGATCTCCCCTCCTCGTGCCACATTCCCCCCACTCCCCACCTACCCCGGTTCCGGTGCAGCCAGGACCTGGAGACTTAGAGGCCCCCAGAGGCACACAGCCCACGTGTCTGGGCTGTGCTCCTGCCTGGAGTCCCCTCCCTCCACAGATCTAAGTGCCACCATGTGCAGCCTCTGGGACACAGGGCTGGTGTCTGAGCCCCTGGACAGTAGGCAGGGAAGAGCTGCTGGGGAACCAGGCATTGCTTTTCACTCCATTAGCAAGTGGTTGTCTGCCCTGGGAACCCTTTAAGACTTTTTTTTTTTTTACATATTTTATTTATTTTTTATTTGTTTGGCTGCACCAGATCTTAATCTTTGATACAGGGGCTCTTTAGTTGCAGCATGTGGGATCTAATTCCCTGACCAGGGATCAAACTCAGGGCCTTTGCATCAGGGAGTGTGGAGTCTTAGTCCATGGACCACCAGGAGAGTCTCCCCAAGGCTCCTCTATAGTTCCCCTGGGCTACACGGTAGTGGCAGCTTCAGCCAGCCATCGGTCCTGCTGACATGTCTCTCCGAGCTGGGAAGCCCCCTCTTCAAAGGGGGAAAGGGATTCTTTGGGCTGCCCTATC
>SJYX01000441.1:40721-68165 GCA_006410675.1 Oreotragus oreotragus
GCGGCTGGCCATCTTTCACGCAGAGTTACGTAAGCTTGAGTCAATTGGAGCTCAGAGCGGTTCATTGTGGGCTATTTTTAAGCTGTAACACATCACAGCAGAGGGGTCACTGCACCATGGCTTGCAGGGAAGGTTGTTTAAACATCTGTTATTTAAATTTCCCTGCGCCTTAGAGCTCAAAAGACACGTCTTCCTGCACTCTTGGATTCTGCCTTTCACATCCCAGGTGAGGTGTATTATCACCCCTCATCCCGCCATAGCTTCCTCTAGGGCTGGGCTTCTCTGCACCGTAACTGCCATTGTTTGGGATCAGGCAGGGAATGGGGCAGGCAGAAGGCGCCAGCTCCATGGGATGGTGCCCCCAGGCCAGAAGAGACTTCCAGGGAAGCAGGAAGTTAAGGTTCACAGGGAGGAGAGGAAAACGCAGAGTGCTGGCTGTAGAGCTGAGAGGCGGCAGAAACACAGCCTTCCTCCTGGGGGGCTTTGGTTTTCCATCAGACCCACCCAGAGAGGGTTGATAACAAGGTCCTTTCAGGGGGCTTTTCAGAAGCCTGACTTTGCCTGGGCTGTGTTTCTGCCTGGAGTGCCCTCCCTCCACAGATCTAAGTGCTACCCATGTGCAGCCTCTGGGACACAGGGCTGGTGTCTGAGCCCCTGGACAGTAGGCAGGGATGAGCTGCTGCATGGCTTTTCACTCCATTGGCAAGTGGTTGGCTGCACTGGGAGCCCCTTAAGACTTCTTTTTTACATATTTAATCTTATTTATTTATTTGGCTGCACCAGATCTTAGTTGAGGTACATGGGCTCTTTAGTTGCAGCATGTGGGATCTAGTTCCCTGACCAGGGATCGAACTCAGGGCCTTTGCATCAGGGAGTGCAGAGTCTTAGTCCCTGGACCACCAGGAAAGTCCCCCCAAGGCTCTTTTTGATCCTAGATTTTTTTTTTTTTTAAGATGTCTAGAGTCTTCCCAGAGTACAGGGCGGGGAAGGCAGGTCGCCTGGAAGAGTGCAGGGCCAGGGACTTGATGAACTGATCCCTGGGAACACCACCGAGCCCAAGACACATCTGTGTTGAAAAACTAGGTCTGGGGAACTTGGCTGCTCACAGGGCCTTTCCTGCCTACCGTCCCCAGAGCCTCCTGGGTAGGAGGATTCCAGCCTGATCCACAGGGAAGGAGGGTTTCTCAGAGTGAGTGGACTGTCCCCATCTCCTGGAGTCTGACCCTCTTCCCAGGGTTTGGGGCTCCCCCAACTCTCCGAGCCAGCCCGGAGTGGGTCAGGTGAAGTGTGAAGAGAGGCAGCACTGAAACCTGCCCTCACAGAGGAGTCTTGTTATGGCCTTCCCCTCAGACTGAGCTCCTCCCTGTTGCTTCTTGGCCCCTTCATCCCAGGCAGCCCTCAGCCTGGGGAATGGGCTCAGCCGGGGGGGAGGGGCTCTCCAGGTTGCCATGGCAACACGTTGGCCCTCCTCACTTTCCAGAATCAGAAATAGAATTGGATGCCCTTCTTCCTGGTGAGAGACTATTTAAAAACATGTTGGGGGGAGGGGTATAGGGGCAATGTCCCTGCCTGATCCCCAAGAGGGGCTGGGTAGAAGGGCCCCAGCCTGGGAGCTTCTCTGACTGCCCCGCTGCCTGTCCCTTTAGCTGGATGAAGCGGAGTGGGCTTTGATCAGCCAAGAATTGTGAGTACAAAAGACTCAGCCTGGTCCCACAGGGTAAGTAACTAGCCCCTACTCAGCACCACCAGGTTCCTGGGAGGCTCTGGCTTAGTGCCCACCAGGAAAATGCCCTCTCCCAGGCCTGAGCTGCCTGCTAAGCTACTGGGAGAAGCAGCGGGGCCAAGTGAGATATAGCTTGAGTCTCGAGGGATTGAGGTTGCAGAGCTCGGAAGGGAGGCACGTTGGTTCCCTTCCAGCAGAGTCCATGCCCGCGTGGCCCTGGGAATGGCACCCAGTGGTGGCACCGGAAGTTACAGAAGTGTGGGTTCCGAGCTTGGTGGCCTGGACTCAGATTCTGCTCTACAACTCGCTAGCTGCAACCTCTGCAGTCTCTCTCTCCTCCCTGTGCCTTGGTTGTCTCGTCTGTAAAATAAGGATGACAGCACCCAGCTCTCAGTGAATTGCTGTGAGGCTGGCTCTCAGTGCTCAGCACTGCCAGACGCAGAGGAAGCGCCCAGTCCATAGCAGTCGGTATTCTCTTTTGCCATCAGGGGTGTTTGTGTCCCAGGTGGGAAAAGCCATCTCCGCTCCAAACTGCCTTCTCTGGTCCTTCCTTCGTGGGCCACACCCTTCTTAGGTCAGTTTGTCCCTGAGGACATCAGCCCTGGCAGAAAGGGCTATGCCTCACTTCCCCAGGAGGTGGGGGGATGGCTCAGGGGATGGCCAAGCAGTGATTTTCAGGGCCTCCCTCCCTGCCCCCCACCCCCACCCACAGAGATTACTGAGGTGAATAGTCTTCAGCAAGCCTGTGTGTGTGTGTGAATGCATGCACGCGCAGGCCACAGAGCCTTGGGCCATGCCACCTTCCTGGACCATAGTGTGTCCAGAGACCTCTGTCCCTCTTCATCAAAAGCGGCATCTGGGGAACGGGGAGGGGTCCTGGGGGCCTGAGCCGTGGCTGAGTCAGGCTTTGCCCAGGAAGGTACAGATGAAGCACCAAGCTAGCCTTGGCCCCTGGTCACATCGCTTCACACCCCACGGCCAACCGTAAGCACTATTTTTAACTTTGGTGAAAACACACCGTTTCAGAGGACAAGACTACAGCCGCATTCTCCACAGACCTGTTTCCTGGGTAGAAAGACTGAGGCCTGAGAGAATAGCCCTGGGGGACAAGAGGGAAGAGGCCCAGGGCTCATAGCTGGGGGCGGGAGGAAGGTCTGACCCCACCCCAGTCAGAACTTCCAGACCCAGGCCTTCGGCAATGGGGGCAGTCCCCAAACTGAGCCTGTTCTCTATGGCTGCCAGGCTCAACTGGGCCTGGGCTGGCGGGCCAGGAGGGTCCCATGCCTCCTGGACCCTCTGTTTGCCCATCTATGAAATGGAGCGTGGAACCGCCCACCTGGTCTAATACCCTCCTTTTGTGTGTGCTGCCCAAGCCCAGTCCTTTGTCCCATTTGTCCTCACTGTGTGTGGCCCCAGTACCCAGTCCTTCACCCACCATACCTCCAGTGTGGAACCAGCCCTGTGCCCTCAGTGTGGGCAGTCCCCTAACCTCTGTGTCCCTGTTGTGCCCCATTGCGTAATTGCTCTTTGGCTGGTCCGGTGTCCCCCAGGGCCTAGCCCTACCCCCAGTATTCTGCCAGCGTGAGGCTGACACAATGTGACAAGAGCTAGAACACTGTGACTGGAAGGTTCTGAGCAGAGGCCCCACCCCCACCCGTGTCACCCCCATCCCCACCTCTGTGGGACACTGGGCTGGGCCTCAAGGACATGTGGCTCTGGGGAGGGGGCTCTGGGAGGCACAGGCAGAGGAAATCCATCTGGAGCAGAAAGACTGCCAAGGAGCAGCTGTCCCTGGAGCGGGAGCCAGGGAGCATGGGGGGGGTGGAGTTAGAGCCCGAGGCTGGGCCCCTCACCCATTTCTGCCTCTCAGGACTGAGTGGTGAAGAGGCTTGGCCTCCCCTCTCTCCCCACGGGCCTCACTTCGAACGGCATCCGTGGGTCAGGGTTTAAGCATCAGGTTGCCACGTGAGAAATGGGGAAAAAGAGCCAAGTCTGGCATCTGAGGTAGACTGGGAACCCAGGGGCTTCCCTCGGCGTCTTCCCTGCCTACACTTTTTTCCCCTTGGCCTTACACGGGCCTTCACCTCCAGGAGCTCTACCCTGGCTCTTGGGCTGGCCCGGGCAGAGTGACTGCCTGACTGTCCAAGAGAGAGGAGGACAGTCTAGGGTTGCCAGACTTCACAGGGATCCCTTGGTCTTTCCATTACCCAAGATTCCCTGGGCAGGCCCCCATTCCTCAGGGGGGTGGGGCCCCTGGTTTCCCACACTCTCTCACCCTCCCCCAGGTCATGGGGGCGCTGTGATGTGTGGGGTTGCCATGGCAATGAAGTGGGGGCAGGGCACCTAGGGCATGGAGCAGGATTATGGAAGTCAGCAACAAAGTGGGGGGCCCTGATCCATCGGGCCCCCAGGGCCACCCCTCAGTTGGCAGCCAGCAGCTGGGGGGTGGTGTTAGAGGGTCCCAGGGACCACGGATAAACTCAGGATACGCATCCTCGAGGCACGAGGTGCCATTGTCCACCGAGGCCAACTCTGATGGGGTCTATGGCTCAGCCTCCCAGGCCCACACCCATGAGCCCTGTCACCAGCACCTCCGGGAGCCTATGGAGGTTACCTCCCAATGTGGCTATGAGAGGGCCTCCCAGGATACCCCGAGGCTCCCCTCCACTAGCCGAAGCTCTTTCGTGGGAGCCCAAACACATCTCGTAACGGAGATTAGGACCCCGGCCCTACCAGTGTACCCGCGCGGTGATGCCACCAGTGACACGGCCCAGCATGGACTCTACTGTTCCCGGCTTCAGGTGCAGGTGGTGGGGGAGGGCAAGGCTCCAGCTAAAGTCCTCGTAGGCTGGGGCAAAGGCCCCTGCAGTCCGGAGCAGACTGCCCCAGCGGGCATTAGGAAGAGCCGATGGCTACCGTACATTCCTTCAGGGGAGGATGGCTCACCTGCAGCCCAAGGTCCTTTTCTGGCTCCAGGTCATGATCAGGGCCAGGGCAAGGGCCTAGGTCCGGTTCAGGCTCTTCCAACGCCAACTCCAACTCGGGCCAGTACTCCAGGTCTGGATCCAATCTCAATGGCAGGAGCAGAATCTTACCCCTGCAACACTGACCGCCTGACTGATACCAAAGCCACCACCAAGGGCCTGTCCCAAGACCTCTTGCCTGGGAAATACGGCAACCAGTGGCCAGTCCAGTTGGATTCTTCCAAAGGGGTTACATCCTGCCAGAACAAACTGAATTTCTATCCTCAGGAGGAGCCTCGCACCCCAGCACCCACCCTAAACAAATCCCCGGACCAGACCCAGGTACGTGAGGTTACCCAAAAGCCAGTGTTACCCAGGCATCCCAAGAACCAAGTGGAGAAGCCCCTGGTCAGCATCTCCAGGCCAGGCAGCCCCAAACCAGGCTCAGGGCCCCCAGGAACCCCCAAGAGCCAGAGGGACAGCCGCGAGATCCGCAGCACTCAGCAAAGTCAGCAGCCCCTCAATGTTTCCAACAAAGCCTGCTCCAGCAGGCCACCGCCTGCCTACCAGTTAAGTGGCCACAACCCAGCCCCAGTACCTCCCAGGGAAGCCATGCAGATACCGGCCTCCAGTGCCCCTACCTGCCAGTTCCGGGATGCTGTGGAAGACCGTGTGCTGGTGTTTGACATGGCCACGGGCAACACCAGGATGGGGCTGCTGTGCCATGATCCCATGGGCTCCCGGGCAGTGCTGGTGGGCCTCATGCCCCCACACCCAGCCATCTACGCCTCTGAAAGCACGGAACCCGCCTGCCCGCTGCCCACGCCCATCCTCACCCCCGACAGTGATCGTTCCAGCTTCTGGTCCACCACGGCCGTGGTGTCCAGCCCAGTGCCCTCCAGCCTTTCATCGGGAAGCTACCGAGAGGTGGCCCTGGTTCCCAAAGAGGCCAGGGTCCACCTGGAATCACAAGGCTCCCCTGGTGTTGAGACACCCATGAGGATGAGGATGCTCGGTGGGCCTGTTCTACTGGGGACACCGCTCCAATTTGGAGAGAGGATCCTGAGCCATGCCCATGATCCTGGCTGGTCCAAACCTGATGCTGAAAAAAACCAAAGGAGTCGCACTATCTGGATGCTGGATGCCCCTGGGATGCAGGACACCTCTCTGGACCAGACCAAGAAACAACAATCGATGAGCTCAGAGCAGACCACAGAGCCGGTGCCAGTAGCCAAAAACCAGGAGGTGCTCAGACCCCCACTCCAGGAAGATACAGGCAGCCACAGTCAGAAAGAGCGCTGTCCCCCTGACAGCCCTCAGGTCAAACGTGCTGGGCAGGCCCCCCTCGGTGGTCAGCCCCCACTAGCTGAGCAGGCCCCCTCCACCAAGCAGCCCCCTCTTCCTGCTCAACCTCCTCTCACTGGAACCCCTATTTCCAGGCAGCCTCCCTTTTCCCAAGAACCCCTCATCTCCAATGAGCCCACCCTCTCAAGGGGTGCCCTGATTACTAGGGAGCCTGGTCAGGCTTCCACCCTGGGCCAAGAAGGTGAGCCGCTGGGCCCGCCTACCCATGTGGAGGTACACCGGATGCCCCATGAGGAGACCTGCGTCTATGTAAACAGAGAAAAAGTTGGTGCCAGTGCTGCCCAAAGCTCCAGCTTACATCGGCTCTTGTCCTGGCAGCATGGCAGCTCTCCCAATGTGCAGGAGAAGCAACTTTCCCTGATCACGATCACCACACCCGGCCCTGGTTACAACGTCTTGCCCCTGGTCACGGTGGGCACTCAGCTCCAGGGTCCCCAGTTCAAGCTGACAACCGAGGACACGACCCACTCGCCGGTGGTTGCACACCTCGGCCTGGTCCACGGGGCCTACTATGAGCTGGTGCCCACCGTGGATGCTCTGGCCGTACGATCCCCAGTGCTCTGCCGCCACTTGCTGGGCCCCTACCAGGACATGGCTGCCGTGGTGATTGACACAGGCACAGGCTTCACCAAATGCGGGCTGGCTGGAGAGGACCACGTCCTCAGCGTGCTGCCTTCACGCGTGCAACTGCTGCAACACCCAGTCCAAGGCCAGCCCAGGTACACGGTGCCTGAGAAGCAGGAGCCCTCCTACTCGGTGCTAAATCGGGGCGTGGTCTCCGACTGGGATGCCCTGGAGGTGCTGTGGCAACACCTATTCTACTGCAGGCTGGGTGTGCAGCCCGAGGAGTTGGCTGTGCTTGTGGCCGACTCACCCATCTCCCCACGTACCAACCGAGAAAAGGTGGCTGAAATACTCTTCGAGCGTTTCCATGTGCCAGCCATGCAGACAGTGCACCAGGCCCTGCTGGCGCTCTACGCTTACGGGCGCACCACCGGGCTGGTGCTGGGCAGTGGCCACGGCACGTCCTACGTGGCACCCATTGTCACTGGGGATCTGGCCCCCCTTGACACCTACCGGCTGGATGTGGCGGGTTGCGACCTTACGGAACACCTGGCTCAGCTGATGCTGGCGGGCGGCCAATCACCGCTCAAGGCAGAGCTGGTCAACCAGATTAAAGAGACCTGCTGCTACGTGGCCATGGACGTGACGGCTGAGCTAGCCCGCATGCAGTCCCAGACCCGGGTGGACTTTGTGCTTCCGGACAAGCAGGTCGTCACGCTGGGGTCTGAGCGCTTCTGCTGCCCGGAGGCTCTCTTCCAACCGAATCTGCTAGGCATCAATCAGCCGGGCCTTCCACAACTAGCCCTCCTCAGTATCAGCCGGCTGGAGGCCAAGCAGCAGGAGCAGCTGCTGGCCAGTGTGGTGCTAGACGGTGGCAGCACCCTGTTGAATGGCTTTCCTGAGCGCCTGAGACAGGAGCTGGGCCCCGGTGCCACCGTGCTGGGCTCTCCGCACCAGGCCGTCGCTGCTTGGCTCGGAGGCTCCATCATGGCGTCTCGGAACTCCTTCCAGAGCCTGTGGCTCAGCCGCCGTGAGTATGACGAGGAGGGCCCATGGGCCATTTACAAGTACCATCTATGAGCACATAAAAGTTCTGTTTCTGCTTGCTTTGACTACCATGGCGTATTTTAGGCACAGGGTGGCAGAGAAAAGGGGAGGGGTTGCAGGCGTGGGGTCAGGGATGGGGGCCTTGGCACTCCCAAGGTACACCCTCCTCTACACACTGGAATTCCACGGGCCTTGGCAATTCTGTCCTTTCCAGGGAGGCCCAGAGCCCTTTGGCTGACACTGGCCCTGGGCTAGCCTGACCTTTACTGCACCCCAAGGGCAACCTGAGAGAGTGGCTGCTGTGGGTTTTGCCCTGTTGCCCTGGCGACAAGCTCAATTACCCTTGATTGCCAGCTAGTTGCCATGGCAATTTGAAACATAATAACCCACACAGCCTGGAGTGAGTCACGAAGGGGGGGGAGCCCCCTCCCCAAGCTCCAGAGGAAAAGACTGCTTGCCTTCCCTCATGTTGGGTCCTCCGTGGGGGCTGAGGCCAGCAATATCGACAATAGCCAAACAGTTCCACTGATGGCTGGGGGGCCTGGAGCTTTGTTGCCTCCAAGGGAGGGTCTGTGTCAGAATCTGGGCTTCTTAGGGGAGCTGACCTGAAAGTGCAGGTTCCCTCTCAAGTCCGAACCACGGCTGGAGCTCTGTGCCAGGTAGGCAGGGGCTTCTGTCAGCCAGTCAGAATATGAAGGAGTAGGAGTGCTGGCCTCTGATGCCGTGGGGCAGGAAATCAGGCTCATAAGTCCTGGGTCCTGGATGGGAGATACAAACTGAGCTGGAGGGTGAGGCTCCTTTGTAGCCTCTGTGGATATGGAGACTCCCAGCTTATCCTGCCTCTCTGGTGGGAGCCAGAACTGTCAACTGTGGGTCCCTTTGCCTCCTCTGTCTCCCAACCCGGGCCACGCCTGCCCACAGGGTGAATAGGATACAGATCTCGTTAGGAGATCCTAATAGAGACGATGGGGTAATGCCAACGCCAACTGCCCTGTTTTAGTCCCAAACTCCACCACGTGTTAAAGGGCCTCCTATTGGTCAGGGGGTGGCTAGAATCCATGGCCCCTGACTTGTCTAGCTCTGAAGAGTGGGGCTAGGAACAAAGGTGTCTTCCACGGCCAGGAAGAGGTGAGAGGAGGCAGTCGGTTGTGTCGCTATTTCCTGTCTGGAGGGCAGCTGGTGGCTGAAGCCAAAATCCTGAGGCCCTGTCCTGCCTGTGCCCCTCTGGCTGAGCACTGAAGAACAAGCTACGCCCCTGTCCCAACCCTGGGTCCTCATCTTTAGGGTGCCCGCTCCACAAAGGACAGAGACCTGGCTATCTCCACACATACCTGAGAGTGAGGGACGGCCCTTTGTGGACAGACTACAAATGGCCAATGATATAGGGTCATCACAGCCTGCCCCATCCCTGGGCATGATTTGCCCTCTTCCTGAGTCCAGTTTTCACACCCTGAGTCGGACTCCCCTATCCTTAGGCCTGTGTCAGTCAGGAAGGGGACCAGGATTAGCTAGCTACAGCGTCCATGTGCACATGCACACAAGCATGCCTGGGTGCACACAGAATGCAAACACGTGCCCCTGGGCACCACTGCACACACTGTGCTGTTGCCATCTCCTTTGGCATAAGAGCGCACACTCACAGACAGCATCACACGTGTGCACATACACCCTGCCACGTGCTCACCCACAGGCACATGGAGTGTGCACGGGACCCAGAAGAAGTGGAGCACTGCCAGCAGCAGGCAAGGCTCTAGCGAGCCACCTCTTCCCCTGCCTCGAAATCTCCCATGTTGGAGCTTCTCCTTGGCCCCGCGTCTCCCCCATGATCTTCAGGAAAGGCAGAAAATGTGTGTGATGTGTGGGGTCAGCAAGCCATGGATCCGATGCACCATACAACTCAGAGAACTCCTGTTTCAATGACAGTGGGCAGACAGCAGGAAGGACTGAGTGCTAGGCCATTCATTCATTCATTCTGCAGACATGACCTGAGCACCCGGAGACAGGACACAGGCTCTGGCCTGTGCCCAGCTCTCCAGGAGAGTCCTCCCCAGTAGTGGAGTCGGTGTGATGACTGGGACCACCCAGAGCCCAGGGAGCCAAGGGGCTGTGACCAAGCCAGGGAAGGATGTGACGGGCTCCTCAACACCCCCTAAGAAAGATACTGATGGGTCCTGTTTAAGTAGTCATGTCCCAGGCTAGACTTCCAGCCCCAGCCCCAGCTTCAGCTTCCTAACTTGGACACCTGCAGCCACAGGGAACCATCCAGGAGAGACTCACTCATGGCCAAAGGTTTGGAGAAGACACCACCAAGGATGGGGTCAGAAGGGTTTGGGTGAGGTGGGGCCCAGCTCCAGGCAAGCCTCAGTCTGGCCTTCAGACACTGGCCTTAAGGATTGGGCGGGGGTGGGGGATGGCATGGCGGGCATTTGGTCCACTTGCATCCATGACACAAGGGACAGAGAAATGGCCAAGGACTTCCTGCAGAGCCTCCTCCTGGCAGTTCTCAGCCAGGGGGCAGGTCTGCTGGGACTCCTGGGGGCTGTAAGTTCTCTTGTATCCCTGTGTCCTAGCCCAGGCCACCAGGGGTGATTGTGCTCAAGAAGTGCTCAAGGGTGATTAAACTGGAAAGAATGCAGAGTCTACCCTTATCATAGGTACCTTTCAGAGCTTGAGAAATTCAGAGGCACACTGGAGGGGGCAGACTGGGCCATCCACCCTGGCTGGGACTTGGAGATGGGAAAGGCTCTAACTTGGCAGGAGGGGACAGAAGGATGGGCAAAGAGACTGGCACCAAGGTCTGGGGCCCTAGCTTGCATGCACACCCCGCCATGTGTTTACTAGCTAGGGGAGGCCAGTCTATAGTGAACTTGCCCTAGCGGCTGCCCAGTTAGTTCTTTTAGTGGGTTCTGCTCTTTGGGTCAGGTTTTGGGAGCTGGTGGGTTCGGGTGGTAAAGAATCTGCCTGCAATTCGGGAGACCTGGGTTCGATCCTTGGGTTGGGAAGATCCCCTGGAGAAGGGAATGGCTACCCACTCCAGTATTCTGGCCTGGAGAATTCCATGGATTCTATAGTCCATGGAGTCGCAAAGAGGTGGACACGACTGAGCACCTTTCACTCAGTTTGGGGGCTGGACAGAGCGCCAGTACCCTAGAAACCACTACCTGCCAAGATACTCCTGTGCAGTTCCAGGACTCAGGCTTTCTCCCCACACCTTCCACTCTGCCGCACCCTCTACAATGAGCATCATAAGGTACCTCCAGTCCCTGTTGCCCGGTCAGTCCGAGTGCCTAAGGGAATCTTCGAGAGCCTGGCCCGGGCCGCGCAGGCCAGTGCTCACCGTCTCTGCTGCCACCCCTCATCAGCCCTTCTTCTAGTGGGATTCCGGGCTCAGGCTCCTCCAGGGTCGGGGCGGAGCCGGCTGAGGGAGGCCCCGCCCCCAGCCCGCCCCCGGCCCGGGGTGCGAATCCGGAGCCGGCGAGCGGCGGGAGATGCTGGAGGTTCGCGAGCCGAAGTGGCTGCAGCTGGCGCCGCGTCTGCCCCGCGTGCCCGGAGCGGATTCTGCCCGCCGCCCCCGTAGCCCTCGGCACCCTCATTGAACCCGCGATCGCATCCTCCCTGTGACCGACCAGCGCTGCAGGTGCGGGGTGAGCCGGGAGGGGTGGGCCCCCGGAACGCACGTTGCGAGGTCTCAAGGGATTGGGTCTCTTAAGGGAAGATCCCCTGGAGAAGGAAAGGCTCGAGGTTTGGGTAGCCGAGTGAGCGGGGGCGCTGCAACGGCTTGGGGTCCTGACGGGGGCAGAATACGCGGGCTCTGCAGATCCAGGACTGGGCGTGCGGGGTTGGGCTGAAGTTCCCCATCACCTCAGACGGATCGGGGGTCCCAAGGGAAGCCTCTGAGACTCAAGTCCAGGCCAATCTCCCCTCCTTGTCCCCCACCCCACCCCTCGTCTCGCTGTGAAAACAGTAACCTTCCAACATTAAGCTGCCCCAGGGGGTTAGGGGCAAGGGCTCAGCTGTCCCTCTGGACTCCCAAAGCCGCTTCCAGCCCCTCCCAACTGCCCCCGGACCCCCCTCCCTCCAGCTAAGCAGTCACTAATTTCCATGACAACGAGAGTTCTTTATGGGCGACAACCTGAAGGGGGCTGGGCGGGGCTGCCGCGGGGTGGGGGAGGAGGCTCAAGCCCCTGGGGACCAGCAGCCCCCTAGGCGAGATCCAGCTTCCAAGCCTTAACTCGGAGGCCTCCCCGAGGGTCCAGGACACCGACCCAGCGCTGCGCGGTGGGGGTGGGGGACGCACATGTTTCTGCCGGGAGGTGCGGGGCTTGGTGCTCACACGTGTGCCTCCCGCATGTGTGTTGCTGTGCCAGCGGGGGCGAGTCAGCAGCACTGGGGAAGGGGGTCAGGGTGGCAGCACGGTTGGGGAGCAGGGCCCCCGGATGGCAGGGTGAACAATGGGAGAGTGAGTCTGCCTTCCCCCGCCTGTAGCGTCTGGCAGAGACCCTAGGCTCTCCCAGCCCCCCATAGCTGTGCCAAACTGCTTTTGTCTGCACCCCCTAGGCAGAGCCTGCTTCACCAGGTTCCCTCCGAGGAAGCAGGGCTCTCTGTCCATCACCAAAAGCTCAGTCTGCAGCAGTCCAGCTACTGGCCAGCCACCCTCCTCTAAGGGTGGCTTTGAGCCCCCCAAGGACCACCTGCAGGGACCTGGTGTCCTCCCTGTCCCCCATCCCCAGTCAATTCCTGTCAGCTTTAGGCACCTGCTGGGCCCGATTTTCCTCAACTGAGATATTGGTTCTCTGCTCCCCTCTCTGTCAGGCTGGGCCCTGGGCTGGAGCAGAGGTCTTTCTCCTTTTCGTTTACAGTATCTGGTAGGGATCCTCCTCCCGTATCAGCTGCCTCTTCCCATATCAGCTGCTGGCCCTCCTCTCCCATCCTTGTCCTGGCAGGTTGGCAGTCCTTGCCCTGGGAGAAGGCCACAGAGTCAGTGATCTCCATCCAGGGAAACTGAGGCAGAGTTGGTGAGGTGGAGAGGATGCTGTGCAGTTGTTATCTTGTTTCTAGACTGCTCGGGGTGCTGTTTCTAGCCTTCAGGCAAAATCCACTGTTGGGGAGTGGGGCAGCCATGGCAGGGAATGAGGCTGAGTTGCCAGAGAGGCCCTGGGGACCCAAGGCCTCTAGGGAAGAGCAGATGGGGGTGGGGGGCTGGTGCGTCCAAACAGAGCTGAGTCAGCTGACAGGAGGGGCTGCAAAGGGAAGCAGCCAGGTCTCCAAGCTTCATTTCCATCCCCCACGCCTGTGCCTTCGACATGTTGGAACTGCCTTACCTAAGCTGCCTTGCTGACAGGGAGAGGGGCTGAGGAACTGTTGGGACCGAGGGGACCACAACAGATGGCCTCTTCCCACACCAAGTTCAGTGCATGTCTAGGGGGATACAGGAGGGGTCAGTCTCAAAGGTCCAGGCATCAGGGGCAGCTCCTGGCCCAGGTGTGCAGAGCACATGGTCATGGAGACCTTAGGGCTCTGCTGGACATCCATAGGCCCCTTCAAACCCCCAACCCACCTTTTCTCCTGTGTCCTTGTGCCTGCATCCTTTTTACTATATGAATTCTTTACCCCCCTTCCACCACAGGTTGTGCCTTTGTCTCTCTGTGTCCGTGTCCCTCTCTTTCCTAGTCTTCCAGTTCTTCCCTGATGGAGATCAGGGTCACAGAACCCATAGGGAAGGAATCAGGACAAAAGTCTCAGGGAATTCCTGGAGAAGGGGTTTGAATAACACCTCTCCTTATCCCTCCCCCCTTTTAAAAACTTCCATCACCATAGCAACCCTATATTCACTGGGCCTTCTCTGCATTTCCGCTCCTCCGCTCAAAGGGCAGCAGGGCCCCCAGTGGGTTTTCCTTCAGGGGCTCAAAGCTTGGAACCCGGGTGCCTGGAAGGGGTCAGTTGGCTCTTGGCTCAGCCTGCATGTTTGAAGGCTGAACTTTCTGGAGACAGCACTGGATTGTATGCCCACCCCAAGACTGGAGAGCCTTCTCCCCAACCCCGCATGTGCTCTAATTAGATGAGAGATAGTCAGCAGCCAGAACTAGTGACCAAGGCCCAGCCAGGGCAGGCCCCTGCCCAGTTACCTAAAGCAGCTGGATGGTGGACGAGAAACTTGACTCTGCCTCCTGACACGGACCTGAGAGCGAGGTCTCTATTTCTGCCCGTCCTGTGGATGAAATCTCTGCCTGACACTGGGCAGAGCTCGGACCAAGGCATGTGGATTACAGCAGGAAACCCAGCTCTGGTCCCTGAAAGCAGACAGCAGGGAAGGGAAGGGGGTGCCTGCAGGCTGGTGTTCACAGCTGCCACTAAATCGGGAGGTGTTGCCCACAGTTGTTGGGAGGCTGCTGGAGGCCTCCTGGGCCCCTCCTGGCCTCCCTAGATTTACTGCAAGATCTGGAGCTCCACATGGCAGAGGACCAGGGTGGCAGGAAACTCCTGTTTATGGCTATGAAAGGTGGGGCCAGAACCAGGCTGACCCCAGTGGAGGAGGGGCCAGGACTCTGTGGGACCTCTGGACCTCTGGAGGGGACTCTGTCCCATTCAGGCTTCCCCTGGGCCAGACTTGCCTTAGGCTGCAATAGGGCCGCTTGGGACCCTTTATTACCAAGGCACCCATAGGCTGAGGCTCCATCAGCGTTGCCCAAGGGGTCTGACCTGAGTAGCTAGGGAATGCTTGGCCCTCAGGCTCCCTCAGAGGCTCCCCAGGCTCTGTGCTTCCCCCAAGCTCCCTTGGGACCACCCCCTGTGGACGCCAGTCAGTTTCTCTGCAGAGAATGGAAAGAAGCATGTCTCTAGGGAAATGGCTGCAATGGAACTTCTGTGCCCTCCCTTGTCCCAGTGTGGACCTGAGATCCAGCCAGGGTCCCATGTCACTGGGAGGGAGCTCTGTGCCGTTGGATGTTGACCCTGGGCTGTCCAGGCCTTGGCAGTGGAGGGCAGGGGTGAGAAATGTACCCTTTCTTTCTGCCTGGCCTTCTACTGTTCTTGACGACGTCTCAGCTGCTCCTCTCAGCTTTGGGGCCAGGGTGCCCTTGTTGCAAGCAGGTGCCTGGGGCTTGGTACACACACCGGCAGCCTCCAAGGCAGCAGCAGTGGGTAGCAGATGGGAGAGTGGGTGGGGGTGGAAGGGACCAAGATGCTAATCGGAAGCAGGGCCCCTCTTTCTTCTCTCTTCGCCCTGGGGCCAGGTTGCGGGTGGAGGTGAGTGAGTGCAGTTAGATGGGTGAAGGGAGGTAGTGACTGGTTGAGATCAGGGCAGCCATGGGAACAGGGAAGCAGGTGTGTCCCACCACAAGGCTTCAGGACATGGCTCCAGGTTGATGTGACTGAGTAGAGGTCCCCATAGTGGAGACAGACCCCCAAGACTGGCCCTGGGTCCCTGCAGGTCTGAGTGCATATGAGAGACCAGAAGCAGGGCCAAGATCAGGGACAGGCATATACAAAACCTCCCACACTGCGTGGCTGAGCAGGGAGCTATTGGCGTGGGATTGGGGAGAAGTGGAGGTGGTAGAAGTTATCTTGGCAAAGGGCTGTGTTGAACCTGGAACCTCAGGATGGTCGCCAATGATCTGTGGCACAAATAACCTTAGAACGCTGGGAATCACAAGGAAAGAAGAGATTTAGCCCTGGTCTTGGCACTTAGCTCACGTGGAGGCTGCTCCACGCGGAGGCCAGGATGGGTAGTGCCCCTGCCAGTGCCCACACTTCTTCCACTGAGTGGACGTGGTTGAGCTGGAGAGTCACCTGTTGTTGGTTGTTTAGGTAGTTGCTGATTTTTTGAATGTTATAAATAACTCTGCCGTGACAAATAGGATACTGATGGGAGGCTTAGGGGGAAGGGCATTCCTGCCAGAGGGAATGGTGTAAGCAGAGCAGCAGAGCTGAGCCAGCCATAGGTCCCTCCCAGCCCTCCGGGGGGACTTGCAAGTTGAGGTATCACCCTCCCACCCAGTAAAGGGCCCTTGGATTGCAGCGCGGAAAGGGAATTGCTGCGCACCAGAGCCATCGGGGCAACTGATGCAAGCCCCCTCCCTCGGATTGTTAGGCCTTAGAGATGGATGGCCGGCAGTGGTGGGTGGCCTCGCCTCTGCTCTCAGCTGTGAGAGTGGGATTCCAGCCACATGCTCCTTCCGAGCAGATGCAGGAGCTGGGCTGTGACCACAGTGTCAAAGATACGCAGTCGGGGACGATCTTCAAAGCTTCTCTTGTTTGCCTCTGCAGTACTTCACAAGATGGCTTAAGCACTGGCTTGAATCACGCTGATGAAAAATGCGTTTGTGTTCCCTAAGCCCAAAGAACCTGGGTGAGGGAATGGTGGAATTTGTTCCCTAATGCCGTGGGCAAATTTGAGGGAGAATTTGCAGGACTGGGTGCCCTGAGAAGCAGGTAACCTCCTCCTGGGAGGAAGCCAGCGCCAGCCAGGGCCGGCCACGGGGCTTGTGTGGGTCCTGGCCTTTGACCCTGGCTGGCAGAGTCCCTCTGAGCCAGCTTCTTCCTCAGGTGGGTGCGTCCTCTCTCCTCCATACCCTGTGGCTGTGAATCACTTCACGCAGGGCACCTAGGTATTCAAGGCCTCAGGCCAGGCGCTTTGCACAGCAAGTGCTAATCAGGCTGGTGAGAGACCGTGCACAATATGATTTTCCTCAACTGAGATATTGGTGTCTCTGCTCCCCTCTCTGTCAGGCTGGGCCCTGGGCTGGAGCAGAGGTCTTTCTCTTTTTCATTTACAGTATCTGGTAGGGATCCTCCTCCCATATCAGCTGCCTCTTCCCATATCAGCTGCTGGCCCTCCTCTCCCATCCTTGTCCTGGCAGGTGGGCAGTCCTTGCCCTGGGAGAAAGCCACAGAGTCAGTGATCTCCATCCAGGGAAACTGAGGCAGAGTTGGTGAGGTGGAGAGGATGCTGTGCAGTTGTTATCTTGTTTCTAGACTGCTCGGGGTGCTGTTTCTAGCCTTCAGGCAAAATCCACTGTTGGGGAGTGGGGCAGCCATGGCAGGGAATGAGGCTGAGTTGCCAGAGAGGCCCTGGNGCCACAGAGTCAGTGATCTCCATCCAGGGAAACTGAGGCAGAGTTGGTGAGGTGGAGAGGATGCTGTGCAGTTGTTATCTTGTTTCTAGACTGCTCGGGGTGCTGTTTCTAGCCTTCAGGCAAAATCCACTGTTGGGGAGTGGGGCAGCCATGGCAGGGAATGAGGCTGAGTTGCCAGAGAGGCCCTGGGGACCCAAGGCCTCTAGGGAAGAGCAGATGGGGGTGGGGGGCTGGTGCGTCCAAACAGAGCTGAGTCAGCTGACAGGAGGGGCTGCAAAGGGAAGCAGCCAGGTCTCCAAGCTTCATTTCCATCCCCCACGCCTGTGCCTTCGACATGTTGGAACTGCCTTACCTAAGCTGCCTTGCTGACAGGGAGAGGGGCTGAGGAACTGTTGGGACCGAGGGGACCACAACAGATGGCCTCTTCCCACACCAAGTTCAGTGCATGTCTAGGGGGATACAGGAGGGGTCAGTCTCAAAGGTCCAGGCATCAGGGGCAGCTCCTGGCCCAGGTGTGCAGAGCACATGGTCATGGAGACCTTAGGGCTCTGCTGGACATCCATAGGCCCCTTCAAACCCCCAACCCACCTTTTCTCCTGTGTCCTTGTGCCTGCATCCTTTTTACTATATGAATTCTTTACCCCCCTTCCACCACAGGTTGTGCCTTTGTCTCTCTGTGTCCGTGTCCCTCTCTTTCCTAGTCTTCCAGTTCTTCCCTGATGGAGATCAGGGTCACAGAACCCATAGGGAAGGAATCAGGACAAAAGTCTCAGGGAATTCCTGGAGAAGGGGTTTGAATAACACCTCTCCTTATCCCTCCCCCCTTTTAAAAACTTCCATCACCATAGCAACCCTATATTCACTGGGCCTTCTCTGCATTTCCGCTCCTCCGCTCAAAGGGCAGCAGGGCCCCCAGTGGGTTTTCCTTCAGGGGCTCAAAGCTTGGAACCCGGGTGCCTGGAAGGGGTCAGTTGGCTCTTGGCTCAGCCTGCATGTTTGAAGGCTGAACTTTCTGGAGACAGCACTGGATTGTATGCCCACCCCAAGACTGGAGAGCCTTCTCCCCAACCCCGCATGTGCTCTAATTAGATGAGAGATAGTCAGCAGCCAGAACTAGTGACCAAGGCCCAGCCAGGGCAGGCCCCTGCCCAGTTACCTAAAGCAGCTGGATGGTGGACGAGAAACTTGACTCTGCCTC
Organism: Oreotragus oreotragus; assembly: GCA_006410675.1. Classification (NCBI taxonomy): domain Eukaryota; kingdom Metazoa; phylum Chordata; class Mammalia; order Artiodactyla; family Bovidae; genus Oreotragus; species Oreotragus oreotragus. Next base: position 58,656 of record SJYX01000441.1, read on the forward strand.
CTGACACGGACCTGAGAGCGAGGTCTCTATTTCTGCCCGTCCTGTGGATGAAATCTCTGCCTGACACTGGGCAGAGCTCGGACCAAGGCATGTGGATTACAGCAGGAAACCCAGCTCTGGTCCCTGAAAGCAGACAGCAGGGAAGGGAAGGGGGTGCCTGCAGGCTGGTGTTCACAGCTGCCACTAAATCGGGAGGTGTTGCCCACAGTTGTTGGGAGGCTGCTGGAGGCCTCCTGGGCCCCTCCTGGCCTCCCTAGATTTACTGCAAGATCTGGAGCTCCACATGGCAGAGGACCAGGGTGGCAGGAAACTCCTGTTTATGGCTATGAAAGGTGGGGCCAGAACCAGGCTGACCCCAGTGGAGGAGGGGCCAGGACTCTGTGGGACCTCTGGACCTCTGGAGGGGACTCTGTCCCATTCAGGCTTCCCCTGGGCCAGACTTGCCTTAGGCTGCAATAGGGCCGCTTGGGACCCTTTATTACCAAGGCACCCATAGGCTGAGGCTCCATCAGCGTTGCCCAAGGGGTCTGACCTGAGTAGCTAGGGAATGCTTGGCCCTCAGGCTCCCTCAGAGGCTCCCCAGGCTCTGTGCTTCCCCCAAGCTCCCTTGGGACCACCCCCTGTGGACGCCAGTCAGTTTCTCTGCAGAGAATGGAAAGAAGCATGTCTCTAGGGAAATGGCTGCAATGGAACTTCTGTGCCCTCCCTTGTCCCAGTGTGGACCTGAGATCCAGCCAGGGTCCCATGTCACTGGGAGGGAGCTCTGTGCCGTTGGATGTTGACCCTGGGCTGTCCAGGCCTTGGCAGTGGAGGGCAGGGGTGAGAAATGTACCCTTTCTTTCTGCCTGGCCTTCTACTGTTCTTGACGACGTCTCAGCTGCTCCTCTCAGCTTTGGGGCCAGGGTGCCCTTGTTGCAAGCAGGTGCCTGGGGCTTGGTACACACACCGGCAGCCTCCAAGGCAGCGGCAGTGGGTAGCAGATGGGAGAGTGGGTGGGGGTGGAAGGGACCAAGATGCTAATCGGAAGCAGGGCCCCTCTTTCTTCTCTCTTCGCCCTGGGGCCAGGTTGCGGGTGGAGGTGAGTGAGTGCAGTTAGATGGGTGAAGGGAGGTAGTGACTGGTTGAGATCAGGGCAGCCATGGGAACAGGGAAGCAGGTGTGTCCCACCACAAGGCTTCAGGACATGGCTCCAGGTTGATGTGACTGAGTAGAGGTCCCCATAGTGGAGACAGACCCCCAAGACTGGCCCTGGGTCCCTGCAGGTCTGAGTGCATATGAGAGACCAGAAGCAGGGCCAAGATCAGGGACAGGCATATACAAAACCTCCCACACTGCGTGGCTGAGCAGGGAGCTATTGGCGTGGGATTGGGGAGAAGTGGAGGTGGTAGAAGTTATCTTGGCAAAGGGCTGTGTTGAACCTGGAACCTCAGGATGGTCGCCAATGATCTGTGGCACAAATAACCTTAGAACGCTGGGAATCACAAGGAAAGAAGAGATTTAGCCCTGGTCTTGGCACTTAGCTCACGTGGAGGCTGCTCCACGCGGAGGCCAGGATGGGTAGTGCCCCTGCCAGTGCCCACACTTCTTCCACTGAGTGGACGTGGTTGAGCTGGAGAGTCACCTGTTGTTGGTTGTTTAGGTAGTTGCTGATTTTTTGAATGTTATAAATAACTCTGCCGTGACAAATAGGATACTGATGGGAGGCTTAGGGGGAAGGGCATTCCTGCCAGAGGGAATGGTGTAAGCAGAGCAGCAGAGCTGAGCCAGCCATAGGTCCCTCCCAGCCCTCCGGGGGGACTTGCAAGTTGAGGTATCACCCTCCCACCCAGTAAAGGGCCCTTGGATTGCAGCGCGGAAAGGGAATTGCTGCGCACCAGAGCCATCGGGGCAACTGATGCAAGCCCCCTCCCTCGGATTGTTAGGCCTTAGAGATGGATGGCCGGCAGTGGTGGGTGGCCTCGCCTCTGCTCTCAGCTGTGAGAGTGGGATTCCAGCCACATGCTCCTTCCGAGCAGATGCAGGAGCTGGGCTGTGACCACAGTGTCAAAGATACGCAGTCGGGGACGATCTTCAAAGCTTCTCTTGTTTGCCTCTGCAGTACTTCACAAGATGGCTTAAGCACTGGCTTGAATCACGCTGATGAAAAATGCGTTTGTGTTCCCTAAGCCCAAAGAACCTGGGTGAGGGAATGGTGGAATTTGTTCCCTAATGCCGTGGGCAAATTTGAGGGAGAATTTGCAGGACTGGGTGCCCTGAGAAGCAGGTAACCTCCTCCTGGGAGGAAGCCAGCGCCAGCCAGGGCCGGCCACGGGGCTTGTGTGGGTCCTGGCCTTTGACCCTGGCTGGCAGAGTCCCTCTGAGCCAGCTTCTTCCTCAGGTGGGTGCGTCCTCTCTCCTCCATACCCTGTGGCTGTGAATCACTTCACGCAGGGCACCTAGGTATTCAAGGCCCCAGGCCAGGCGCTTTGCACAGCAAGTGCTAATCAGGCTGGTGAGAGACCGTGCACAATCAGAGAAGCAGAGCAGTTTGAATGCAGCCTTTTGTGTGAAGCGTGTTATCACCCCAGTGTCACACCAACCAGGCATTAAGGAGGCCAACTTTGAGTCGGATCTGGGAAGGTCCGGACTCTCTCACCAGTTCCTCTCCTGAGGTTTACCTCTGACCAAGGGCTGCGAAGGCCTTTTCCTGTGGGTGCACCAGTCCACCCTGCACCCCAGGTGAGGATTGGGCTGGCAGGGTGGCAGATCCGTGGGGTGCCACGCTCCAGGTGCCAGAGTGTCTGGAACCTATGCAGTCAGCTGTGCTCCTCCTTCTGCCTGGAGTAGCCACCCGTGGCCAGAGGCCTCTCCCCCGGGTCCGATGGCCAGGCCTCCTGTGGGCCCTGGCAGTGAGGCACAACGCAGGCTTGTCTTGCTTTTCCAGACCGTTACCCCTACACACCTCTTGGCAAATCCTTTCCCTCTAAGGCCCGGCCTTAATGCTGCTTTTTCCTCAAAGCCTTTCCTTGCTTTTCTACCCAGATGGGGGTTCTCCCTCTGAGGAATCCCCCAAGCACTGTGCCTGAATGCAGTATTAAATCAGTAAAAACAACCACAGTACAAATTCTAACAGAAAATTAATGAACGATAGACATCATCGACTCAATGGATGATGTTTGAGAGAGACAGTGAGGCACAGGGAAGCCTGGCATGCTGCAGTCCATGGAGTTGCAAAGAGTCGGACATGACTGAGCGACTGAACAACGACAGAATAAATCTGCCCCTCTGACACCCAATTCCTTCCCCCAAAGGGGACTCTTATTTCCTTCCAGAAAGGACTTTGAGTGTACACAGATACATAAAGTTTAAAAAATTTACCCCAGTGTGGCACCCTTTACCCACTGTTCTGTCCCCTGCTTTTTCTCACACTGTCCTACTGCAGCACATTTTGATCTATTTTATTCTTTTTAATAGCGATCAAGTATTCTGCAGTACGTATGGCCATAATTTTTACTCACATTTTTTATTGTGAAATATAACAAAAATCTAGGAATGAACCCAATATGTGTATGTACATTTATCCAAATTATTATAAAGCTCACTACTCAGGTTCAGAAGTAGGTCCTCCAGATTCCCCCCCCAATCACAACCTCTCTTATTTCTCTTAGGAGATCTCACGGTATTTACTTCCTAGTATTGCTTTACAGCTTGACCAGTATGTCTGTATCCTTAAACAGTATAGATTAGTGATGCCTGTATCAATAGGTTCACATTCTATTTATTTGGTGGGTTTTTTCACTCGATACTTTTATTGGTGAGATTGACCATGTGGTTGGGTAGAGCTGTAGTTCCCTCATTCCCCTCATTTCCATTGTTGTGTAATAATATTCCATTGTGTGACTCTCCCACAATACATCCTGCTGCTGATGGGTATGTGGGCTGTTTCCAGTTTGGGGCAATTCGGAATATTGCAGCCATGAGCACTCTTGTATGAGTGTCCTGCTGCACAAATGTATATGTTTCTATAGGATGGATATTCAGCTGTGCAATTGCTGGTTATTAGGGAATGTTCGACTTCAGTAGTTTCACCAAACTGTTTTGCAAATGGGAAACTTGCCCTCCACCAGCAGTGCTCATGTTCTTCGCATCTTTGCCAACACCTGGCATCTTTAGATTTGCAGAGATGACTCTGATGGGTGGGTAGCTACAACCCCCTTCATCTGTGAAATCACTGAAATTTAAATCAATCATTTGATAAATCTCTTTTTGATTATACATGATGCAGAATGATTCTAGGATATGTCAGTTTAATATATTTTTCATAAGCAGGGGCTGCTGTAGCTTGGGCAGCCAGAGTGGCCGGAAGTATGGCCAAAAAGGCAGGGGTTGGATCCCAGTCTGACCACCCTCTAGCCCTTCCTGGTGTAGACACGGCCTCCGGCTTGATCTGAGCCGGGCTGGGGTTTCCCAAAGACAACCTCTACATTGTGTGGAGAAGTAGGGAGTGGGACAGCTGAACCAGACCCCATCCTGTCTGCAGCTCAGAGCCCGGCAATGCCGTTTGGGTGTGTGACTCTGGGCGACAAGAAGAACTATAACCAGCCATCGGAGGTGACTGACAGATATGATTTGGGACAGGTCATCAAGACGTGAGTGCCGGGTCTGTTGGACCAGGGTGGGCGGGCCAGGGCTGGGGAAAGGGGAGTGGAGTACAGCCCATGCTGAGGCCAGGGCTGAGCGGAGTGCCTGCTGGCTGCAGTGAGGAATTCTGTGAGATCTTCCGGGCCAAGGACAAGACGACAGGCAAGCTGCACACCTGCAAGAAGTTCCAGAAGCGGGATGGCCGCAAGGTGCGGAAGGCAGCAAAGAACGAGATAGGCATCCTCAAGATGTGAGTGTGAGGCCCTGGGGTGGGGAGGGGGAGGGGAGGAAGCAGGGAAGGGCTCCGAGGGCCAGGGACCTCAAGCAGTACCAGCCTCCAGCCAGTGAGTGTGCTGTGGCCCACCAAAGCCTCTCTGAGGGGCTTCACCCAGCTCTAGCGCTTGGCTCTTCTCTCTGCTGCCAGGGTGAAGCATCCGAACATTCTGCAGTTGGTGGATGTGTTTGTGACTCGCAAGGAGTACTTTATCTTCCTGGAGCTGTGAGTGTGGGTCTGGGGTTCCAGGAGTCCTTAGTCCTCCCAGGTCTATACCTGCTCTGCACTCTGCAGCCAGGGCAAGCCCCCCTTCTGGACCCTTGGGGTCCCAGGCCCATGTGCCTTGCCCAACCAGCTGCCTGGTGTCGGTAGCCTGCCCATGTACTCCTGCCCCACCCCCGATCCTGCCCACGCCAGGCTCAGGGGCTGGTGTCCCTCAGGGCCACGGGGAGGGAGGTGTTTGACTGGATCCTGGACCAGGGCTACTACTCGGAGCGAGACACGAGCAACGTGGTGCGGCAGGTCCTGGAGGCGGTGGCCTACCTGCACTCACTCAAGATCGTGCACAGGAACCTCAAGGTGAGGCCGGCAACCAGGTCGAAGGGTCAGTTGGCAACTGGCCTGGGGCTGGGGTGGGCAGCACTTCGGTGCCGTGGTCCAGCCTCTGAGGGTTTCATGGTGTTTTCATCTGCCCATCCACATGCCATTCCCGGCTGGAGCAGCTGGAGAACCTCGTTTACTACAACCGACTGAAGAACTCAAAGATTGTCATCAGCGACTTTCACCTGGCTAAGCTAGAGAATGGCCTCATCAAGGAGCCCTGTGGGACCCCCGAATACCTGGGCAAGCAGGGAGTGGGGCAGGGCAGGGTGGGACACAGCCTTCAAGGACTGACTCTGGGTAGTGGAGGAGGAAGTCCCCATCCCAGAAAATGGGTGTGGGTGGTACAAGGCCAGGCCAGGTCTGATACTGACCAGCTGATGGATCCTGTTTGCAGCCCCAGAGGTGGTAGGCCGGCAGCGGTATGGACGCCCTGTGGACTGCTGGGCCATTGGAGTCATCATGTACATCCTGTGAGTGGCTAAGTGGGCACACAGGCTGGCAGTGAGGTGGGATGAGGGGCTGCATCCATGGCCTTCCTGAATGACCCTGAGTGTGGTCCCCCATGCAGGCTTTCAGGGAATCCACCTTTCTATGAGGAGGTAGAGGAAGATGACTATGAGAACCACGACAAGAATCTCTTCCGCAAAATCCTGGCTGGCGATTATGAGTTTGACTCTCCATACTGGGATGATATTTCACAGGCAGGTGAGGAGGTACCCAGCATGAGGGCAGAGTAAAGGGCTGGTGTGGGGGACTGCTGTGAACCTTCTCTGCTGGAATCTGATCCCATCCCCGAGCCCATTCATCACCTCTAGACTGTGAGAGGGGTGCCCATGCCTAGACTCTCCCTGGCTTTCTCCCAGCCAAAGACCTGGTCACAAGGCTGATGGAGGTGGAGCAAGACCAGCGGATCACCGCAGAAGAGGCCATCTCCCATGAGTGGTGAGCAGGGAGCAGGGGGCCGGGCAGGAAGGATGGGAGGAGAGGCCAGGGGTTCCTTGTCCTCTGTCTTCTTCACACCTAACAGCCTCCATCCTTGAGGCCTTGAGTTGGGTTTCGGGGGGTACCCAGAGCTCAGGCCAGCTCAGCGGGTCTGCCTAGGATCTTAAAAGGAAAGGGTTGGGCACAGTCTCCATGAAGGCCATATGCCCTCAGATCTAGACACACTTGTACCCTTTCCAGGATTTCTGGCAATGCTGCTTCTGATAAGAACATTAAGGATGGTGTCTGTGCCCAGATTGAAAAAAACTTTGCCAGAGCTAAGTGGAAGGTAAGGCTTGGATGGCTCTCTTTCCTGGCTTGATCCTCAGTGCTCCTTCTGGCACCACAGTTTCTTGCCTGCATCACACCCCTGCAGACATACACAGGCTTTTCTTAAACCATCAGGTGTAGCTATAGTCAATGTTATGACCTTAGGCAGGTGTGCTGAGCAGCTGGCTCCTTGGCCCTGGGGTGGTCAGAGGCAGCCAGAGCCTCATGGAATGGTCTGGGTTTGGCCTTTGTGAAGAAACAGATCCATTTTCCATAAGCCTCACTCTGAGCCTCTCTCCACTGTCCTTTCAGAAAGCTGTCCGAGTGACCACCCTCATGAAACGGCTCAGGGCCCCAGAGCAGTCCGGCACGGCTGCAGCCCAGTCTGCTCCAGGCACAGACACTGCCACCCCTGGGGCTGCAGGTGGGGCCACGGCTGCAAGTGCAGCTGCCTCAGCCCTTGGGGGCAGTGCCACCCCAGCCACAGCGGGTGATCCTACAAAGAGCGAGAACGTGGCCCCCGCTGACCGTAGTGCCACCCCAGCCACAGATGGCAGTACCACCCCAGCCACTGATGGGAGCGTCACCCCAGCCACTGATGGGAGCATCACCCCAGCCACCGATGGGAGCGTCACCCCAGCCACCGACAGAAGTGTTACTCCAGCCACTGATGGGAGAGCCACACCAGCCGTGGAAGAGAGCACCGTGCCCACCACCCAAAGTAGTGCCACACCGGCTGCCAAGGCTGTTGCCACCCCTGAGCCGGCTTTGGCCCAGCCGGACAGCACAGCCCCAGGGGGCGCAACAGGCCAGGCTCCACCCTCTAGTAAAGGGGAAGAGGCTGCTGGCTGTGCCCAGGAGTCTCGGAGGGTGCAGACCAGCTGAGGGGGCAGGCTGTGGGGGGCGGGGTATGGGCAGGAGGGTGGGAGAGTGGATGAGGGGCTTCTCACTGTACATAGAGTCACTGGCATGATGCCCTCGCTCCCCCCCGCCCCTGCCTCCCAGCATGGGGCATGTTTGGGGGACACAGGAGACCAGTCTCATCTCCTGTGTGTATGTGCGTGAGTGATGGGCAGGCCAGAGGCGGGACCAGCCCTAGCCCCTGCATGGATTCCTTGTGGCTTTTTCTGTCTTTTGCTAGCTTCATCAGTTTCTGTTTCTTGTGGGATGCTGCTCTAGGGATACTCAGGAGGTCCCTGCTCCCCTGCCCCACTCCCCTCTCTGCCTCACAGTTCCCCCCCACCCAGGCAGGCCCTGAAGGTCCCATCCTCTCCCAGGCCCTAAATTGGGTGGCCTTGCCCTGAGAGCTGGTCCTCCAGCGAGGCCCTGTCAGCGGTCTTAGGCTCCTGCACATGAAGGTATGTGCCTGTGGTGTGTGGGCTGCTCTAGGAGTGGAAACAGGCTGGTTAGAGAAGGCTGTAATCTCGGGCAGAATGCTTTAAGACAAGACTGGCCACATGGCCGGGGGCGCTGCTTGGTAGCCATGGGGGTCCTCAGAAGTGAAAGAGAATGAGTTGGAGGGTAGAAGCTCTCACCTCTATCCCTGGGACGTCTCTCCTAAGACCCTCGCGCTGTTTCTTTCCTGCTCTCCTGGGTCCTGCAGTGGGCTGCCCTGTGCCCTGCGCTTCAGGAGCCTGCAAGGGGAAGGAGGAGCAGTTAGGATGTGGCAATGAGATCTGGGAGGGCAGAGTGTACACCCAGGACCTAGTGTACCAGCCTAGCTGGGTCCTTACCCTGGGCCGAACAAGGACAGCTGCCGCTGGCTCTTCCCAGGTGGGCTCCCTTAGGCTCAGTCCACAGTTCTCTCCGTCCCAGGTAGGGGGCCTGCTGCCTGGCAGTGTCCCATAGTCTGATTTGGGGGTTTGCCCTTCATGGGGCCAGATTTTCTGCTCTCTCAATTCAACAGTGAAATAGACAGGAACACTCTCTATGTCTATGACCCACTTCCCCTTCTATCAAGGCTTAGAGAGAGGCCCAGGTATCTCTGGGCCATGCTGAGTTGCTTTTGCTGGAATGAGGGAGTGAATAAAGCTCCCCAGTTTCCTAATGGAGGCTCCTGGCAGGTGCCCTTTGTCAGACCCTACTAGAGCCTGGGCAGGCAGCCACACCGGTCCCAGCCCTCGCTTGGCACTCGGGGGTAGTCCTGCCCTTCTCCCTGCATGCCTGTGGGTCTGCTCTGGTGTATGAAGGTCGGTGGGCTGTGTACCTGCTGAACCTGGCAAATAAATGTCACTCTGCCAAAGCCTCTGGCCACCCTCTCGCCTTTGCTTCCTCTATATTACTGGGGAGGGCCCCTGGAAGGCAGTGGGGAGGGTAGAGGCTGGGGGTAGTTTCGCTGGTAGTAGTCTGAGCTCAGTGCCATGTGGATTGCTTGGGATGCCACAGGATGGTCCTTGATGGTAGGGGTGGGGGTCCTCTGGACTCTAGAAAACCATGTGAGGCTACTGTTCTGACAAGTCTTGTTGAACAAGGAGTCCTTGTTCCGACTTAGGCATGAGACCTGGAAACCGACGAGGGCCATCCACCATAGGGAGAGACCTTTTGTACATGGCCAAAGTGGGTTTCCCTGGGTTGTGGAGTGGGTGCAGGACAGGCATTACACAATGATTCTATCCTGCCCTTTGTGTTGATTTCTCCTTCCTGTAAACAACACCGTGGCTTTCCACATAGGTCCCAAGGACTTCACTCTGGGTCCACTTCAGGTGGAACAGATAAGCTTTACATTATTGGGCTGTGTATAAGTTTTTTTTTTTTTTTTTTTT
>SJYX01000441.1:70918-111550 GCA_006410675.1 Oreotragus oreotragus
GCTGGACCCGTCGCCGTTTCCTTGGCTACCTCGGCGACTCGAGATCAGTCATCATGCCTATCCGTGCCCTGTGCACCATCTGCTCCGACTTCTTTGATCACTCCCGCGACGTGGCCGCCATCCATTGCGGCCACACCTTCCACTCGCATTGGTGAGTGTGCGCTGTGTTGGAGCTGGGCCCTCGCTCCCCTAGGACTACAGGACTGTGGGGTGTCGGAGCTCCGCGCGACCCGTCCCCGGACCCCAGACTGATGATGAAGAAGGCATTAGATGGGAATCCCACGAGAGTTCCTGACCTGGGCAGAGGCGAGTTGTGTGGCAGGCTTCCCCAAGGAGGTGACAGCTGAGCTGAGGCTGCGGGTGGGGAGGCGGGGGAGGTACAAGGGTTGGTTTAATGAAGACAGAGTAGAGGTTTCTTTGATTGGCTTGCAGAGAGATGTGGTTTCAAAATTATTTGTCCGCGCAGGTGCTTTTACCACATTAGTGAGCCCTTTGTTTTCTGCCCGTCCTGGTAGCCAACAGTCTACTGGATTTGTTGTGGTTTGCTTGATGGTTTGGAATGATTCTGTCCAGAGTCATCTTCTTGGTCAGACACTCCACTGTATTCACTGACCTAAGCAAACCCAAATTAACATCAAATGACAAGGAGGTGCTCTCGAATCAAGGTGTTCTGCTGACTGGTAGGACCATTTGTTGAGTGCACTGCTGGTGGGGAGATGCCCCTGGTAGCTGTGGACAGGCTGAGTCCCAAGTTTCTTTTTTAAATTGTGATGAAATACATGTAACATAAAATTAACCATTTTTTCCTTTTCCTTTTTTTTTCACTATACACTATTCTATTGGAGCAATATACAATATATATATAAGACTTAACATTTAATATTTTGCAAAAGCTTACTTAACAAAAATGTTCAGTTATGAAAATATATATGACCTGACTTTTATATCATAGTAAAACAGGCCCTTTGGAAAGGACATATGGAAGCAATTGATTTTTCTGGTGAACACAGCCTTTGTTTATACTTGCTCCAAAACTTCTGATATGATGATACTATTTTCTCATATTACCACCATTTCAGTATTGTTCTGTTGCCCAGCTTCACACATTCATCTCTCACAAGATTCATAAAGGGATCAAATTCCTGCAATATTTCTTGGACATGTCTGCCACCATTTAATTTCAATGAAAACTTCAAAAATTAAAAAAAAATTTTCAGGAGAATGTTTACTCGATGAGCTCGAAGATGCTTTCCATTTTGACCATTTTAAGAGTACAATTCAGTGGCATTAAGTACATTCACAACGTTGTGTAACCATCACCACTATTTCCAGAGCGTTTCCATCAGTCCAGACTAAGCACTGAATCCTTTAAACAATAATTTTTCATTCCCCCCTTCCCACAGCCCATGGAAACCTCTGTTTCACTTTCTGTCTCCGTGAATTTTTCTTTTCTAGGGACCTCATATAAGTGAAATCACATTTGGTTCTTTTAAGTTTGGCTTATTTCACTAAGCACAGTGTTTTCAAGGTTCATCCATGTTGTAGCATGTTTCAGAATTTTACTCCTTTTTATGACTAAGGGATTATTATTCATTGTATGAAAATAACACGCTTTGTTTGTCCCTTCATCTGTTAATAGACGTTGGGTTGTTTCCGTGTTTTGGCTACTGTGTGTAATGTTACTATGAACATTGGTGTACAAGTATATTTTCAAGTTCCTAATTTCATTTATTTTGGGTTATCCCGAGAGGTGGACTAGCTGGATCATATGGTAATTCTATGTTTAATGTTTTGAAAAGCTGCCCTTCTGTTTTCCTGTGTCAGCTGTACCATTTTATGTTCTACTAACAATTCACAAGGGTTCCTGTTTCTCCACATCCTTGCCAAACTTTTTTTTTTTTTTTTAATAATAGCCATTGTAATGGGTATCTTTGCTTTTACTGTGTGTGTTTAAAGCTATCAGTTTCCCTCTTGGCACTGCTTTTGCTGTCTTACATGGTTTTGATGTTTTCATTTTTATTAATCTGAGGGTATTTTCTTATTTCCCTTGAGATTTCTTCTTTGACCCATTGGTTGTCTAAGAGTGTGTTGTTTAATTTCCACACATTTGTAAATTTTCCATTTTTCTTCGGTTATTGAATTTTAGTTTCTATTTTAATCAGAAAATCTATTTTGTGTGATTTTCAATCTTTAAAAAAATTTTAAGGTTTGTTTTGTGGCCCACCATATGGCCTATCCTAGAGAATGTTCCATGTGCACTTGAGAAGACTGTGTTTTCTGCTATTGTTGCGGGGAGTATACATCTGTTAGGTTAGTTGGTATAAAGTGTTGTTCAAGCCTTCTGTTTCCATATTGATCATCTGTCTGATTGTTCTATCCATTATTGAAATTGTGTAATATTAACATCTCCAACTTTTATTGTAGGACTTGCTATTTCTCCCTTAATTCTGTACAATTTTCTTTCATATATATATTTCATGTCTATGTTGTTAGGTGTATATATGTTTATAATTGTTATTTCTTGTTGGAGTGAGCCTTTTATCAATATATACAGTTGTTATCTCTTGTATGCTTTTTTGACCTAAGTTTGTTTTGTCTGACAATAATATAGTTACCTCAATTCACTTTTTGTTACTATTTTTATTTATTCTGCTTGAAATTCATGAGGTTTCTTTAACTTGTGGAACAATTTCTTTACTCAGTTCTGGGAAACTATCAGCCATATTTCTTCATATATTGCCTCTATTGCATTATCTCTTTTCTTTCTGTATTAGCATCTCATTTCTGCTGTAACAAATTACCACTAACTTAGTGGCTTAAGACAACAGAAGTTATTTTATAATTTTGGAGGTCAGAAGTCCAAAATGGGTCTTGCCTGGTTAAAATGAAGATGGAAGAGGGGCTGTGCCTTCTTTGGCTCATGGCCTCTTTCGCCATCTTCAGAGTCAGCAGTGTTACATCTTCAAACCTCTCTGTATGACTCTTGACACTCTGTCTCTTTTATAGGGATGCTTGTGGTTACATGAGACACCCCTGGATAATCTCCCCATCTCCTTAACTTAATCACAGCTCCAAATTACTCTTGTTGTATAAGGTAGCATGTTCACAAGTTTTGGTAATTAGGACATAGAGGTGAGGGCGTTATTCTACCTAACGCTTTCTTCCTGGAACTTCTAAATATGTATCCTAGACTTCACAGTAACTTTTATATCTCTTATCATTTCTTATGTATGTCCACCTTTCTAATTCCCAGTGTTTCCTCTGACATATCTTTCAGTGTACTGTATCTTTCAGCTCTGCCTAAACTGCTATTAAATTCATCCATTGAATTCTTAATTTGGGCCATTTGTTCAGTTTTGGAATTTCTGTTTATTTCGTGTGAAGTTCTGATAGGTCATCTTTTATTTTCAAATTCTCTTTTGATATTTTCGATCTTAATTTTTGTTTATCCGGCATAGTGTGTCTGTCATGGTGAGTGACAATTCCAGTGTCTGAAGTCTCTGTGGTTATGTTCTGGTTTACAGTATGCAGTGCTTTCTCTTGTGTAACTGTTTACTTTAAAACCAAGCATTGTATTAAAATATAGTATAATACATAAAAGTACAAATATAAGAAATGTATAGCATGCAGAATTTTTGCAAACTGAACACACCTATGCAACCAGAATTCAGAGCAAGAAACTAGACATCAGCACTTCAGAAACCTCCTGCTGAGAGAGACTGGGACCCAGGACACTCTTCCAGAATGCTTGCATTTGCACCTACACAAATGCCTCCTCAAACAACAGAATACAAAGAAACTATAAGGGACTAAAAGTAACTACATGCGAGCTCAGCTTGCGCAAACTATGAACAAGAAGATACAAAAAGGCCAAAACGCAGCTGCCATTTCTGAGGCCTGGAGCAAAACCAGGGAACTGTACAGGATCCCTCCACACAGGACCACCAAAAGGGGTGGGCACACCGCCACCTAAGCTACCCCTGTGGCTCAGCCTGCCAGTCCGCCCCTCTGCACTCACCTCATATGAGGAACTCGCTCCTCACTCCTCTCCCCAGCGAGCAAGCAAGGACACCTGTTGCTTGTTTTTGCTGCCTCCTGGTGCAGTCGCAAGAAAGCCTTGCCTGAATTTCTCCTCTGGCCTCTTACCAGTCTCTGTGGATTAAAGAGTCCAAGGGCCCCGTGCAGTCTTCCAGTTACTCCCGCCAGTCCGCCTTTCCTCCACACATGATAGCCACCATCTTGACTTCCAGCAACATAGATGAGTTTTGCCTACCTTTTACTTTATGTGAATGGAATTAAACACAATTTACTGGTTTTGGGTTTTTTTTTTTTTGATATTAGGCTTCTCTTCTTCAATCTTATGTTTATGTAATTCACCCATAATTTGTTCTGAGTTATAGACTCATTCATTCTCATTGCTGTGTAGTATTCCCTCACTGTGCGTGGTTAGTTTTGTATTATATGTATTTGAAAAATTATTTATAGAAAAAAAAATCACAGTCTAGAAAGATGGTATCATCTTCCCAAAAGGACTGTTTTTCCCTGGTCCCTGCAGGGGATTGTCTACAAGTAGGCCAACTGGTAGATTGTCTACTCCATTTTGATTTTGTCTTGACGGCACTACCTGGCATGTGGGATATTAGTTCCCCAACCGGGCAGTGAAAGCACAGAGTCCTTTACCACTGGACCACCAGATAATGAACGGTGGTAGAAGAATATTTTAACGTGTAGGGCAGATCGATGGTGCATAGCTGGGCTGTGTTTCACTTTTACTTCTGCTTGCCACCTCTAGTTTACCCTCACTTTGAAAGTTAGCCCTTTGGAGTATTATAATTCCTGTCTCTGAGGGACCCTGACTTTGACCATTGCCCCTGACCCCAATCAAAGGCTAGAAAGTTGATAAAATTACAGCTCAGAGGAGATAAGTACAAGCCAGCAAGGGCAAAAAAAGAAAAAAAAAAGGGCCAGTTGGTGGGATTGCTTGTACTAGTCAGGCCTTGTGAGATATACCATCGCTACCTGAGGTGCTGCCCTCCTGAGTGGGCAGGCGATGGGTCAGAGAGCAGCAGGACAGGCACTATAATGGTGAGGGTGGCTACCTGGCCTGTATGTCTCCCCCTAAAACCAGTCTGTTTTTCTGTTCTCATTCCAGCCTAATTCAGTGGTTTGAGACAGCACCAAGTCGGACCTGCCCGCAGTGCCGAATCCAGGTAAAGTTGGTGGGGTGAAAAAACTCCTCAGCTAAAGACACTTCTCACCAGGGAGCAAGGATGAGGAGAGGTCTCTGAAGCAAAGCAATGTCTTTGACCTGTCTGGACCATCTGGTTTGAGGCTGGTTGAGCCTCACTTGTGCTCTTAAATGGTGCGGGAGGCCTGCTTTTGCCCAAGGGGAGCTGGCAGACGGACTTGTTGCCTGGGCCAGTCTTCACCTGGCTAGATTTGGTCTCCTTATCTGCCTTTCCCCTGCAATGCCCAGCTCCTAGAGTTGGGGTATCTTTTGAGCAGTTACCACATGGATCTGTAATGACATGACTCAGTAACTAGTGGTAGCCAGCTTGGGACACCTACAGGATTGCAGAGGTCACCTCCCTCCAAGGGATGTGCCGTGAGAGGTTAGGTGGGAGATGGGCTTGGCTGCATGCCCCCTGTCCTCCTTGCCCATGACCCAGCTATGCAGTCACACTGTGTCTCGTTCTTCCATTCAGGTCGGCAAAAGAACCATTATCAATAAGCTCTACTTTGACCTTGCCCAGGAGGAGGAGAATGTCTTAGATGCAGAATTCTTGAAGGTACCCAGACTTTATCTCATTCTGCTGAATCCCAGGCCCTTTGAGAGTTCACTTTCTGCTCCTACTCCGGGAGGGTACCTAGAGTCTGGAGACGGGTTCTGGAAGGGGAGACTTGATAGAGAGTTCAAGGCTGAGACAGTGAGAGCAGAGAATAGTTGATGATGATCCAGTCATTGGAGAAATCCTCTGTCAGGGGGGAAGGGAGCCACTTGACTGTGAGCCCTCCTCTTGGGATTTCAGAGCAGTTCCGACCATAGTTTAGAACGTGTCCCTCGAAGTCCCCTCACCTTGCAAAGAATGTACAACCATCTTTTCCCGTCCTCAGCCAGGGAAGATGCGTGAACCCACTGTTCGCCAACCTGCCTGTGCCTCACAACTGCCTGGGCAGCTTGGTGTGTATCCAGGTGCCTGAGTCTTTTTCCCAGAACAGGAGTGGAGGGCAGGGCCCCTGGAATCAAGATATGCAGTCAGGATGGAAACCCATACTGCACACTCCACACTTCTACTGCTTCCCCTTCCAAGCCTAAGATTTAGCTTGCTTCGTGCACAAGCCTCTCAAGGAATTGGATTGGGGTTCGCAAGTGAACCTGGACTCTGAGGGTTAATTTTCTGGGCATCTGTCAGATTAGGATTCATTTGGCCCTGGCCCCCGGGGGGGGCTGTGACGTCCTTGGAACCTCACTGCTTCAAGACGTGGAGCTTTTGTGCTTAAAGCTAACGTGTTCATCGTCATGGTAACTGCTCCCAGTTTTAAGCCGTGTCCTCCTTGTGAGAAAAGCAACAATCAGATTAGGATTCATTTGGCCCTGGCCCCCGGGGGGGGCTGTGACGTCCTTGGAACCTCACTGCTTCAAGACGTGGAGCTTTTGTGCTTAAAGCTAACGTGTTCATCGTCATGGTAACTGCTCCCAGTTTTAAGCCGTGTCCTCCTTGTGAGAAAAGCAACAAAGGCAGCTTCAGTTCTTTCTGATTTTCTAAGCCATATCTGGAGACAGGAAGGCAAAATCTTGAGTAGTTTGGAGCAAGGACTTGGAAGGCACCCTGCCTGGGTGTGGAAGGTGCTAGGGACTAGCAGAAAGGTTGGGCTGGCAGCTGCTCTCAGGCAGCCCATGTGTGCCCTTCTCTACCCACGGCTTCCAGCTGAGATGTCCAGCCTGTTTAACCAGCTCAGCCACCAACAGCTCCTGCCCCAAAGTCCCGAGTAGAGAGTTTGATGACAGGAGCTTAGCCACAAACAGGGGCCCGGCCTTGTATTGGTCATAATATAAGTCTTGCATTGACCTGGGAAGGGTAACCTGGATGAGCATTGTTCTCAGCTACCATCACGGACCCTAGGCCAAGCCTTTCAGGTCTACTGAGCCTGGTTTTTCTGCTTATGGAGTAGGTACATCTCTTGCCCACAAGGGTGTTGAGTTCATGGGACTCCTGAATGGGAGTGGGGCTCTCTTCTGCTCCAGCCTCTCAGTGGTTCTGTGGCAGTGGCTGTGGATCATATGTATGGGCTTGGGGAGGCTCGTTTGACCCTCACAACAGTCTGGTTAGAGCCTAGCGCAGGTGAGGTTTCATCTAGGGGTGCAGAATTGTCTTGGCTCCCCTACCCTATTGGTTTCTGGGGCTGGAAGAGTCCTGCTGCACAGAGCCAGCTTAGGGCTGGGAGTGGGTAGACCATGCAGCAGGTAGGACCCAGGGTGGAGGGAGCAGTGTGCCCCGGGTGCTTGGCCCTCCCAATTCTGTGTCCCCACTGGGTCCAGCTAATGCCAGGGAATGTCAGGACGGGCACAGGCCTGAGGAAGCGATGGAAGCTTATGCCATAAAACCGACCGTGCAGGCCAGGCTCCACTTATTTTGCCCCCTGTTAATGCCTCCTTTCCTGTCCTAGGGTCTTGTACCTGAGATTATCTGCATTTTACCGACTTTTTTAAAAAACACTCAGAGAAAGAGCAAGGCTTCTGTCTCCCTTATTGATCTCACTTGGCCTTGAGGAGTAGCAAGTTCATGCTTCCCTGGGCCCACAGGTCTCATTGTCCCCGCCTGGGGCTCCCCACAGACCTTATGTGAGGCTGGGTGGGGGCCAGCTGTGATGCCTTCTTGCCGCTTACTATGAGTATTGCCTTGCAGAATGAACTGGATAACACCAGAGCCCTGCTTTCCCAGAAAGGTGAGTTCCCAGGGGCCTTGGGAAGCCCCTGACTTGGGTTCTGGACTGAGGCCTGGGAGGAAGGCCTCAGCCTTCTGGCATATCCAGGGGCTCTCCCTGCTTGGTATATCCAAGTCTTATCAGCTCTTGAGATGGCAGGAAAGGAAAGGAAAGGGAGGTGACTGATGCTGTTCATCCAGATGAGGTGAGCCTCTTCTTTGTCTGGGGCTGCTCGCCTAGGACCCAGGCTGGGAGGAGTCTACTTGACAGGTCAGAATATTGTAGTTGAGAATTCCGCTGCCAGATTTGGCAGGAACCTGCCTGAGGGTTTCCCTCATAGCTCAGTTGGTAAAGAATCCACCTACAATGCAGGAGACCCCAGTTTGATTCCTGGGTTGGGAAGATCCCCTGGAGAAGGGATAGGCTACCCACTCCAGTATTCTTGGGCTTCCCTTGTGGCTCAGCTGGTAAAGAATCTGCCTGCATTGTGAGAGACCTGGGTTCGATCCTTGGGTTGGGAAGATTCCCTGGAGAAGGGAAAGGCTACCCACTCCAGTGTTCTGGCCTGGAGAACTCCATGGACTATAGTCCATGGGGTCGCAAAGAGTCAGACATGACAGAGGGACTTTCACTTTGACTTTTTCAGTGCTTGAGTTCTGGGATGATGAATTAACTAGACTGTGGGATCAAGGAGCAGTGAAATCTTTACTCCAGTAACTCTGAGCAGCAGAAAAAGGGTCTCATCCCCAGAATGGCTGGGCATCCCTGGTTTGGTGCTTGCCAGAGAGATAAGCAGGCGGCCTGACCTGTGGCCCACAACTTGTTCCCCACCTGCCTCTGGGGTGGGGTGCTTGGGCCTAGGGCCCCAGGTTCTCGTAGTGCATAGTAGACAGGCCTCTCTTCTCCCTCTGTCCCCCACCCCTGCTGCAGAGAAGGAAAAACGAGACAGCCAGCTCATCATCGACTCCCTGCGGGACACGCTGGACGAGCGCAACGCCACTGTGGAGTCCTTGCAGAAGGCCTTGGACAAGGCTGAGATGCTGTGCTCCGCCCTCAAGGTGGGTCCCCAGCCCCCGTGGGCACAGGTTGGTGGGGAGATACAGTCTTCCTCCTGGGTTTACCACTGTGGGCTTGTCTTTTGTGTCTGCTTTGGTCAATACCGTGGTCCGTACAGTTGTAAAATGGAGGGAAATTCCATCTTCCCCAGGCCTCCCCGCCAGCCCATGAGGAAAGGGTCATATTGCCTGCACCTGTGGTTGTTGTACTAGTTAGTTTGGAGAGGTGAGGCCTGCCCAGTGTTTCGTGGAAGGACTGCTCAACCAAGACCTCAGTGAGCCTAGGCCATGCTTCCCAAAGTGGTTTGTACTCCACTGACAAAGCCAGCCTGAAGAACCTTCCATTAGCGTGCCTGTCCTTGGCTGGGCTGCTCTCTGGAGCCAGATCAAACAGCATCCCAGAGAGAAGCAGGGGGCCTTTGAAGTCGGCTGTGCTGAGCTGACCGGGCAGATCAAAGCCTGCAGAGCAAGCGGCTCTAGACCCAGATGAATTTTGTATCAGCCTGGGTTGGTGAGCCTCTTGCTCTCCAAGGGGCAGGAGGTGATTGATCTGAATCCACAGTTGAAATTCTGACCTCATATGAAGGAGCCAGTCATTGCCGGATGCCATTTGAGAAGGAAAAGGACCCATCCGGGTGAGCGATAGGGCCCCAGGGTGTTCGCCATTTCTGGCTATGCTTGGTGGCTGGATTGGATCATGTGGCCTGGCCAACGGAAAGGAAGGAGCAGACCAGCACCTGGCCGCAGAGCAGGGGTGTGTTGGCGTTCCTAGGTCGGAGATGAAGTGGCCAGGTGCTGAGGGCAGCTGTCCTACCCTGGCAGCTGTCCACAGCTAATGGATAGCACGGCCTGGATCTGTGCTCCAGGCTTCTTCAGCTTCCGACACAGTCCCTGGACTCTGGCAGCCCCCTGCAGGCCTTTAGATGCTGAGAGTGGGCTATGCTGATGGTAAGATATATCTTGGGAGGAAGCAAGCCAGGGGGTTGAGAAAGCAGCTGGTCCAGGGCCTCATAGCAGCAAAAGCACACGTCAGACTGGGGCCCAGGAGCCTTACCTCCTGGGGCTAGAGCACATGCTTATCAGTATTTTCAAAAGCAAACAGTTCTAGGGTGTTCTCTCGGCGACTTTAGCCTTGGCCCCTGGGAGCCACCAAGCAACAAACGTAGGGATGCGTTTGCTCTTCAGAAGCAGATGAAGTACTTGGAGCAGCAGCAGGATGAGGCCAAGCAAGCACGGGAGGAGGCCCGCCGACTCCGGAGCAAGATGAAGAGCATGGAGCGGTGAGCTTAGAGCGGGGGCCTGCCCTGTGCCCTTGCACCCCTGGGGCACGGCTCTCAGGGCTGCAGCCGGGGATGGCTCAGCTCTCCGTAGGCCACGGGGGTCCCAGGCCTTACTCAGCCTCTGCGGGCTCCTCCACTTTCCATGGGAAACCTGGCAGGGCTTTTGTTCCAAGAACCTCTCCGTAGGCATCCCTGACCTGAGACCCTCTGTCAGCACCCCTTCTCCCTCAGCAGCATCCCTGCAGCTGTGCTAAGCTCTGTGCTGGGGCCTTTCTTTGGGCAGAGCCGCCTGCTAAAGCATCCTAACAGCTCAGGCTGTCTCCATAGCAACGGCAGCAAAGGGAGGCAGAGCTGCACTGGGTACCTACCCGTCAGCCTCCAGATTTTAAATGCCGTGGGCCGGGTGTTTTTCAGAATCGAGCTCCTACTCCAGAGCCAGCGGCCCGAGGTGGAGGAGATGATCCGAGACATGGGTGTGGGACAGTCCGCGGTGGAACAGTTGGCTGTGTTCTGCGTGTCCCTCAAGAAGTGGGTACTCTGACCCCTGTATCCAAGCTGAGTCATGGCCCCCAAGCCATGCCCCTCCACGTGTTGCCCATCTCTTGTGAAGCAGAGCAGGCAGAGTGAGGAGCAGGCTCTGGAGCCCTGCTGCCTTCGTTTGAACCACATCCCACCTCTTACTGTGTGGCCAGGAGCCAGTTTCTTAACGTCTCTGATCCGTAGCTTCCTGAACAGATAATAATAACCTGCCTCACAGAATTATTGAGAGAATTGCATGTGAATTATAAGTGTTATTTCTAAGGAGGTTGGCACAGCTCACCATGCTCCAGTTTGATATCTGGAGCCTGTTCCCCATTAGCACGCAGTTACTGACCCTGCCTGGCTTGCATCAAAAACTTAGCTCAGGTGTTCACTCCCATGGGTGTGGGGTTGGAGAAAAGGGGCCACTTGGCTGACAGGTATGAAGGATCTCCGCTGCCTCGTGTGCAGCCAGTTGGTGTAGGGGGCCTCCTAGTGGGGCCAGGGTTTCCTGCACACCCTCTCAAATCTCCAGTGCCTGCAAGCAGGCAGGAAACAGAGATTCACTAGCTTTTTAGCATCTGGGGTGCTGGACTCCCTGCAGTGCCAGCCGGTCCCTGCTGGGCTCCGGTGTCAGAGCTGGAGTGAGAAGGGCCAGGGGCTTGGGCTGGGCTTTGTGTTTGCTTGGTGCTGCGACTCAGCCTGACCAGGGGGTGTCCCGGGCTGACATCTCTTTTCCATGGTGCCTTCATAGAGAGTACGAGAATCTAAAAGAGGCACGGAAGGCCTCGGGGGAGCTAACTGACAAACTGAAGAAGGACTTGTTTTCTTCCAGAAGCAAGGTAACTGAAAGGGGAGCTGAGGGTGAGGGGAGAGGGGGCTGTCTTGTCATGCGTGTGAGTGTCTCCTAGGCCAGGCCCTGGGGCTGCGGGATGACTCACCGAGGCTGGCTTCTGGTCCTCACTGGGCGCTGACTCTGGCTAGCATGGCTTGTCTGCTTAGGGTGGCAGGTCACACAGCTGTCGCCCCAACACCGGCGCACTTCTGTTCCCCTCTGCTCTCTGGGTACCTCTCAGCTGGCTGGGGCACAAATGTGATGGCTTCAGGGGCTTGTTTTTTGCTCCAGGCCTAGAGTAGGAGGCCTCTTGTTCTTTTCTTTGTGGTTTGTTTATTTTATTTATTTATTGTGTGTGTGCGTTTGTTTTGCCATTTGGCTTATTCCCCTTGTTCCTCTGTTCCCTGACCAGGAATTGAACCTGGGCTGTGGCAGTGAAAACCCAGAATTCTTAGCACTAGACCACCAGGGGACTGACTCCCTGTAGAAGGCCTCTTGAAACCTGAATCAGTCAACACAGCTGCTTTTATTTCTGGGCATGATGCATGTCAGGGCATGGATGTAGGGAGGAGCCCTGGACTGCTCCAGATGAACGCTGCCAGACTAAGACAAAGGTCCAGCCCCATGGAGCTCGGGTCTTCCCTGTGTCCCCCGCTCCTCCTGGGTCTGGGCTTCCACGAGCTAGTGTAGCACAGCCACCCCTGTGTTCGTCCTTCGCTCCTTACACTTTCTTGCAGTTGCAGACAGTCTGCTCTGAACTGGACCAGGCCAGGTTGGAGCTGAGGTCATCTCAGAAGGACTTACAGAGTGCTGACAAGGAAATCGCGGTGAGGAACATCTACGAGCAGGTGGGAAGGAAGGGTGGTTTATGTGCCCTCCAAGATGTGGGCTGGGTGAGTTCTACCCACAAACCCTGCATCAGTCAGTGGTCGCAGCTCTGGGCTCCCTGTATCCTCCTGGTTCAGGGTGGGTCAGGACAGGAATCTTGGCCTTTGGTCTGAAGCCTGGGCTCCTCAGCAGAGGACAGAGAGCACAGGGGTCTTGCTCACAATCTGTCCTGTACTTGCATCCTTGAGGTCACCAGAGGAGGGGGTTCACCGGGGAAGAAGGAGGGGTTCTGAGGTCAGGTGGTCCTGGCCTCGTGAGCCTGGTGTTTGACTGTCAGGCCTTGTTCTGGTCCCAGGGGGCTTGTCTTTCATGCGTACTGCTCACGCCCGTGGGGGCCACTCTGGACTTGGTGCCTCAGCCTTTCTTTCACACTCTTCTCTTTCCTTCCTGAAGAGCCTGAAAAAAAAGCTGACGATACTGCAGGAAACCCTGAAGCTGCCACCAGGAGACAGTGAAACTATCAACCGCCTCGTTTTAGAGAGGTTCGTTGACCCTCTGGAGTGGAACAGGGACTCCAAACTGGAGGAGCTCCCTGGTAAGGGTGTCTTCACCCTTTCTGGCTTTGTTGGGGGGTAGGTGGCCCAGGTCGGCCTGAAGGTTGTGGACCTCCTGGGCTGAGTGACAGCCAAGACTGAGCTGGAACGCAGCTCTGAGGCAGGCCCTGGGCTTTGACAAAGAGAGGCCAGAAAGGACCTAGGGATGGTCAGAGAAAGGGGAAGAGCATCCTGTGTATGGAGCAGCTCACCTAGTATATCCACCTGCCCCAGGTTCTGAAACAAACATGAAACCACCCACCAAAAGAACTCTCCTGTGGTCCCAGCACCGGCACACTAGAGCTGCCAGCAGAGGGAGCCAAGAGGCCGAGGGATGGCTGTCCCTGCCTGTGTGGCCGCCCGGAAGCCGACAGGCTGAGAGGGTCCTCAGGCCTGGCTGGCCCGCTGGTGGTCCGGACAGAAAACACAACCCAGCAACCCAGCCGCTTTTATTCGAGCCACTTTTCAATGTTGGAAAATCACTATGGTCCCTCTTCCGCGCGTCCACTCGTTTGCTTGGAGCCTGCCCATCTAACTTAGGAGCTGCCTCCCTGACCCTTTCCCTTTCTACCACCCCTGTGTGAGGCTTGGGACCCAGCATAGCAACCCCTGGGCATCCTACCACTGCCTTGCCAAACACCTCCCAGGACCCTCTGCACTCAGCCCTCATGGAGCTGGCCTTGTTGGTGAGGTGGACCTTCAGGCTTCGGGCCAATCACACTGCCCCTCCCAGCAGGACACCCCTTGCCTTACTGCTCTGTGTCCTCGCTGCTCCATGTCCTCGCTGCTCCGTGTCCCCATGCTCCGTGTCCCCTGCTCTGAGTCCCCTGCTCTGTGTCCTGCTTGTGTCCCCTGCTCCGTGTCCCCCTGCTCCGAGTCCCCCTGCTCTGAGTCCCCCTGCTTTATGTCCCCTTGGTTCGTGTCTCCCTGCTCCATGTCCCCCAGCTCTTCTCCACACTGAAGGGTCCACTGTCCTCTGCACTCCCTTCCCTAGTCTCCTCGGCAGAAATGAGCTTACTGTCTTCTGCACAGGTACTGCTTCATATTCAGATGCCATTGGGTGCCAGGGGCCACAGAGGTGCTCTGGAGGCTTGTGTACACCCTGGTCCCCCCAGGATGTACACACCCAGCTGTGGCACGTGAGATCTTCCCCAACAAGGCATCGAACCCTCATTCTCTGCATTGCACGGCGAATCCCAACTGGCGGACCACCAGGGAAGTCTCTAGGAACACTACTTGAATGTATGTCTCATATTCAGGCTCTGAAAGTGCCAGCCCCCTAGGGGAGTTGTTTGGACAGTCTCTAATACTGTCCACTGGCCATGATAAGTAGCACTGGAAGGAACATCCATCTGCTTCAGCCTGTGGTCACCTTTCTGATAGGATCCTTGTGTGTACTCTGAGAAATGAGGCTTCTTGAACAAAACGTTTTTCATTTGTGTATTTGGGTTTTCTGTGGGTTTCTGCTTGCTTCTGTGCATGTCTCCAGACTTCTCCTGTGTGAAGGACCAAGCCAAGGGCTAATCTCTTTTTTCTAGAGAGATTAGGGTTTCCTTGAAGGATGGCTCTAAACCAGGTGTGAGCTCCAGGCCCGTGGAGCCGATCCATCTCTAATGCTTAAGGGGCTGTTGTCACTGTGATCTTGAGTATCCAAACTGTCTCTGCCTTATAGCCCAGCTCCTGTGGAGATGGTGAGCCTGAAGCTTCGCCGGCCAGCCTTTGGCGATGATATTGACCTCAATGCCACCTTTAATGTGGATACTCCCCCATCCCAGCCCTCCAGCACCCAGCATGGCCTTGCCAAGAGGCTCTTCCCTGAGAAGGCACAGTAAGTGGTAGTCCCCGGCCCTTCCACAGCCTGGAGGGAGGATGGCTAAGAGATCTCTGAAGGTCCTGTGCTAATAGCTCTGACTGGCTCACGGGGCACTGAGGGTCACCTGGGTTTGGACATGAATCTGGTTCTAGCCACGTCTTCTTCCCTCTCTGAGTACTCACTCTATACGAAGCCCTTCTCTTGCTTGTCTCATTAATCCTCACATCTCTCTCTCACAGTTCTCCTGTTCAGGACGTTCCCAGGAAGATGCCCAAAGGCCCCAGGCAGGTAAGGCCCCTGAATAAGTTCAGGCAGTCACCCTCCATTCTTGGCCAGGACTGATTATGAAGCTGGTCTTCCAAGAGGTCAGGGTCTTGCCAGAGCCCTCTCACTCCTGGAGGACCCTGGGAACCCTACTGCCTGTCCTCCTGCCTCCGGATGAGGCACCAGAGATCCCGATTCTGTTCCCATATGCCTCCCACCCTCCTCTTTGCTGCCACCTGGCTCATCGAGCCTGGCTCTGGGGTCCCCTCTGCAGGAGTCCCAGCTCTCACTGGGGGGCCAGCGCTGTCTGGGGGAGCCTGATGAGGAGCTGGCTAGCGCGTTCCCCATCTTCATCCGGAATGCTCTCCTGGGCCAGAAACAGACCAAGAGGGTCAGAGCAGAGCCCTGCCACAGCACAGATGCAGTGAGTGTGGTTTCCCACAAGGAAAAAGTGTCTGCCTTCTTGCAGGTGGGGCTGGGTGGCCCAAGCCCATTAGGCCAGCCCACTCACCTCTTCTTTCTGCTTTAGGTAAGGATTGGCTTCGATGGACTTGGAGGCCGAACAAAATTCATCCAGCCTGTATCCTCATTTTGTGGTGTTGGGCTGAGCTAAGCTATGGTGCCCACATCATCCCTCACCTGTACCCCCAGAGCCCAGCTTACTGGTGGCTGCAGCCCCAGGTGGGCAGAGCCAGACCTTGCCCCGTGTAGCAGCGCTGCCCACCCGCAAGGCTGAGCCCTGCGTTCCATTCCTCTGTAGGCCTCTTCCTTGACATTTCCTTCAGACCGACACAACTATGATCCGCCCACTGCCGGTTAAACCAAAGCCCAAGGGCAGGGCTAGGCAGAAACTAGGGGCCAGGACGGCATCCACCCCCTCCCAGGCCACATTGGACAATTTCCTGTGGTAGTGAAAACAGTGAGTCTGATCAGTGGCCAGATACATGCCTCTGACTTACAGGCCAAGGACTGGTGACTGGCTTGGCAGAGGGTTTGGGAGGCATGGCCCCTCTTCTAGGACCAGCCCAGTGGACAAGGATAAATAAGAAGATGGGGGTGAAAGTGGGGCCCAGAAACCTACTTTTCCTGCACACACCCTGCCCCACCTCCATCATACTGGGTCTCCCTGTGGGGGCTGATGTGATCAGCTCAGTGTTCTGCTGGCAGGGCTTGCCCCTTGTTCCAGACTTCCGTTTATAGCCATGATCAGATGTGGCTGGGCTACTTCTGGTCCTCAGACCGGGGTCTTCTGTTGACTGTAAGCACCAAAGTCTTGAGGCTTCTCAGGCCGCCTCGGCCCGCCCAGGCTTTTCCCTGCTTCTGACTTGCTGTTGGCATGGCCTGGGCCAGGCAGGGCAGGAGGTGGTCGGTGGTGGTAGGGAGAGGAGGGGGCAGATTTCTATGTGAAATAAAAAAGATGCAGTCTTTTCTTCCTGGCTCTGGGAGGGTAAATTTTCACTCACTTCGACACTCACTTTGAAAAACTGACTTGCATGATTTTCTAAAGGGGGAACCTTCACCTAGACCCAGACCCAGAAATTCCACCCTTAGGCATGTGCCCTCTCAAAGGGCACAGGGAGATTCTAACAAGAGCTATTTATCACCTAGCTTTGTCCACAGTCTGTAACCAGGGCATAGTGCAAGGCCATAAGCAGGAAAGCAAATGGGTGAACCAGGGTCTAGACACACAGGGAACTCACAGCAAGCACAACAAGTGACCTGTGACAACCCCTTCTTCACCTTTCAACTCTACCAGCCAAATTGCTGGTCTCCGCAGCTTGGCTTCAAGAGCACTTTCTCCCAGAAGACTTCTCTTAAGTCCTGACTTGGATGAGGACTTGGGCTTCCCTAGTGGCTCAGCTGGTAAAGAATCCGCCTTGCAGGGCAGGAGACCTAGGTTCAATCCCTGGGTCAGGAAGATCCCCTGGAGAAGGAAATGGCAACCCACTCTAGTATCCTTGCCTGGAAAATAATATTTATTTGTCATAACTAATATTTGTTTGTAATATATCCTGATATCCTCTATAACCTGGTAGAATTTATTGCTTAAGTTTACCTTCACAGCTGCTTTCCCTTATTTTTATATTATGAATCTTCATATGAAATTTTTACTTCTTTCATGAATAATCCTTTTAGGTCTGTTATGGGAATTATATTCAATATAAAAATAAATTCAAAGAGTATTCATATTTTTCTAATTCATAGGTAAGATATATCACCATTTATTTAGGTCTTCTTTTAGCTTTTTTACAAATAACATTTTAGCATTATAGAAAAATGTCTTCTACATTTTCTTAGCTATCTTCCAATATCAATATACCTAATGTATTAATACATTTGTTACATCTGTATAATTTCTCAGTTAAAATTTCTAACATGGTTTCTTCAAAAAGAAAAAAAAAACACCAACAAGAAAACAGGAAAAGATCTCAGGTAGTTTTTTAGATTATCTCCTCACTTTAGTACTGACATTGATTCAATAATTTATCTAGTAAAACGTTGAAATGCTTTTTTTAAAATTGTCTGACCATTATTAATATTTTTCCCTATAGACAGGTATGTCATCCACAAAGTTTCACAATTTTTACTCTTTGCATCTAAAGACTATGTTTTGTGTAAGTTCTTGTAAATTACTTCTCTTAGGTTAGCATAAATTTTAATAATTGATGTTTATTAAAACTTTTCACTCCTTTGATTAAAAATGACTGTTTGCTATTTTATTAAACTGTAACCCCTTGGACGATAACCCACCAGGCTCCTCTGTCCATGGAATTCTCCAGGCAAGAATACTGGCGTAGATAGTCATTCCCTTCTCCAGGGGATCTTCTCATCCCAGGTATCAAACTTGTGTCAACTTCACTGCAGGCAAATTCTTTACCATCTGAGCCACCTGGGAAGCCCAAAATTTAGGAAAATCTTAGGAATAAACATATTGACTTGCCACAATTGACTGAGGCCAAATCTGATTTGTTCTCCGAAATTTGGAATATTAATGGTAATATAATTTGAAAAATATCGGAAAGGAAGATGAAAACAGTCATTTTCAGCTGGATCTCCATCATTGTCTTCTATAGATGATTCAAGTTTCCTTTGCCCAATAATTCCTGAAAATACACGTCTTGATACATTTACATTAATAGCACTTGCTTGATGGTTTGTGTATTTCTGGTCTCCATATTGCTTCGAAGTGCAGGAAAATTTTTAATCATATCACTAGACACTCTATTTTTTCCTAGACAGTAGCTTCTTGTCTACCAAAATCACTAGTGAACTGAAAGAAAATTCTCACATAAATTCATGTGTGGGTCATGTAGTTCTTACTAGTACTGTCCAATGAACTATCTGATAATTGAGTGAATAAAGTTTTCCTGTCCAGCATGGAAAATGAATGAAAAATCAGATGTAAATTTTATTGCAATTGACAAGACTGTGTTCTTGACTCTTAGCAACTGAGTGAGTGGTAATAAGGAGACAGTATGATGGTTACTGATTAAAATACTCTTTTGTTTCTATATTAACATATTCTTGATGAGATACTTTATCTTCCTATTTTGACTTTAACACTTTTTGGATATGAGATGTCATCCATTGTGATAATATTAACCAATGCTTCTGAATTCAATATGTAACTTTATGCCATTACTTGAGAGAAACAACCATTTTGTCCAAAACAACAACAAGAAAAAAAAAAATTATAAAAGCTATATTCAAGTGATTCTTTTTTAGAAACAGAATTATTTATACTGAGAAGAAGTCATGAAAACTGAAATCTATTACTGGGGCAAAGAAGGAGTATATAAACGAACAAAGTTTTTCAGTTATGTGTTTATGACAACCCCATTATTTAATTTGAACTAAAAATGAATTAATTTAATGACAGTATGGTCTTTCTTCATAATACAAATGATACCCATATGTGTTAATTGTCCTTTTTATGTTATTCTTCAGTTATTGTAGCATTGCTATTTCATTACAGCAAAAAATAGAATGAACAACAAAGAATAACAATGTTGCTCAAAGATTTATATGAAAGCAAATACTGTTGTAACCCAGGTTAAAAAATAGAACAGCATGAGCACTTCAAACATTTTTTTTTTCCTCAGCTTCAAATTAGCCACAATTTAAACACATTTAGAATCATGAATGTGTTCCTTTTCATTAAGAGTTTGCTGGATGCAGTGCATTCCCAGGACGAAAATTTTACAGTTTTTAAAATTTGGATATAATTGTTGATTTATACTTTTTTTCCCTTTGGATAAAATGTATGTTTATCAAATTGTTTTCCCCTTTTGCAGCTTTATTTTCATAATAATTACTCAATAATAGGTGTATGCTGCAATTTGTTTACTTTTTCTAAATTAATGACAACTTGGGTGATTTCCACTTTGAGGAAATAACAAATGCTCCTGAGACCCATAGCCACATATATCTTAGTGCACATGCCCATGTGTGAATTTCTGTAGGATATTCATGTATAAGCATCATTGATCTGATAGAGTGTGTGGATTTTTTCCACTATTAATAGACAATCTCAAACTATTAGGTTGGTGCAAATGTAATTACTGTTTCAGATTGTTAATTTTAACTCATTATAAATAGGCTCAAACACATCTTTATTAATCAAAATATAAACCATTACAATCAACACATTTTTGCCAATGAGAAATAAGTCTGCTTATTCCTGTAGCATAAAAATCTATGTTTTGGAGTTCAGTGAACTCTTGGAAAGCATTTTCTCCCTTCTCCTGGTTGTGGAAGCATTATCCCTGCAAAACGTAGTCCAGATGCATGAAGTGGTAGCTGGCTGGGAAAAGGCCAAGTGAATACGATAGACAAGGCAATGCTTCATAGCCCAATTTGTTCAACTGTTAAAGCACTGGCTATGTGATATGTGATCGGTTGTTCATATGAAGAATTGAGTCCTTTCTTTTGATCAATGCTTTCCAGTTTTTGGTTCATGTCACTGATTTGATGTGCATACTTCTCAGATGAAATGGTTTTGCCATGATTCAGAAGGCTATGGTGGATTAGACAGACAGAAGACCACCAAACAAGACCATTGCACCTTTTTTGGTGCAATTTTGGCTTTGGGAGTGCTTTAGAGCTTCTTCTCTGTCCAACCACTGAGCTGGTTATCACGAGTTTGTCATATAAAATTCACTTCCTGCTGCACCAATTCAATTGAGAAATGGTCCAATGTTGTTATGTAGAATAAGAGAAGATGACACTTCAAAATGATGATTTTTTTTGACTTGCAGTCATCTCATGAGGCAAAATATGCCAGCAAATTTGGAAAATCCAACAGTCGCCACAGGATTAGAAAAGGTCAGTTTTCATTCCAATCTCAAAGAAAAGCAATGTCAAAGAATGTTCAAACTACCACACAATTGCACTCATTTCACGTGCTAGCAAAGTATTGCTCAAAAATTTCCAAGAAAAACTTCAACAGCACACGAAAAGAGAACTTCCAAAAGTTCAAGCTGGATTAAGGAATGGTAGAGGAACTAAAGAACAAATTGCCAGCTTCCACTGGATCATAGAAAAAGCAAGAGAATTCCAGAAAAGCATCTGCTTCATTGACTAGGCTAAAGCCTTTGACTGTGTAGATCACAACAAACTACGGAAAATTCTTAAAGAGATGGAATACCTGATCACCTTACCTACCTCCTGAGAAACCTGTATGCAGGTCAAGAAGCAACAGTTAGAACTGGACATGGAACAATGGACTTGTTCCAAAATGGGAAAGGAGTAGTCAAGGCTGTATATCACCACCCTGCTTTATACCTTTATAAAGGTACATTCACTGCATATACATTATACCTTTGAACTATATGCAGAGCACATCATGTGAAATGCCAGGCTGGATGAAGCACAAGCTGGAATCAAGATTGCTGGGAGAAATATCAATAACCTCAGGTATGCAGATGACATCACTCTTATGGCAAAAAGTGAAGAGGAACTAGAGCCTCTTGATGAAAGTGAAAGAAGAGAGTGAAAAAGCTGGCTTAAAACTTAAGATTCAAAATATGAAGATCATGGCATCCAGTCCCATTTCTTCATCATGGCAATAGAAGGGGAATCAGTGAAAGACTTTATTTTCCTGGGCTCCAAAATCATTGCAGATTGTAACTGCAACTATAAAATTAAAATACACTTGCCCCTTGGAAGAAAAGGGGCATGATCAATCTAGACTGTGTATTAAAAAGCAGAGACATTACTTTGCAATAAAGCTCCATCTAGTCAAAGCTATGAATTTTTCCAGTAGTCCTGTATGGATGTGAGAGCTGGACCATAAAGAAGGCTGTGCACTGAAGAACTGATGCTTTTGAACTGTGGTGCTGGATAAAACTTGAGTCCCTTGGACTGCAAAGAGATCAAACTTGTCAATCCTAAAGAAAATCAATCCTGAATTTTCAATGGAATGACTAAGGCTGAAGCTGAAGCTCCTATATTTTGGCCACCTGACGCGAAGGGCTGAATCATTAGAAAATGCCTTAATGCTGGGGAAGACTGAAAGCAGGAGGAAAAGGGAACGACAGAGGAAGAGATGGTTGAATGGCATCACTGACTCAATGAACATGAGTTTGAGCAAGGTCTGGGAGTTGGTGAAGGACAGGGAAGTCTGGCGTTTTGCAGTTCCTGGGGTCATAAAGAGTCAGACTCGACTGAACAACAACAATGTGAGGCACCCATTTATCAAACTTTTTCATCTTTCCAATTTCCTTCAAATGCTGAATGAGGATATAATGTTTGATGTAGAGTTCTTCTGCAACTTCTCATGTAGTTTTAAGAGGATCAACTTCAGTGGTCTTCTCAATTGATCATTGACAACTTGTGATAACTGGCCACTACATGCTTCATCTTTAAGGCTCTTATCTCCATTGCAAAATGTCTTGAACCACCACTGCACTGTATGTTCCTGGGACAAATGCATTGTTGATGTTATTGTTGCTTTATGACAGATTCTGAATTCAAATAAGAAAATCACCTGATTTTTCTCTTTGTCTAACATCATTTCCATAGTGAATAAAATAAATAAATATAAAATAAGGAGCAAGCGATGTCATTAACAACAACAACAACAACAAAAAACATAAAGCAAGAAATGCACATTAAATTTGTTGTCATTCAGTTGCTCAGTCGTGTCCTACTTTTTGGGACCCCATGAACTGCAGCACGCCAGGCCTCCCTATCATTTGCTATCTCCCAGAGTTTGCTCAAACTCATGTCCATTGAGTCAATGACACCATCCAACCATCTCATTCTCTGTAGTCCACTTTTCCTCCTGCCCTAGTCTTCCCTAGCATCAGCATCTTTTCTAATGAGTCAGCTCTTTGTATCAGATGGCCAGAGTATTGGAGCTTCAACTTCAGCGTCAGTCCTTCCAAGGAATATTCATGGTTGGTTTCTTTAAGTACTGACTGGTTTGATCTTCTTGCAGTCCAACGGAAAAAAACATAAAGCAAGAAATGCACATTAAATTTGTTGTCATTCAGTTGCTCAGTCGTGTCCTACTTTTTGGGACCCCATGAACTGCAGCACGCCAGGCCTCCCTATCATTTGCTATCTCCCAGAGTTTGCTCAAACTCATGTCCATTGAGTCAATGACACCATCCAACCATCTCATTCTCTGTAGTCCACTTTTCCTCCTGCCCTAGTCTTCCCTAGCATCAGCATCTTTTCTAATGAGTCAGCTCTTTGTATCAGATGGCCAAAGTATTGGAGCTTCAACTTCAGCGTCAGTCCTTCCAAGGAATATTCATGGTTGGTTTCTTTAAGTACTGACTGGTTTGATCTTCTTGCAGTCCAACGGACCCTCAAGAGTCTTCTCCAACACCACAGTTCAAAAGCATCAATTCTTAGGCACCAAGGCTTCTTTATAGTCCAGCTCTCACATCCATGCATAACATTCATTTAGAATGTATTCAACATCAAAGGGCAAATTTCAACAATGCAAAAACCACAATTACTTTTGTACCAACCCAATATTTCTTAACATGTTCATTCCTACTGACTGACTTTTGACCTGAAAAGCACTGTTAGTCTTCATTGCTTCATAGCTTTGTCAACACATGGATCAATCTTTTTAATTTTAGCCACTGTGATGAATGTTTAGTAGTATCACATTGTGTTTTTAATTTGCATTTGTTGATTAATTTTAAAATTGAGTACCCTCTTTTAGCCATTTTAATATATATGTTATGAAGGGCCTGTTAACATTTCTTGCTCATATTTCTATTTTTTATGTTTTCTATTATGTTAGTTGTATATATGATAAATATAATCTCTGACATTATGACTTGGTTTTCATTGTTTTAATGGAATCTTAATTTTAATGTAATACAGTTTATTAATCTTTTCCCTTGGAGAAGAAAATGGCAACCCACTCCAGTATCCTTGCCTGGAAAATCCCAAAGACTGAGGAGTCTGGTGGGCTATAGTGCATGGGGTCGTAAAGAATTGGACACAACTGAGTATCTGAGCATGTTAGTTGAGGACCTAAACTTCCGTCTCTCATTACTGGGTGAGTGTTCACCTATTTCTGAACACTTCAGCATGAACCTGGCACAAGAGAGATTGCTTCAGACAGAGTGCCCGTCTGCTCCCCCGCAGGTGTGTGGGAGCCTGGGCCTTCTTGGGGGGGACGTGATGCTCTTGGTTATGGGAGTTGGACTCTTTTGTTGCTTTCTTGAGCCAAGGATGGCTAGGGAGGGGAAGTGCATCATCAAACTAAGGGTGCAGTGGCTGGCTAATAGCTTTCTTATAGATCAGTAATCAATTAGAATTAAAAACCGAGAAACAAAAAGAAGAAAAAATAATAATAACATTCAAAACCCAGTACCATTTACATTAGCACCAAGAAAGAAGAAGAAAGGAAACAAAATATTTAGGTATAAATCTAACAAAATATGTACAAGAGCTCTGAGGGAAAACTACGAAGCTCTAGGTCTGTACGTACAATGGAACATTATTTAGCCTTAAAAAAAAATTCTGAAACATGCTACAATGTAAGTGAATCTTGAAGACAATAAGCTACGTGAAATAATCCGGGACAAAGGACAAATTCTGTAGGATTCCATGTGTATGAGATACCAAGAGTAGTCAGATTCACAGAGACAGAAGGTAGAATGGTTATTGCCAAGGATGCGAGGGAGGGAATGGAAAGTTACTGTCTAATGGGCTGTGAGTTCAGTTTGAGAAGTTGAAATTCTGGACATGAATGGTGGTGTTGGTACAACGTGCATGTCTGTAATGCTACTGGACTGTATATTTTAAAACATTAAACTTCATCTTATGTATATTTTCTCACAATAAAAAAAAGGACCAAAATTCTATGATTCCGCCTATATTCATTATCTTCAGTAGGCAAAGTCCTGGAGACAAAGTACAATAGAAGCTTCTAGGAAACGGGATGGAAGATGGATGAGTTATTTTTTAATGGGTAGTGTTTCTCCTTGGGCTAAAGTTGTGGAAATAGTTTTGTGGTTACACAACACTGTGAATGTACTTCATGCCACTGAATTGTACATATTTAAAAATGATTCAAACCAGGCATATGATTCCGCCTATATTCATTATCTTCAGTAGGCAAAGTCCTGGAGACAAAGTACAATAGAAGCTTCTAGGAAACGGGATGGAAGATGGATGAGTTATTTTTTAATGGGTAGTGTTTCTCCTTGGGCTAAAGTTGTGGAAATAGTTTTGTGGTTACACAACACTGTGAATGTACTTCATGCCACTGAATTGTACATATTTAAAAATGATTCAAACCAGGCGGTCCAGTGGTTAATACTCTGTGCTCCCACTGTAGAGGGCATGGGTCCGATCCCTGGTCAGGGAACTAAGTTCTTGCATGCCACGTGGTGTGGCCAAAATATAAACAAAATTAAACATTAAAAATGAAAATGGTGAAAACCACAATTTTAAAATCCATCTATTTTAATGAGAGTGAAAAAAAAAATCAGGACTGGATATTGAATGTCATCAAATGTCTTTTGGTATCTATTGAAGACACCACTTCAGAATCTGGCCCTGGTTTCTGTACCTAGTACATATGACACATCCAATAAATGTTTATTGAATGAAAAAAAACCCAGAATTGTCTACCACTACACCCACTAGAATGGGTATAATTTGCAAAAAAAAAAGGAAAAACCAGTTGGACCGTGTTGTGGAGAAATAAAAACTTACATACATTGCTGGTAGAAAATAGTTTGTTGGTCTGTCAAAAACTTAAACGTATTGCCATATGACCCAACAACACTACTCCTAGGTATATACCCAAAGAAATAGAAAACATGTGCTCATATACTTGTTCAAGAATGATCATGTAGCACTATTCATAATATTCCAAAAGTGTTAACAATTCAGATGTCAACCAGTGACTGGATAATGTCTTCCCTGGTAGCTCAGCTGGTAAAGAATCCATCTGCAATGTGGGAGACCTGGGGTTGATCCCTGGTTGGGAAGATCCGCTGGAGAAGGAAACGGCTACCCGCGCCAGTATTCTGGCCTGGAGAATTCCATTGACTGTATATACGGTTCAGTTCAGTTCAGTCACTCAGTCGTGTCCGACTCTTTGCGACCCCATGAATCGCAGCACGCCAGGCCTCCCTGTTCATTACCATCTCCCGGAGTTCACTCAGACTCAACGTCCATCGAGTCGGTGATGCCATCCAGCCATCTCATCCTCTGTCGTCCCCTTCTCCTCCTGCCCCCAATCCCTTCCAGCATCAGAGTCTTTTTCCAGTGAATCAACTCTTTTCATGAGGTGGCCAAAGTACTGGAGTTTCAGCTTCAGCATCATTCCTTCCAAAGAAATCCCAGAGTTGATCTTCAGAATGGACTGGTTGGATCTCCTTGCAGTCCAAGGGACTCTCAAGAATCTTCTCCAACACCACAGTTCAAAAGCATCAATTCTTCGGCGCTCAGGCTTCTTCACAGTCCAACTCACATCCATACATGATCACAGGAAAAATCATAGCCTTGACTAGACGGACCTTAGTTGGCAAAGTAATGTCTCTGCTTTTGAATATACTATCTAGGTTGGTCATAACTTTTCTTCCAAGGAGTAAGCGTCTTCTAATTTCATAGCTGCAGTCACCACTGTCTCTTATACACATCTAGATGTGTATAAGAGACAGGGCAGGGCTTGCCCCTTGTTCCAGACTTCCGTTTATAGCCATGATCAGATGTGGCTGGGCTACTTCTGGTCCTCAGACCGGGGTCTTCTGTTGACTGTAAGCACCAAAGTCTTGAGGCTTCTCAGGCCGCCTCGGCCCGCCCAGGCTTTTCCCTGCTTCTGACTTGCTGTTGGCATGGCCTGGGCCAGGCAGGGCAGGAGGTGGTCGGTGGTGGTAGGGAGAGGAGGGGGCAGATTTCTATGTGAAATAAAAAAGATGCAGTCTTTTCTTCCTGGCTCTGGGAGGGTAAATTTTCACTCACTTCGACACTCACTTTGAAAAACTGACTTGCATGATTTTCTAAAGGGGGAACCTTCACCTAGACCCAGACCCAGAAATTCCACCCTTAGGCATGTGCCCTCTCAAAGGGCACAGGGAGATTCTAACAAGAGCTATTTATCACCTAGCTTTGTCCACAGTCTGTAACCAGGGCATAGTGCAAGGCCATAAGCAGGAAAGCAAATGGGTGAACCAGGGTCTAGACACACAGGGAACTCACAGCAAGCACAACAAGTGACCTGTGACAACCCCTTCTTCACCTTTCAACTCTACCAGCCAAATTGCTGGTCTCCGCAGCTTGGCTTCAAGAGCACTTTCTCCCAGAAGACTTCTCTTAAGTCCTGACTTGGATGAGGACTTGGGCTTCCCTAGTGGCTCAGCTGGTAAAGAATCCGCCTTGCAGGGCAGGAGACCTAGGTTCAATCCCTGGGTCAGGAAGATCCCCTGGAGAAGGAAATGGCAACCCACTCTAGTATCCTTGCCTGGAAAATCCCATGGACAGAGGAGTCTGGTGGGCTACAGTCCATTGGGTCGTAAAGAATCAGACACAGCTGAGTATCTGAGCATGTTAGGTGAGGACCCCTAAACTTCCCTCTCTCATTACTGGGTGGGTGTTCACCTGTTTCTGCACATTTCAGCATGAACCTGGCACAAGAGCAATTGCTTCAGACTGAGAGTGCCCGTCTGCTCCCCCGCAGGTGTGTGGGAGCCTGGGGCTTCTTGGGGGGGACGTGATGCTCTCGGTTATGGGAGTTGGACTCTGGTGCTGTCTTGAGCCAAGGATGGCTAGGGAGGGAAAGTGCAACATCAAACTAAGGGTGCAGTGGCTGGCTAATAGCTTTCTTATAGATCAGTAATCAATTAGAATTAAAAACCGAGAAACAAAAAGAAAAAATAATAATAACATTAAAAACCCAGTACCATGTACATTAGCACCAAGAAAGAAGACGAAAGGAAACAAAATATTTAGGTATAAATCTAACAAAATATGTACAAGATCTCTGAGGGAAAACTACAAAGCTCTAGGTCTGTACATACAATGGAAAAAGGCTTTGGCATAGTCAATAAAGCAGAAATAGATGTTTTTCTGGAACTCCCTTGCTTTTTCCATGATGAGTAACAAATTGTGATATGTGCCTCTCAGAATATTATTCAGCCACAAAAAGGAATGATGTCCTGAGACATGCTACAATTTGGATTACCCTCAAAAAGATTGTAAGTGAAAACAAATACCAAAGGTCACATTTTGTATGATTCCTTTTATTTAAAATATACAGAAGGCAAATCCCTAGTGACAGAAAGCATGTATGTTTGCCAGGCGATAGAATGGGGGTGTGTAGCAATTATCCAAGGTAGTTGTGTCTTTCGGTGGGTGATGAGGTTTTGAAAGTAGAGAGAGATGGTGACTGCACAACATTGTCAATACACTAAATCCCACTAAATTGTATACTTTAAAATGGTTATTTTAATGATGTATAGGTTTTACCTTAATTTTTTTAAAAGAATTAAAAAAAATTTTATTTTAAAATTAAAAATTTTTATTTTTATTTTAAAAATTTTATTGTGGAGTTTTGTGGGGAGGGTGGCCCCTCTTTTCTATTTTTTGCAACTTCCTCTGAATCTATAATTATTTTAAAATATAAAGGACACATGATCATAGCTGCCCCTAGTCTTCCACACAGGGCTGGCACTCAGAGACTGACAACCCTGTTTGAGTCCTGGGACGCATCAGTGAGAGATCCTGACTGGCCACCTGGGGCTGCCAACTGTCCCGGCTGTGCACTGTGGGCAGAGGGGAATCCCTGATCCCGGAGGAGATGACTCCAGGACACGCAGGCACTCCCAACAGTGCTAGGCTGCACCCCAAGTCTAGGGTGAGCCCTGGATATGGGCAGCGTAGCCCATGAGCTCTCTCAGCCTCTGGAATGGGGCTGGCTCTGCCCTCTAGGGTCTCTAAGTCTCTGTGCGTGGACAGGAGGCCAGTGAGCCCTCAGGACAAGGGCGTCCCCACCAGTCCTCTGGGCAAGAAGCCCATTCAGACAGGGACCCCTGAAGGGGATAGGAGCTTGCAGTTTAGGACATCTAGGGAGCTACAGGAGACCACAGGGATCCCTCCCATGGCCCTGCCCTCTTTCTTCCTTAAGAGAAATACCTGCTCTCCCAGAGAGAAACAGATCCAGGAATTCTCTCCCCATTTGCCAGTGCCCTAGGGCTGCCAGAGTCTTTGCCAAGCCAGGCTGTGCAGGACAAGCTGGAGGCAGGACCACGAGCCCGTTCAGTTTCACTTTCACTTTTGCTTTACCCGAAATGACAGAGGAACCAGGAAGAAAGCTGCCAGCTGCATCTTTCATTTTTGAGCCTTAGGTCCTGTTTGCACTGGCCACCGCTGGGCACTGGCTCCTGCTGGCACTGCCTCCTGTCTACAAGCCCTGCAGCCCCAGGCCTCAGGATGGATACCCTGGAGACCTCCAAGTCGCTGGATAAGGAGCTATACTCGCGGCAGCTGTGAGGCTCAAGGTGGGGAGGAGAGCAGGGTAGCCTAACCCCTGATTTCCAATTGCCTGCCCTCTTTCTTCCTGCCCACAGGTATGTGCTGGGCTTGCCGGCCATGCAGAGAATTCAGGGAGCCAAGGTGCTGCTGTCTGGCCTGCAGGGCCTGGGGGCTGAGGTGGCCAAAAACTTGGTCCTGATGGGTGTGGGCAGCCTCACTCTCCATGATCCCCATCCTACTTGCTGGTCTGACCTGGCTGCCCAGGTGAGGCTCCTGGGGGCACTGTGGGTTTCCAGACCAGGGTAGGGGTGGGGCCCAAGAAAAAACTCCTTGCTCAAGCCAGTCTGGGCGTCTCTTTAGTTTCTGCTCTCAGAGCAGGACTTGGGAAGGAGCAGAGCTGAGGCCTCTCAAAAACTTCTGGCTGAGCTCAATGGAGCCGTTAAGGTGTGCATCTACACAGGGGACATCACTGAGGACCTGCTGCTGGATTTCCAGGTGCCCTCCCAGGCCTCTCCAGGCCAACCCCCCCACCCCCAGCCCTTAGCAGCAGGGTGGGCTCGAAGTGGTTCTGGCCCTACTGATCTCATGAGGTCCACTCAGGTGGTGGTGCTGACCGCCTCAAGGCTGGAGGAGCAGCTGAGAGTGGGCACCTTGTGCCACGAGCACGGAGTCTGCTTCCTGGTGGCGGACACCCGAGGCCTCGTGGGGTGAGATGGCGCGCCCAGCCTGCCACGTCACAGGCAGCTGGCGATCCCAGCTCCAGGCTTGCTCCAGAGCCCCTCCACCCAGCCCCAGGGCTGTCCCCACTTTCCCCTCCTGATCACGGTCCCCAGTCCCACTCGTCTGCTTCCTCTACCCCAGCTCCAGACTTGCTCAGTACATCTTTCAAACTCCAGTTTCCAAGCCTCTCCCAGCACTTTTTTCCCCAGTTCCTCGGGGCTTGCCCTAGTGCCTGTTGCCCTTCCCCACAGTCAGCTCAGTGACCCCTGCCACCCCGCCACAGGCAGTTGTTCTGTGACTTCGGTAAGAACTTCACTGTGCGGGACCCCACGGAGGCGGAACCCCTCATGGCCACCATCCGGCACATCTCCCAGGTGGGTGCTGGGGTTGGGGGGCACTACCCCTACTAAGGAGCCTGTGAAAGGCAGGACTAGGCCCCCCTGAGCAGGCCTCCTCTCATCACAGGGCTCCCCTGGCATTCTCACTCTGAGAGAAGAGGCTGATGCCCACCACTTCCACACAGGGGATTGGGTGACTTTCTCAGGCATTGAGGGCATGGTGGAGCTCAACGGCTGTGATCCTCGGCCTCTCCATGTGCGGGGTAAGTCAACCCCACTCCAGGCTCAGCACCCAGGCCCCTGTGGGAGTGGACACAGCCTGGTTTTTGGAGATAAGGTCTCTCTCTACCTTCCTCAGGGCAGAGCCACATTGAGAATTTTGTTTTGTTTTAATTATTTATTTGGCTGCCTCGGGTCTTAGTGGCAGCGTGCAGGCTCTTCCATGGCTCTAGCTGTGGCCTACAGGCTTAGTTGCTCCGTGGCATTTGGGATCTTATTTCCTGACCAGGGATTGAGTCTACGTCTCCTGCATCACAAGGCGGATTCTTAACTAACTGGACCACCAGGGAAGTCCCACCTTGAGAATGCTGAGGCAAGACAGGATGGGCTGTGGGGAGCTACTCAGGTTCAGAGGTCATGCTGACTAGGCTCAATCTTCCCCAGAGGACGGGACCTTGGAGATTGGAGACACAACAGCTTTCTCTCGTTACCTACGTGGCGGGGCTGTCACTGAGGTCAAGAGAGCCAAGACTGTCAGCCACGTGAGTGCAAGGTCATCTGGGGTTGGGTGCCTCGAGGGGCCCACAGGGTTCTGGATCTGACCCTAAATTGAGTGCCCCCTGAAGGAACCCCTGGACGCAGCCCTCCTTCAGCCCCGTGTGGTGGCCCAGAGTCCCCAGGAAGTTCACCGTGCCCGCTGCCTGCATCAGTCCTTCCGCGCACTGCACAAGTTCCAGCAGCTCCATGGCCGCCCTCCCAAGCCTTGGGATCCTGTGAGTGGCCCCGATGCCCCTCTCCCTAGCCTCTGTCTTAATGGGGCCTCACCTACCAGGAGGTGACAGTGACTATCTTACGGATCCAAGTTTGAATCCAGAAGCAGTGTCCTGCTCATATAAAGAAGACACGATGGGCTGTGGGGAGCTGATAAATAAACATTTATCTCTAGACCAGCTGTTCTAAGTTGCTCAGTCGTGACTCTGTGACCCCATGGACTGTAGCCTGCCAGGCTCCTCTGTCCATAGGGATTCTCCAGGCCAGAATCCTGGAGTGGGTTGCCCTNGATGGGCTGTGGGGAGCTGATAAATAAACATTTATCTCTAGACCAGCTGTTCTAAGTTGCTCAGTCGTGACTCTGTGACCCCATGGACTGTAGCCTGCCAGGCTCCTCTGTCCATAGGGATTCTCCAGGCTAGAATCCTGGAGTGGGTTGCCCTGCCCTCCAGGGGATCTTCCCAGCCCAGGAATCAAACCCAGGTCTCCTGCATTGCAGGCAGATTCTTTACCATCTGAGCCAGCAGGGAAGCCCTAGACCAGAGGCTGGGTTCATGAAGGGACCAAGCACAAAGCCTAGGGACTCATGGCACTCCTCACCCCTCAGTTCTGGCCTGGCAGCTGCTCCCAGGTTGGGGAAGCCTCCAGGGCCATTGTCTGGCACCAGGCATCGCCTAGTGGGGCCACTCAGGCTTCTGCTTCCTCTTCTGTGGAACAGGGGGGATGGCTGCCTGAAGGACTCAAATGTAGGGTGGAGCTCAGGGTGGGTCTGCTTTAACAGAATTCTACCCACTAGGTTGATGCAGAGATGGTGGTGGACCTGGCCCAGGCCATGGGACCACTGAAGGGGACAGAAGGAGANACAGGGGGGATGGCTGCCTGAAGGACTCAAATGTAGGGTGGAGCTCAGGGTGGGTCTGCTTTAACAGAATTCTACCCACTAGGTTGATGCAGAGATGGTGGTGGACCTGGCCCAGGCCATGGGACCACTGAAGGGGACAGAAGGAGGGCCTCTGGAAGAGCAGCTGGATGAGGCTCTGGTGCGGACAGTTGCCCTGAGCAGTGCTGGTGGCTTGAGCCCCATGGCAGCTGTGCTGGGTGCTGTGGCTGCCCAGGAAGTGCTGAAGGTGGGCACAGGCAGAGATAGCGCGGGGCTGGGAAGGGTGCAGAGGTCACTGTGGATGCCACTCTGGATGCCACAGGGTGCCAAACACTAGACAGCAGTCTTAGGAGCTTCATCAACCTGGGTGCAGCCCTCAGCCAGGATCCCAGGGGATTAGAAGGTGCCAAGAGTCCCCAGACTAAAGCTCTGACTTACAGGCGATTTCTGGCAAGTTTATGCCCCTGGACCAGTGGCTGTACTTCGATGCCCTGGATTGCCTTCCGGAAGATGGGGACCGTTTTCCCAACCCTAAGGACTGTGCACCGGTGAGAACCCATGGTAGGGATGCAAGCCTTAGCTAAGCTCAGGACACAGGGAGAAACATGAAGAATAGTCCTGAGGTCCTGACCTGGAAGATGGAGTGAGAGGGAGACCCAGCACAGGCTAGTGGTTGTCGCCGAGCCCTGTCTGTGTTCCCCAGAGACGCTGCCGCTATGATGGGCAAACCGCAGTGTTTGGGGCCGATTTTCAGGAGAAGCTGAGCCACCAGCACTACCTCCTGGTGAGCCCCGTGGTGAGGTCGGGAGTGTGCGGAGGGGTGAGGCCTGGCCCTCTGGCTAAGGTTGCTCCTGCCTGCCGGCAGGTGGGTGCTGGCGCTGTCGGCTGCGAGCTGCTCAAAGGCTTTGCCCTGATGGGCCTGGGGGCCGGGGGCAGTGGGGGCGTGACCGTTGCCGACATGGACCATGTGGAGCTCTCCAACCTCAGCCGGCAGTTCCTCTTCAGGTCCCAGGACATTCACGTGAGTGCCGACCCTTCCCCACAGCCACGTCCTGGACTGTCCTTCCACAGTACCCCCCTCCCCCGACCCCCAACATCTTCCTGCTTTCTTCTCAGAGGCAAAAGGCAGAGGTGGCTGCAGAGGCCGCTCGCCGCCTGAACGCAGACTTGCGGGTTACCCCACTCAACCTCCAGCTGGATCCCACTACAGAGCACATCTTTGGGGACGACTTCTTCTCTGGAGTGGATGGCGTGGCTGCTGCCCTGGACACTTTCGAGGCCCGTGAGTGCCCAGCCTCAGAACTCACTCTTGTCTGAGGCTGTGCCAGCCCCACTTCTGACCCTCTGCCTCCCTTGCCAGGAGACTACGTAGCTGCTCGCTGCACTCACTTTCTGAAACCACTGCTGGAGGCGGGCACCACGGGCACCCGCGGTAGCGCTGGTGTGTTCGTACCGCACGTGACTGAGAATTACAAAGCCCCCTCTGATGCAGCTTCTGAAGACGCCCCCGACCCTGTCTGCACCGTGCGGTACATTCCTGCCACAGCCGAGCACACCGTGCAGGTGGGAGGCACCCCGGAGACTCCTGCCTGCCTGGCTCAGTCCTCTGCCCCAGACCCCTTTCCTAACTGCCACCTCGTGCCTCCTCCCTCCCCCACAGTGGGCCAAGGGTGAGTTTGACGACCTTTTCTGTGAGTCTGCCAAGATCATCAACAGCCACCCACAGTAAGACCCCCG
Organism: Oreotragus oreotragus; assembly: GCA_006410675.1. Taxonomy (NCBI): domain Eukaryota; kingdom Metazoa; phylum Chordata; class Mammalia; order Artiodactyla; family Bovidae; genus Oreotragus; species Oreotragus oreotragus. Next base: position 104,650 of record SJYX01000441.1, read on the forward strand.
ACAAAGGCGAATGGGAGTCCAGGGCCCCTAACACCAAGAGGCTCAGGGCTTAGCCTCAAGCTTTCCCAACCGTCCGCAGAGCACTCTCGTCTCCAGAAGACTTGGTTAAGTCACAGAAGCAGCCCCTGCTGCAGACAATGCGGGGTGTCCTGACAGAGCGTCCGCAGACCTGGCGAGACTGCGTGCTGTGGGCCCTTGGCCACTGGCAGCTCCGCTTCCATTATGGCATCACGCAGCTGCTGCGGACCCACCCACCTGACAAAGTGGGTGGCTGGGGGCCAGGAGGCTGAGGGCTTGGGGGCAACCGGACTGAGCCCAGCAGCCTCTGTGTTTCCCTAGGTGCAGGAGGATGGAACTCCATTCTGGTCGGGTCCCAAACAGTGTCCCCAGCCCTTGGAGTTTGATGCCAGCCAAGTGAGTGGAGTCCCTTGGCATCCCTGAGATGGAAATGTGGCCCCTCAGGGCAGAAGTGGGCACCTCTGTGTTTTGTAGCGATGCCAAGATGCTGAGAGGGAGACAGCCATGTCTGTGCACATGTGGGTGTCCTCATGGGAGGCAGAGGCAGGCTCTCCAACAGATCTTCAAGTGGGCGCTGACCCCCGCCCCACATACCCACACACGCTCACTCAGGCTCATGCAGCCGCCCCTGCTCTGGGTCTCGTTGCAGGATACACACCTTCTTTACGTTCTGGCTGCTGCCAACCTGTATGCCCAGATGCATGGGCTGCCTGGTTCACAGGACCAGACTGCGCTCAGGGGGCTACTGAATTTGCTGCCACTGCCTGACCCCCAGAACTTGGACCGCGTTTTTGCTAGTGAGCTGGAGCTGGATTCGCCTTCTGGTGAGTTTGGTGAGGTCCCCAGCCCTGACCCCTCTATGCTGCCATCCAAAGGCCTGAGCTTCCTCAGCCTGTCCTGCAGAAAGAAGATGGGTCTGGGGCCCTTGAAGCCAAATCACAACCTATTAGGCCCTCTGACCTTGCTTCTCTCTAGGCTTGGGTTCATCCCCTGGTCCCAGAGTAGGTCCTCTCCTTCCTATTTACCATCCTCCCCATCCCATTCCCTTGGCCAACTCTCAGCAAAGGAAAAAAACCCCACAAACCGCTGGGCCCTGGGGAGAAACTAGCTGTGGGCCCCCAGACGAGGACAGGGTCACCTAGGTGTGCTTGTATGTATGCAGGCACACATACGTGAGGGCTAGGGCTGCCAGAGAAGAGATTGCACCATCCATCAAGGGGTCTCCCTGAAAGTGGTAAGTGGTAGACTTGGCAGGGACCAAGGACAGGCAGTCAGGCTCAAGAAGAGTACAGGACTTGGGGGCTAAGGACTGTTCCAACCCTCCTCCTCCTCCCAACAGGCTGTAAGCAATTGTATGAAGACCTGAAGACCTGGAGCAAGGGTCCTCCCCTTGAACCCTTGACATTCAAGAAGGTCGGAGCCCAAGTGGGAGTGAAGGGCTGGGCCAGAGAGGTTGATGGGAATGGTCAAGAGCTAAGTAGGTAGTTTTGAAGTCCCTGGGCCTGAGTTTTCCTCCCTGAAGGAGCCCAGAAGCAGCTCAGCTTCCATGAGCCTCCGTCTCCTTACCTGTTAAGTGGGGTGATGTGAGCCTCCACCCCACAGAATCGTGTGAAGACCTGTGCAGTAGCACAGGTTCAGGGCACTGGGATGGAGTTCATACGACTGTGCCTTGGGTCTCATAGGACAATGACAGCAACTTCCACATGGATTTTGTGGTGGCAGCGGCCAGCCTGAGAGCTCAGAACTATGGGATCCCAGTGGCCAGCCACGCTGAGGTAACCTGCCCCTTGGGGCTCAGGCCTGGAGGTGGCGGGTCAAACCCTAGCCTTAGGCCTTGGGCCTAGATCAGATCTCCTGTCCTTGGCAGACCAAGCGAATTGTGGGCCGGATTATCCCAGCCGTTGTCACCACTACAGCGGCCGTGGCTGGCCTGGTGGGCTTGGAGCTGTACAAGGTGGTGGGCGGACCACGGCCCCGCCATGCCTTTCGCCACAGCTATCTGCACCTGGCTGAAAACTACTTTAGCCGCTGGGTACCTAAGGCCCCAGACAGCCAGAAGGTGAGCCCTGGACACCCCACCTGTACCAGACCTGAGTTTTCCCTGCACCTACCCAAACAGGCCCTACTCCAGCTTCAGGCTCTTATGGGATGCAGACTCTGGGGGGAGTCCTCAAGACTTCCTTCAGCCACCTCCCTGCTGCACAGCCAGGCTGGGACCTGTCAGACACAGGAAGCAGCCGTCAGCCAACCCCAACCCCCAACCCTCTGGGTCTGGGGGAGCTGCAGCTTTAACTCATTAGTGGAGCCAGACATCCATCCCCCACCATCCCCGCCTTCCCTGAGGGGGAGGGGGGACTAGGGCCCAACCCCTAAACAGAGCCTAACGTCAGGCTGCCAGGCATGGGGATCCTCGCCTGCCCCCCTCAACGGAGTTAAAGGGCACTGAGCTCACCAGCATGGGTATGGGGGTGTGCAACCCTGTCACGGGGTGTGCATTCCTGTCACAAGTGTGAGGGCACCCGGGTCTGGGCATCCCTGGCCCCGTGGTGTGTGGCCATGGAGGGAGCATGCTTGCACATCTGTGTGCCAGAGGAGACTGCAGGGCCCTTTCATGATGTGGACCTGCATGGCTTTGCTTGTGAGTACACATGTGGGCTTGTGTGCATATGTGTTCCTTCAAGTGCTGGGCTGTGAATGCCCCAGCTGTGTGCCCAGGCTCTGCAAAAGTTGGCATTTCCTTGGGGACACAGGAGAGGGTCTGGAGAGAATTCTCTCACCAGGGCAGAGGGGAGAGGTCATGGGCCGGCACTGGGCTTAGGCTGAGCAGCCCTGGGGTCCCTCAGGGCACAGCACACAGAGCCCCTTTGTGAGGGCCCCTCCTCTAGCTAGAACACAAGCTGCCTTTGTCCATGGAGGAGGGGGAAGGGAGGAGAAGGGTCCCCCACATCACTTCTGGTCCTGTCTCAGCTTGACCTCACTGTTTTCTGGGGAGCTGGCAGAACCCCGCTAGTCTTGGTCCCTGGCTGCCTGCCACCTTTATGCCCTCAGCTCTGGGTACCAGAACCCCAAGACTCAAGAAACAAGGAACAAAGGGACAGGAAGAGAGTCCTCTGTGGATTGTGTCCCCGCTGAAGTCACTGTGCCCCTCACCCATGTGTCTATGAGAAAGTCCAAGACCCTGGTGGTAAAGGATTAGGGGACCGGATGTACCCGCCCCCCACCCTCTCTTCCAGCCTTACATTTGAGGAACAGGCAGCTTTATCAGAGATTGCAGCAGCCCTGCTCTGCTTCCTCACTTCCTCAGGAAGCATTGCCCCCCACCCCCAACACATACACACACATACACACACACACAATCAGCCTGTGTGATGGATCGCCTGTTTCCCTGTGCGGGGGGCCCCATAGCCCCATTTCCTGTCCCAGCACAGGCTGGGAGGGTGTTGAGATTCTGGGCCCAGATCCCACGTTCCATCCCCACCCCCTGGCTTCTGCTTCCTGCCTCTAGTCCAGCTCCTCCCCTAGGAAAGGGGCCATAAGCTATTGGCAACTGGGGCATGGAGAGGGTGTATGTGTGTAAGAAGCTTCTCACTCCTCCCCACTGCCACCCCCCAGTTCCATCACCTGAAGTGGACCTGCTGGGACCGCCTGGAAGTGTCTGCTGGGCAGCCCGAGAGGACCCTGGAGTCGTTGCTGGCCCACATCCAGGTGTGCCCCAGTTCTGCCCTGCTTCCAGGCCTGGCCCTGCTGGCCCCTGACCCGTCTCTCTCTAGGAGCTACAAGGACTGAAGGTGACGATGCTCCTGCATGGGTCGGCCCAGCTCTACTCAGCAGGATGGTCTGAGGAAAAATAGGCCCGGCACCTGTCCCGCAGGTGAGCCCGCACCTGGCTTTAACCAGGCCCTGGAGGTTGGAGGTGAGGGCTGCGCAGCCTCTCCTCTTCCCAACCCCATTTGGGCCCCTCACACCTTCCTGAAGTTTTCTTTTGCCAAATGGAGCCAGCAAACGGGCTGGGGGTGGGGTGAGGGCCAGGAGCCCTCTAGGAGGGGCCTCTAGGAGCTGCCTGCTTGGCCAGCCCCACCAGCTCCTCCACACCCTCCTCAGCTCCCCTTTCACAGCCCACTCCCAGGGGACTCACAGCTTCCTGCCTCCTGCTCGCCCCGCCAGCCGCTCCTAAAATAGTTTTCAGATGTTTCCTGTCTTGGGCTGCTCCTGCTCCTGGTTTGGGCTCCTTCTGGCCCCCCAGCACCCTGGAGCCCATGCCAGGACACTCTCTGTCACCACTCACCTATCCAGTCTCCCCACCCGCTCCCCCCACGCCAGGGTGACAGAGCTGGTGAAGAAGGCGCCTGGGCAGCGGGTGCTGGTATTGGAACTTTGCTACGAGGGCGAGGAGTATGACACTAACTTTCCACGCTTGCACTACAAGCTGTGACAAGGCAACAGCCCCACCGCCCAGCTCCACTGGGCCCTGCGTCCCGCGCCCTGCGTCCCGAGCCCACAGCAGACACTCAATAAACACTTGTTGAAGGAAGGTGTTCAGTGAACAAGACAGGTGATGGAGCATACGCATGGCGTGTGACACAGGCATGACAAGGACCCCTGCAGGGGAGGGGAAAGGCTCTCTCCATTCGCCTGCCTGAGTTGTGCCTTGCAGGGCTGGCGCTGCCTCTTGGAGGCTCGCAGGGTACAGAACCAGGATTGTCCAGAGAAAGGCCTTTATTGTCCCAGGCTGGAGGGCAGGGTCAGAGGTAGCTGACAACATCATTGCAAATGATGGGCTGCCGACTGCGGCAACTCATGAGGGCTGCAAAGCGTGAGACATCCGCAGGTAGTTCGGGTTCTGGGCGAGGAGGGCATGACAGTCGCTTTCCTGCCAGTGCTGCCCGGCGCGCCCTGGCTAGCTGGCGCCGCAGCTGCTCAGAGAGGCCCAGCAGGAACTGGGGGGGCCGAGCACGCGCGCGGGGCCCACCCCCATTGTCCCCCTCACCCGCTGCCTCGGGCAGCTCCATCCAGTTGTGCACCAAGTCCGCAAAGCAATTGTCCCCCAGCACCAGGGGCTGGCGACTACGACCCCTGCTCAGCAGGGCTGTGGTCCAGTCCTCGGCTTCTAGCCCCCGCCAGTGCTCCAGGCAGGCATCTGGGGTGGACTTGGGCCGTGGTCGGCGGACAGGTGGTACCCGGGCCACGGGCGCTCCGCCAGGCTGGACGACACCACTGGTTGAGAGGCGCTGTCTCCGGGGGGGCCATGCCGCGGGTGCTGGGTGCTGGGGTACGGGCAGCTCTTCCTCTCTCCACGTGCTGCCCGACACCTCTGAGAAGCCAGAGTCCCAGTCCAGGCCGTGCTCCCTGGGGCCCCCCAAGGCTGCACTCCTGTCTCCTGTCACCCCTATGTCGTCTTCCTCTTCCTCCACACCACAGACAGAGTCCTCTTCCAACGCATCTGAGGCCCTGAGCTGGTGCATGAGCCGCACGCCTGGGCGGTGTTTGGGGGGTGGCGGAAGGGGACCAGGCATTGGGGGTGAGCCAGTGTCCCGGCCACACAGCTGTGGAAGAAGAGGGGCAGAAGTGGTAGGAGCAGTGCTGGTCACTCCGGCCTGCCTGGCCAGGCCAGTTCCAAAACAGAAGGCCCAGGAGGGCTGGGCAGGCCTGCAGGCCTCAGCAGCAAGGCCTCTAGCGGGCACTGGCTCGGCATGGGGCGCTGGCACACGAAGCTCGTGTGGCTCCCATCGCCCAACCTGGTGGCAGTCCGGCAGGCTGCAGCACGCAGAGCCGGGCAAGTTGGTACCCGCCACCAGGGCGGGAGGCAGGGTTATGGGCCTGCATGGGGAAGTAGGTCTTGCTCAGGGCTGGGGGGGGCATCCTGTGCCTCTTGAGGGATTCAGCTCCCCAAAGCCCGCAGCCTCTTTCAGAGAAGAAAAGAGCACCTTCCAGGAAGACAAGAGGTACACGCCAGCCTGGAATAAGGGCCATCGGTAGTAGCGCCACCACCTTTTTAGTTTCGTAAAACCCCCTGTTCTGCCCAAGAAGTTTCTCCCCCACAACTTCCTCCGTTGCGCCAGCAGCACGGCCAGCTGGGCGGCTGTTACTTGATGCCCAGCGCAGCTCCCAATCGTTCGAAACCCGACGCGGGCCATCTGGGCCATCTACGCCGCCCCGCCCCCATCCTGTCTTGGATGGGCACTCAGGACAGCTCCCCCCCATCCGAGTGTCGTCTGGGTAGGAAAGCAGCCGAGCACCCCACACAAGTCCACACTAGCCACGCCCGCCCCCAAGCCTCACCAGTTCCCAGCGCAGCTGGCCCAGGAAACTGTCAAGCCGAGCGCTGTGCATGTCCGTGCCGCAGCCCTCTCCAGGCCTGCCAGTTCCTCTTCAAACTCCAGCGAGAGCGGTGCGGAGAGGGCCCGGCGGGCCGGCCAGCGGCGCCCTTGCCCTCCGCTTGGCTCCGCGGCTCCTCCCTCTCCCCAGTTCTTGCGGCCGCAGCCGCCGCCACCGCCCCAACATCTGGCGGCCCCGCCCCGCCCCTGGCGCCTCAGCCAATGGGGCCGGAGCGGGGCTGGTGTGGCTCCACCCCCGGGGCCCTGCAGGGTGGGCGAGCCTGACGCCCACTACCCACTCCCTAGAAGCAGCTCTTATGAGGAAGGGCGGGACTGTAGCTGGAAACCTGGCGGGATCCAGCCCGGGAGTCCCCGTAGTCCCGGGACGTTGAGCTGACTTCCAGGACAAGTCGCATCCCTGCGGTAGCCTCAGTTTCCCCATTTTTTTCCAGGGGAAAGTTGTGGTCCCTCCCGCAGGGGTCCCTGGAGCGCACGGGTACCGCGGCTGCGCCCTTGAGCGGGTAGATCGGGCCCAATCGTCGGGTTCGGCAGTCCTATGGCCCACTCGT
>SJYX01000441.1:115138-128303 GCA_006410675.1 Oreotragus oreotragus
TCCTAGCTGTTTTAGAAGGGAATAAAGGGTTTTGTTTTTGGTGTGGTGGGGAGCGCTAGAGGGCTTTTGAGCAGGGAACGACCTGGGCTTGCTGCTGTTTAGATAATCGCTGCTTTGGGAGAACCACCCTGTAGTCAAGAGTGGAGGTTCCTGCTTCATCCATCAAGGCAAGGGAGGGCCTGGATCTGGGTAGGTCTAGTGCAAACATACTATGAGGTATGTTTTGGAGTTAAAATCAAGCCTTGCCGATACAAAGAGAAGCATGACTCCTAGACTTACGGGCTGAACTACTGATTGGATGGAACTGGCATGAATCAACCAAGCAAGACTGGAGAAGAGTGGTCTTGGAGAAGAAAATCAAATGGCCATTTGTGGACATGTGGACAGAGGATGGCAGCGGACAGGATGAACCCTGGAACACTCCACTGGGTAGAGGTAGGGAAGATGAAGAAGAACCAGCAAAGGAGCTGAGCAGGAGCTGCGAGGGAGGTGGGAGGAAACCAAGAGCGTGGGCACTCTGGAGCCGAGGGGAGCGAGCATCAGACGCTTGCTGAGGAGGTGAGAATAGAACGTAAACTGCTGGACAGTTGGCAGGTCTCTGAGGACCCTGATAAGGGCATTTTTATGGGGAGAGGAACAAGCTCAAACATAGTGGGTAGAAAAGAGAGAGGCGAAGAGCTGGAGAAAGCGTGTGAAGACAACCTTTTAAAAACTGGCATATGATTGTAAATAAGATGAATGGACAGCTCTTAAAGGTATGGCTCTATATGTATTAAAATCTGTAGACACCTGTGTCACCCAGATCAAGATATAGAATATCACCAGCCACTTGAGGAGGCCACCTTTTGTCCCCTCCAACTGCTATGCCCCAAAGTAACCACCATTTTTATTTCTGTCACCAAGGATACCTTTTGTCTGTTGAATGTAGACAGATTTTGAGAGATTTTGTTGATGGTTGGGCTCAGATTTCAGAGGCAGATAATGTTCTAATGGGGGTGAGCAGCCGGAGTTCAGGCTTTGTGGGGTAGCAGGCCTGGGCCCATTTTTCCTGGCTGCTGTGCATGTTCTGTCTCCAAGAACTGCATGACCAAGACTTCCGTGAGCCTTAGTTTCTCTGTCTGAAGCTTGGCCTCTCTCCCCTCACATCTTCACGTGGTAGTGATAAACAGGGAAATCCATTGGGAGCAGTGAAAAAATGGAGTTTTCCAGGCCTCTTGATAACCCATAGCGTCCAGAGCTCAGTCACCAGGGGCTGGGTGGGGCTGGAATCTTGGAGGCCAAGGAGTCCTGTGTTTGAACAACAGACCTGGCAACAGGGCGGCCCTGACAAAACACGTCTGCCCTTCTGGAGTCTCTGCTGCTGTCGTGTCTTCAGGCCACTATGGTGCTGCTCAGGCCCCTGGTCCTGCTTCTTGCTCTGGTTGTCTCTGGTGAGGAGCTGGTGGGTGGGGGAACTTCACTTCTCGCCCCCTGAGTCCGCAATGGAGTCCTGCTCCCTCTCAGATAAGCTACCATGGAGGACAGTGGCTGGGGGGAGCCAGGAAAGGGCAAAGATCTGAACCCCTGATTCTCATTCTTTATCTTAGCTGCTTCCTCACCCAAGTTCTCACTGTCCCCCTGTCCTGGGGACAGTGGGAAAGACAGGACCTAGCCCCAGTCCATGAAATGAGTGGATCCGTGGTTGGATGTGGGGGACAAGGGAAGACCTTGGCTGCTTGTCTCCAAGATGTGGCCAGGCCCCAAGGCAATTGGGAAGGACTCTGTGTACCTGGTTCCATGAGCATGGGGGTCTCCAGCCTGAATCGTCTCTTCCTCGCAGACCTCTACTGCCTGTCCTGGTTCATAGATGTCTCTGAGAGCCAGGGACCTGGAGCCACCCTTCAGTCTTTCTCCTTCAACTGCTCTTCATACATACCAACCCTGGAGTTGCTCCATGTACAGCCACCCACCACCTTCTTTAACCCACCTAGCCTGACCAGGTGGCAGGGGACCTATGTGGGCAAGGTACGGTCAGGGGCATAGGCGGGGACAGTGGGGGAAGGGCAGACTAAATTCACAACGGCAGAGGTGGTGTGAAAGTGATGGTGTCGGTTGCTCAGTCATGTCCCACTCTGCAACCCCACGGACTGCAGCCTGCCAGGCTCCTCTGTCTGTGGAATTCTCCAGGCATGAATACTGGAGTGGATTGCCATTCCCTTCTCCAGGGATCTTCCTGACCCAGGGATCGAACCTGGGTCTCCTGCACTGCAGGCAGATTCTTTACCATCTGAGCCACCAGGGAAGCCCCTAGAGGTGGTGCCAGGGGGGTGGAGATCCTAGGCCCTACATGGCACTGCCCACCTGCCACAGATGACCTTGAGCAGCTCGGCCCGGCTGGATGCCCTGACAGTGAACCACTATGAGCTGCAGCTGAGGTTCACATGTGGCAACCAAGTGACAGAGGGTCGGCTTTCTGTGGATGTTCAGCGGGACCCTAATCGTGACCAGTGTGCTGGTCGATATGCCAGCCCAGGTAAGGCCAGAGGCAGCAGGCGGGGGATGTGGCGGGGCAGGCATGGCCTGAACCTCCCTTACCTCCCCTCTGGCCAGCTGGGGAAATTATTCAGGTTCGAGAAACTGTCACATCTGGGACCCCGCTGTACACTCTGCTGCTCCCAGGCCAGGGAGCCCAGGTGAGGCCTGCATGTGGGCAGTGGTTCAGGGGGTAGGATGGAGGGAGATGGGAAGACCAAAGCCAGCCCCTGCCTGGCCAAGAATAGTCTGCAGAAGGACTCTTTATAACTGAGCCTCTGTGGGATACATGTTCTTGGAGAGAGTCACTGAGGGCTTCCCAACCCCCAATGACGATGGCTGTTCCTGTAGGGACTTCTCAGGGGTTGAGTTCTTTAAAGTTCTTCTGTGTTCTAAATTCTCAAAAAAAAGAAAAAAAAATTCTGAATCGTATTTACAATCCCCAAAAGAAATGTATTTAAAAAACTGAATAGTTTAAAAGCAGACGCGATTTTGGATCAGGGCCAGGGGAGCCCAGGCTAGAGTAAGTGGCAGTGGCAGAGTACAGGAGATTTGAGAGTGGGCAGATACCTGTTGGGTTCTTGGGGTATTCTGACAGGGTTGCTTGGGGGCACTGTGGTAGGGAAGGGGGCCTCCAGCATCTCTTTTCTGTCAGATGAGCATCACTAGTGCCCAGGACCCTCCGTACTTCCCTGGACCTTTCTCCATCGATGGGCAGGGTCAGCTGTGGGCGCCATCCCAGGGACTCAAAGGCCAGGCTCAGAAGGTGAGCATGACCTGGCGATATCCATGAACTGGGCATAAAATGGACAGAGCCATTACCTCATGGAGGATTGTTTCTGGCCTCATCAATCATGCTGCCTTTCCCAGACATAGCCCATACCTACTGCCCCATGCTGGCTGTCCTCCCACCTTGGCTTGGTTCTGTGCTGGGCTCTGGAGCTCTAGAAAGAAGAGGGATCCCTGGCTCCAGGAGCCCAGAGTGCCCCTTACAGGAAGAAAGTTCTGAGCAGTCACACAGGAAGCGAAAACGCTGAGTACAGCGGCGGGTGTAGTCTGAAGGAGACTAGAGAAGTTCCTTCTTTAAAGCTTCCACATCTTAGTGACTGGCTCTTGGCAACTCTACGATGCTAATTCATGTTGTGAATGATTCAGATATTACTCATTTGGGGGCTGTGTGCATCCAAAGAGAAGGACTTATGACCCAGAAGAGTAAGACACAAAGGAATATCTGTCAGCAGAGTGACAGGTCATGGGGAGGAGTGAGTGTGGGGCTCCTTATGGAGGTCCTGAGGGGGGCTGGGCACACACATACAGGTAGACATACATCGCGGTTCCCTTCTTGTTTTGTGTGCCTGGCAGGTCTTCCAGCTTCAGATCCTAGTGACCTTTGGACAAGGCCGAAGCTGCCGTGGGATGCTGACGGTGAAAGTTTTGCCTGTTCCCTCCAGCCAGGTCTCTTTCCCGTAAGGCTCCCCTACCCTGGGGACAGTGGGAAAGACAGGACCCAGCCCCAGGGACTCAGGAGTAGGGTTAAGGTGTAGGGCTGCAGGAGCATCCCCAGCTGGCTACGGTACCAGGGAAGACCCAAGGGAGGGGCCTGCAGGCCCTGCCGGGAGCAGGTAGGAGCCAGTGCTCCCATTTGGGTCCAGGCAGCAAGCCCAGAACATCACCATTTCTGAAAACCTGGTTCCCGGAAGTAAGGTGGCTCAGGTCCACGCCCAGGGCTTCGACGTGCGCTATGAAATCATCTCCCCGGTGCCCTGCCGGCTCTTCTCCATAGGACGCGGTGAGGGGCGTGGAGGCGGGTGAGGGGATGCCTCTGTGGTTGGTCTAGAAGTGACCCGCAACGCCTGGAGCCGAGGCAGAACCTGGGGCGAGGTCGCGTTTGGGGGCCCGGAGTCAGAGAGGAGCCTTGGCGGCGGCGGCCAGGTGGTCAGTCTCTGCGCCCTGAGCGGTGGGCTTGGAGAAGTGGGCGTGGAGAGGTGGGAGGGTGGGAACCGGACTGACCTGGGGGCGGGGCCGAACTCTGCGTGCCACGCCCTGCCACCCCTCCCAGTCGACGGCGTGGTCCGGACCACCGTGCCCTTGGAGCTGGCGCAAGCCCCGGACGCCGCGGTCACTAGGCTGCGGGTGAAGGCCTTCGAGCGGCTCCGGCCGTGGGACAGCGCCGAGCTTGATTTCCGGGTGGACGTGCAGTCTGTCAACCGCTGGCCCCCGCGCTGCCTCCCAGCGCTGCTGGTGTGAGTATTTGGGAGCCTTACCTTGGCTGTTGGGTGAGAGCCAGGGTTCGCGGCCCAGCCCCAGCTCCCGCCCTGCCGCCTGCCCTCTGTTCCTAGGACTCAGATCCCCGAGACCACGCCTGTGGGCACCGTCGTGAATACCTTCACTTGCACTGACCCAGACTCTCCTGGCTCCACCCTGGACTACCAACTGCTGTTCCACAGCCCTGCCAGCGCCTCCAGCCTTTGCCTGCGAGACAGAGTCCTGGAGGTACCCAGACCCTGCCCTTAGACCCACGTGTAGGGTGCTTGGACAGGGACGGGGTGGGAGTGGACCACGAGGGCGAAGGATGTGGTGTGGCAGCCAACCCGCTTTACTGGAAGGTCAGGATAGGCTATGTGAGAATAACCTGGCCTGAGGCAGCCCGGTGGGCTCAAGGCTCTCCTAGGCCTTGGCTGCGCCTCACTCTCCTGCCCCTCTGGCTAGGTGAATGACACACTGGACTGTGACGCTCCCGGCGCCTGCTTGCAACATACAGCCTCCATCCTGGTGCTTGACAGTGGTCAGCCTCTGATGGCCAGTGAGTGACCACGCCCAGGCCTAGACATTCAGGACAGGGCTCCTCTGTGCCCCTCTTCCTGTCTTCAGGGTGGCATCATCTCTCCTCTCTTGGAAACCAATAGGGTGGGGTTTTGTCCACTAAAGACCCCTGAGAGAGCTACTGCCCCCCTCCCTCCAGAGCCTCTCCCTCCTCTGACCCCTGGGGCAGGGCCAGGCCAACCAGGCCAGCTCCCTAACTTCCACATGGCTTCCAGCTGAGGTGCCTGTGCTGGTGATGGTGACACCTGTCAACGAGTTCTCCCCAACCTGTGTCTCACGCACATTCCGGGTTCGTGAGGATGCGAGGCCCCACACCCTGCTGGGCTCTGTGGTGGGCACAGACCTGGATTATCCACACGACAGCATTGAGTACTCCATCTCTGGCGGGCCCGCCCCCTTTGCTGTGGACCCTCTCAATGGTACTCCCACCCCAGGGCTGGGGGGAGAGGGCGGAGCCAGGGTTGACTCTGCAAGCTGAGGCTGTGGCCCCGTCTTCTAGGGGAGGTTCACCTCCTGGGGCCTTTGGACTATGAGCTGCAGAAGTCGTACAGGCTCACTGTCCTGCTGACTGACCACAGCCAAGACCAGGACCCCACCTGCCACCGTTCAGGCTCCTGCACCATCACCATTGAGGTTGAGGTAAATGAGCCCCAAAGCTTCAGAAAGAATTGGAGAGTTCATCTCCTTCCTCGGGTGCTCTGCTTTTCCTCTGTGCTTCAGTTTCCTCTGACTTCCCTGGTGGCTCAGACAGTTAAAGCATCTGCCTACAATGTGGGAGACCTGGGTTCGATCCCTGGGTGGGGAAGATCCCCTGGAGAAGAAAATGGCAACCCACTCCAGTACTCTTGCCTGGAAAATCCCATGGACACAGTCCACAGGGTTGGGAAGAGTCGGACATGACTGAACGACTTCACTTTCAGTTTCCTCTACTGGTTGGCTGGAGAGGGTTGGGGCCTTGTTGTGGAAAGTTCTGGAAACTGTTGGCTGACACCCAGATTTTGGTTGTGGTGGGAGGAGGCTGAGGGGCTGGACTGGGGGTTTGGGGGGGTGATCTGACTACCTTCCAGCAGGATGTGAACGACCATGCCCCCGAGTGTGAGCCCCCATTTCAGGAACTCACCGTCTACGCTCACCTGGGCCGTAGTGTGGAGGTGACCACAGTGTCGTGTCGGGTGGCCCAGGAGCCCCAGCGCCTGGCTTTCTCCTACAGAATTGTGGGAGGTGAGGGCCATGGGGGCCATGGGGGCCCTCCGGGCTGCTGGGGAGGGGCAGGCCGAGGCCAGCCATGGTCCCCTTCTTCTCCCACTCTGTTTTTCAGGGAATCGTCAGAGCCGATTCAGCCTGCAAGGAGCTGTCCTAGTGCACAACGACCTCATGTTGGGCCCCCCCTGGCCAGAGCAGCCCCATACATATGAGCTGTTGATCCGTGTGGCCGATGCGGGCCCCTCCACCCCCCACCTCAGCACCACAGCCACTGTCATTGTGCATATGGTGCCCTGGAGGGCCAGCACAGGGGCCACCAGCATCCACAGAACCACAGTGAGGGGGGGTCCTCAGGCCCTTGCTGGGTGGGGAGAAAAGATACAGTTTTCGAGGTGGAACAATTGAGGAAGGCATTTCAGAGGAAACTGCTGAGTGCAAAGAGCCTGGCAATAAAGAGGAGAAAGCTGGGGTGTGGGATGGCCCAGCCCTTGGAGGGGTCTGAAGGTTGGATGACTGGGGTGTTTTGGCAGGACAGTGGGGAAGCTGTGGCCCCATTTCAGGTGCCTTCAAGGATGACACCCCTGCTTGTGACAGACACGGAGGTTTTCTGGCAGCCGGAGCCCTGGTTCGTGGTGGTGCTGACAGTGACCAGTGCCCTTCTCCTCCTGGGTTTGGGCTGGTTCCTCAGCTGGCTCCTGCGGTGGTAGGGTTCCTATCCCTGTGCTGCTTGCCTCCCGCCCCCCAGCCCTTGCATCTGTGACAGCGGGTTCTACCCAAGACTGCCCAAGTTGATGAGCAGACAGAATGATATTAAGGAGGACTGCCCTCCCTCCGGGAGTCATCAGCTTAGAGGCAGAGAGACACTGGGAGAAAGTTGTCTCCTTCGCTGGCAGAACCCAATCTGGAATGGGATGGCTGTGGATAAGGTCAAGGGATTTAGACTCTTGAGTCTGTCATGCATTGGGTATTTACCCCTATTCCTGAGCCCTGCCTTCCACCTGAAATGTGACCTTCCCCTAAGATGCTGAGTTTCTCGTGAGCACAGGACTGAACCCAGGGGAAGATGGGAGTAACAGTGTGGCAGTGCATACGGACACAGGCTATCTCCAATAAGAGTGGAGATGAATGGTGCTGATTCCTGGAGCCAGCAGGGCTGCTGTTCTCACTGTTGGTCTCTCCTCCTGGCATTTTAGGTTGACGCAGGTGCTACAGACATCAAGCAAACCCACTCAGGCTCTACTGCTAAACAGGTACGCGTCCTTTGCATGCCTCTATGCCTGGAAGTCCATCTCTGAAACTCAGGCTGGGGCTCAGAGCCCTATCCTGTACTTCTGCTCCTACTTTGCCCCAGTATCCAGGGAACTAAGGGATCCATTGAAGGGTTCGTGGAGGCCCCGAGGATGGAGACACCCCAGGCACCCAGCAGTGTCATGAGCCTGGTATGACAACCTACCATCCTGTGCGGTGGGCACTGAGGCTGCTGCTGAGTGCTCCCTGCCAAGCCTGTCCCCTTTCCCATGGCTGGCTGTCCCTGTGGGAGGGTCCATACCAGCACTATCAGGATGCAGGAAGCAGGTGGGTTCTTGACCCCTTTGGGGGGGCAGGCCTCCACCTGCTTCCCATGGGCAGGGTTCACCTCGTTACACTCTCCTCATTCTTCCCCTCAGCACCATTTTGATGGCAGAGCCCAGGACTCCCGTGAGTTCCCCTTTTTCCAAACCATTCTCCACTTGGGCCCACTTTCTCTCCAGACCTCATCTCAATATCTCTGCCAGACATCCACTATCTACTCTTTCCCTGAATGGGGTCTCTTCTCACTCCTACTCATTTTTCAGCCAGTTTCTCAAACACCTGGGACCCTGATCTGGTTCCTGCCTCTGGGGGGAAATAGGGGGAAAGTTGTGAGGGAACAGGCCCCCAAATGGTCCACTGTCATCATGAACTATGGCAGAGTAATCTGGCACGGGGCTCAGGGGAGCTGATGTCAAGTTTCGGGGACTCATGGATGCTTCCTGCGTATCTGAGCCAGACCTCAAATGATTTGCTGAGAAAGTAGGGAGAGGACAAGCCAGATCAAGGAGGAGGTGGCGGGGGTGTGTGTGTCACACCAGGGGTCCTGGAATATCTTTCCCTGCCCTTCGGGAGGGAAGCAGTGCTGCCAAAGCCAGCAAGGCCCTCTCTCTCTCCCTTGACCATCTGAGCTCAGGTACAGGCAGAGATTACCTGTTCAACACACACACAGGAGCTCGGCGCTGGCTCTGAGGCCCAGGAGCTGCATCATATTTGTGGAATTTCTTCTTCACATGATCACGTGTTTTCAAGCTGATTCAATAATAAACAAAATCACCAACAGAAGAGTCCTTGCCTGGTAACCTACATGTGGAAGAAGCCCTGAGATCTGTGCTTCCTTGTTCTCACTTGGAGGATGCCCTGTCTTATGGGAACAAGGTTATTTTTTCTTTCAAGAAGGCATTGTACAGTGCTGACTGTGATTAATGTTCTGCAGAAGTAAGACACTGTTATCCTCGTCAATGACTGAGGGGTCCCCCAGGTGGCCTGTCCCCTCAGAGGACACCTACTCTAGCAGATGGGGAGGGCCCAGGAGCCCCACCAGCTTCCAGGGCAGTTTGCGGACTGTATGTGGAGGTTTTCTTGCATCTGGAGCTTTTGCACTGAAGAGAGGGTTGGTGTAGACTTGAGCACCCTGTGGCATGGGTGGCCATGGAGGGATTGAGAATAGCCCCCTTTTGAGCAGGTGTTCCCATATCCTCTTGATCTCTTTGGTTCATGGGCCCTTTATCCTCCCTGTGCTGGCCAAGTGTCCCACAGCAGCCTGCAGGGCAGGTTCTGTTGGGGGGAAAGTGCTAGCCCACTCCCCATACCCAGCCTGGCATCAAGTCTCAGGATACTGCCAGCTCTCCCAGAAGACCTGCTGTCTTGGTGGAGGCTATCTTAACTGTGGTGTCTTCAAGTTCTCAATCTTCTTCCCTCTGTCAAGTTTATGGATCTGAACCTTCTCAGAGTAGCTTCCCTTGTGGCTCAGCTAGTAAAGAATCTTCCTGCAATGCCAGAGACCTGGGTTTGATCCCCAGGTTGGGAAGATCCCCTGAAGAAGGGAAAGGCTACCCACTCCAGTATTCTGGCCTGGAGAATTCCATGGACTATGTACAGTCCATGGGGTTACAAAGAGTCATACATGACTGAGCCACTTACACTTTCACTTGCAGAGTAGCTGAGGACCTCCCTNGAAGATCCCCTGAAGAAGGGAAAGGCTACCCACTCCAGTATTCTGGCCTGGAGAATTCCATGGACTATGTACAGTCCATGGGGTTACAAAGAGTCATACATGACTGAGCCACTTACACTTTCACTTGCAGAGTAGCTGAGGACCTCCCTTCCTGAACCAGTTACAGTGCCCCAGGCAGAGGAAGAAGTCAAGTGCCTTCTGTGGGAAAAATATGCTTCATGGTGTTTCCAATGAAGTGAGGGTGTTAGAGCTGGCCTCAGGGACAGCAACTAGACAGCAGGATGTTACAGGAAGCAGCTGTGGGCAGACTTTTCCTGAGCTTTTAGAATGCTCTAAGGACTCATTAAATGCTCATCTCTAAGGAACTTGATTTTTAATCCTCATTTTACAGATAGTACAAGCAAGCCCCAAAAGTCACAAAGCTAGCTAGTTAGGTCACTTGATGTGTGAGTCAGGCTGTGTGATTACATTTGATGCCAAGCCCAAGGTAACAGTCTTCCCAAGGCTCGTAAGTTGTGCTTGGTGGCAGACCATGACAGTCCAGGGCAAAAGATGTTGTTATGAGTTGGAGACAAGATGCCCACCCTAGGGCAGGAATAAGAGTGCCTGTTATGTGCCAGGGCTTGTGCTGGGGACTGAACTCCAGGCAGAAGGACAAACGTGGGAACAGGCCAGAGACTGCTGGGGCACAAAAGGCTGATGAAGGGCAAAGCTAGGGAATCCACTGGAAAGAGGGCATTATACACAGGAGCCAGTAAGAAGAGGAGCGAAACTCCCTGCTCACATTTCCAGAGGTGGCGTAACCTTGGCCCAGTCTTCCCACACTGGGCCTCAGTTTCCTCAGTAGTGAGGGACAAGTCCTACCTTCCAGGGTGAGTGACCCAAAAAAGCATACAGCAGACATTCCCTAAGTGTGCTTGCGTGCGTGAGAAGACGCTGTCAGCTCCGCTTAGGAGCCGAGCGCTCACGGATGCCAAGGGCGCTACGGCCTCCTCAGAAGCTAGCAAAAGCTTTGCCTCCAGCAACTCCGGGAACGGCGCGCATGCGCCAACCCGTGCCGTCACAGTCACGTGGTGAAGCATTCGGCTTGGGCTGCGAGAGGCAGGCTCTGACTGGCAGGCCGGCCAACCTGTCATCGGGAGGCACTACACTGGGCGTAGGGCAAAGAGGCTGTTGATTGGAAGTATTCTAAGCTGGGGGCGGTTCTTTGCCGTCCTGGTTACTATGACGCCCGGCCCCCGCCCCCTCGGCTGGCCGCCATCTTGTTGTTGATCCGTACCTAGTGGGCAGCGCCGGGAGCTGGACCGAGCGGCCGGTGCGGGGCCGCTCCTGCGAATCTCAGCCACCTGCGCTGCCTGCCAGGGGGCGGGCCGAAACCTGGAGGCCCGGGGGGCCCAGCTCCCGTGGGGAGCCGTGGGCGCCCGCTGCCCGGGCCGGGCCGGTGAGTGACAGGAGCCGGGCCGAAAGACCGGCCTGACGCCGCGGGGCGGGCGGCGGCGGGCGCGGGGTTGGAGCTGGCGTGCTCAGGGCAAGGGGCATTGGTTGAGCATCGGTTGAGCATCGCTCGAGCGTCCTCATCGGCCGCCCGTGAAGTCTCCTCGATGCTGGTGCCGAGGTCGCAGGACGGCCTCGGGTTAGAGGTCCGAAAGCCCCGCGCCTGAGGGCTGGCCGGCGGGGTAGCGGGAAACTAGTTTCTGTGACTGAAGCCCTGGGCTCCATTGACCCGCAGCGTTGAAACGTGTCCAGTGCCAGCTTGATGCTCTCCGGGGTCTTGTGTTGTTCCCAGGTGAGAAATACACGTACTATTTTCTTAGATGTCGCTCCTGCGAGTGACTTTCAGACCGATTGAGACTAAGACTAGGTCACCCAGTCGAAAGCCCCTGCAAAGCAGGCCGGCCAGTGTGACGGCCCTTGTGATTCAGACCAGACGAAGGTCCCTCTGCCCGGTGCCTGCCTCTCGGACTCCTCGGAGCTCACCGTTTGCTTCTTCCCGAAGGGCCTGATCAAATGTCCCTGATGCCCGAATTTTGGTTTGGGACATTTATATTTTGTTGTTGTTGTTGTGAATCACCACTTTTTGGAGTGGTGGTAAGGGCTTCCTCTTCTGGCCCTGGGAGAAAGTGAGTATTGGTGGTAACTTGACTGGTTTTATCTCCTAAAAAGATAATCTGCCAAGTGTAGTCAAGGAGACAAAAGAAATGTAAGAGGGTGTTAGAATCAGAAAAAGAAATGAAACTTATTTTTGTCTCATGAATGCCAAATTAACTTTTAACAGAGTAAATGTATCTTGCCCAATGAAACAGACTTCCAGGCCCTCTTCTTTCGTGAGGGTAGGAGGGTTAGAGACCCCGCATAAGGTGTGCAGGTCTAGGAAACCACTGCATATAGGATGAGATTTGATGTCCTGATGTGCTGAGGGCTCCAGAAAACATTTGTTTGCCTGTGGTCCCTTGGCTTCTCAGCACAGGCTTCTGTCTGTGCTCATACAGAAAGCCTGCCTGAAACGACTAAGAAGTTGAACAATATTTTGTTAGCTTCTGTCAGGATCTTATCACCTCAGAATGTTTAATTTTGCAAGAAACTATCCGTTTGGTCAGGAAATGCTCTTGGAGAAGATGCTGAAACCAGAGGCAGCTGGTGGCCTGTTGCTGTTTGCCTTGTAAGGAGAGAGAGAAGTTGAGTGAGTAGTCTTTAGACATTTCATTACCCTCCCTTGGGCCAGTTTTTGAATCTTGAATGAATTTTCATTTTGGTGAGACCAGTTCCTTGGGCAGTTCTTTATAAGAAAGGAAGACAGGAAAATATTAGGAGCTTCTCAAAATGGCCTCAAGCTAACTTCCCCCCAACTCCCCTCTGATTAACACTTCCTTTAGAAAGTTAAGGCTGCCACAGGGTTGCTGTTTTCTGTGAAAAATAACCATAAATTAGGCTCTTAGTCTGTTTCACTTATCTTTGAGATGTAGAAAGAGAACAAATCTCTTCCTTAGTCTACTCTAACTTTTGCATGCAATTTTAGGTTCGGGGTCCATTACATTCCATTCCCGGTCTAACTCTGTGTTAGAACTGTTGCCCCAAGGAAGTTACAGAATAGCCAAGAACTTTTTTTTTTGCCTTTTCTTAATGCTTTATTGCCTTGTGAATACTTAGGAGTATTAGATCGTGCTTGCTTGATTAAGCCTATTTTGTTACTCAGAGATGGCTTATAGCAGTACTTCTTTGCTGGGCATTTTTAAATGCAAATAAGTAGGGATGTTAGAATAGCGGACCTTCCATCTACTTTAACTTTGTATGTACATAATTCATCTGTAAATGTCAGCATTTTAAACTGTTATGAGCAACAGACTTAATGAGTCAAAACTGCTCAGGCATATAGGATGAGAT
>SJYX01000441.1:128979-272332 GCA_006410675.1 Oreotragus oreotragus
TGCCAAGCCCAAGGTAACAGTCTTCCCAAGGCTCGTAAGTTGTGCTTGGTGGCAGACCACGACAGTCCAGGGCAAAAGATGTTGTTATGAGTTGGAGACAAGATGCCCACCCTAGGGCAGGAATAAGAGTGCCTGTTATGTGCCAGGGCTTGTGCTGGGGACTGAACTCCAGGCAGAAGGACAAACGTGGGAACAGGCCAGAGACTGCTGGGGCACAAAAGGCTGATGAAGGGCAAAGCTAGGGAATCCACTGGAAAGAGGGCATTATACACAGGAGCCAGTAAGAAGAGGAGCGAAACTCCCTGCTCACATTTCCAGAGGTGGCGTAACCTTGGCCCAGTCTTCCCACACTGGGCCTCAGTTTCCTCAGTAGTGAGGGACAAGTCCTACCTTCCAGGGTGAGTGACCCAAAAAAGCATACAGCAGACATTCCCTAAGTGTGCTTGCGTGCGTGAGAAGACGCTGTCAGCTCCGCTTAGGAGCCGAGCGCTCACGGATGCCAAGGGCGCTACGGCCTCCTCAGAAGCTAGCAAAAGCTTTGCCTCCAGCAACTCCGGGAACGGCGCGCATGCGCCAACCCGTGCCGTCACAGTCACGTGGTGAAGCATTCGGCTTGGGCTGCGAGAGGCAGGCTCTGACTGGCAGGCCGGCCAACCTGTCATCGGGAGGCACTACACTGGGCGTAGGGCAAAGAGGCTGTTGATTGGAAGTATTCTAAGCTGGGGGCGGTTCTTTGCCGTCCTGGTTACTATGACGCCCGGCCCCCGCCCCCTCGGCTGGCCGCCATCTTGTTGTTGATCCGTACCTAGTGGGCAGCGCCGGGAGCTGGACCGAGCGGCCGGTGCGGGGCCGCTCCTGCGAATCTCAGCCACCTGCGCTGCCTGCCAGGGGGCGGGCCGAAACCTGGAGGCCCGGGGGGCCCAGCTCCCGTGGGGAGCCGTGGGCGCCCGCTGCCCGGGCCGGGCCGGTGAGTGACAGGAGCCGGGCCGAAAGACCGGCCTGACGCCGCGGGGCGGGCGGCGGCGGGCGCGGGGTTGGAGCTGGCGTGCTCAGGGCAAGGGGCATTGGTTGAGCATCGGTTGAGCATCGCTCGAGCGTCCTCATCGGCCGCCCGTGAAGTCTCCTCGATGCTGGTGCCGAGGTCGCAGGACGGCCTCGGGTTAGAGGTCCGAAAGCCCCGCGCCTGAGGGCTGGCCGGCGGGGTAGCGGGAAACTAGTTTCTGTGACTGAAGCCCTGGGCTCCATTGACCCGCAGCGTTGAAACGTGTCCAGTGCCAGCTTGATGCTCTCCGGGGTCTTGTGTTGTTCCCAGGTGAGAAATACACGTACTATTTTCTTAGATGTCGCTCCTGCGAGTGACTTTCAGACCGATTGAGACTAAGACTAGGTCACCCAGTCGAAAGCCCCTGCAAAGCAGGCCGGCCAGTGTGACGGCCCTTGTGATTCAGACCAGACGAAGGTCCCTCTGCCCGGTGCCTGCCTCTCGGACTCCTCGGAGCTCACCGTTTGCTTCTTCCCGAAGGGCCTGATCAAATGTCCCTGATGCCCGAATTTTGGTTTGGGACATTTATATTTTGTTGTTGTTGTTGTGAATCACCACTTTTTGGAGTGGTGGTAAGGGCTTCCTCTTCTGGCCCTGGGAGAAAGTGAGTATTGGTGGTAACTTGACTGGTTTTATCTCCTAAAAAGATAATCTGCCAAGTGTAGTCAAGGAGACAAAAGAAATGTAAGAGGGTGTTAGAATCAGAAAAAGAAATGAAACTTATTTTTGTCTCATGAATGCCAAATTAACTTTTAACAGAGTAAATGTATCTTGCCCAATGAAACAGACTTCCAGGCCCTCTTCTTTCGTGAGGGTAGGAGGGTTAGAGACCCCGCATAAGGTGTGCAGGTCTAGGAAACCACTGCATATAGGATGAGATTTGATGTCCTGATGTGCTGAGAGCTCCAGAAAACATTTGTTTGCCTGTGGTCCCTTGGCTTCTCAGCACAGGCTTCTGTCTGTGCTCATACAGAAAGCCTGCCTGAAACGACTAAGAAGTTGAACAATATTTTGTTAGCTTCTGTCAGGATCTTATCACCTCAGAATGTTTAATTTTGCAAGAAACTATCCGTTTGGTCAGGAAATGCTCTTGGAGAAGATGCTGAAACCAGAGGCAGCTGGTGGCCTGTTGCTGTTTGCCTTGTAAGGAGAGAGAGAAGTTGAGTGAGTAGTCTTTAGACATTTCATTACCCTCCCTTGGGCCAGTTTTTGAATCTTGAATGAATTTTCATTTTGGTGAGACCAGTTCCTTGGGCAGTTCTTTATAAGAAAGGAAGACAGGAAAATATTAGGAGCTTCTCAAAATGGCCTCAAGCTAACTTCCCCCCAACTCCCCTCTGATTAACACTTCCTTTAGAAAGTTAAGGCTGCCACAGGGTTGCTGTTTTCTGTGAAAAATAACCATAAATTAGGCTCTTAGTCTGTTTCACTTATCTTTGAGATGTAGAAAGAGAACAAATCTCTTCCTTAGTCTACTCTAACTTTTGCATGCAATTTTAGGTTCGGGGTCCATTACATTCCATTCCCGGTCTAACTCTGTGTTAGAACTGTTGCCCCAAGGAAGTTACAGAATAGCCAAGAACTTTTTTTTTTGCCTTTTCTTAATGCTTTATTGCCTTGTGAATACTTAGGAGTATTAGATCGTGCTTGCTTGATTAAGCCTATTTTGTTACTCAGAGATGGCTTATAGCAGTACTTCTTTGCTGGGCATTTTTAAATGCAAATAAGTAGGGATGTTAGAATAGCGGACCTTCCATCTACTTTAACTTTGTATGTACATAATTCATCTGTAAATGTCAGCATTTTAAACTGTTATGAGCAACAGACTTAATGAGTCAAAACTGCTCAGGCATATAGGATGAGATTTGATGTCCTAATGTAGCGTTTTCAGTGCTGCTGCCCAGCTGGTCCCAACCCACCTCTCCCAGGTTTGTCCTAATACTCACCACCTGAATGGTTTGGTAATCATTCCACGTGTGATATTTTCTTACACAGATCCTGTTGCCAGCTAATCCATTTCCTTTTGCCCCTCTTGGGAATACCCTTTGCCTTCAGTTTCACTTCTCTTTTCTCAAGTCCAGCTCAGGTCCTTCCTCCCTCCTTTATGAACCACTCCCCAAAACATTCCTGTCTTTGGGAATACTCTACTCCCTCTGAACTGCAGTGGTATTATTTCCCTTATTAAAAACAACAATACAGTATAGACTTTTAAGAATAGCTTTTTTTCTGATTAGACCTAACCCCTTTCCTGCAGAGATTGTAGTTTTGTGTTTTCTTGTACCTGTATGTAGTAGATGAGAACTAAATGTTGACAAAAATGTGCTAAATGTGCCTGAGTTGGAGCACCCTCTAATTAAACAGGGAATTGGAGGGAATAGGCAGGTAGAAATGATACTTTCATCGTGGATCTCCACGTCCTACACTGCCCGGAGGGCTTGCACTCTAGCACCACACAGAGGCCCGTCATTCTGTAAGAGGCAGGACTTGCACGTAGTGCAGAAACTGAAGCCCAACAATAGAAAGTAATTCTGCGTCTCAGAAATGGCTGTGTGGTCATCCCTCTTCCTGGCTACTTTTGACTCTCGGAAAACATGTGTTGGGTGAGCATAGCATTGAGATTCTTAGACTCTCTTCTTGGTTGGTTCTTCTCACTGCCACCTTGGGCTTCGGTAAATGTGTCAGTCGTATTTGCTGCTTGTCCTCCCAGTGCTGCCCTGAAACTGTAAGGAGCAGTGATGGGCAGAGCTGGGGAAAGCCAGGTAGAGCTGTCTCTGGCTTGGAGTAGAGAGGCGTTTTGTATGTTTGCACCAGTAGGTCTGTGCTTTTGCCCCGATCTTAAATCAGATTTCATTTCTCTTCCTGTACTACAGCAGGATTTAAGCAACAAATTCTGTGTGGGAAAACCTAAGCAATCTTGGTTCTTTTATAAGAGGTGATAGATTGAGACTCTCATTCATGTTTGCTGCTATTACAGTTTGAAGTTGGGTTTATGTAAGAGGCATTGCAGATGAGTTTTGATGGGAACATATGTTCATTTCAGTGTTGGATTCCTGATAGAGACTTTGTTTTTTTGAATGCTTAGAAAATCTCATCTCTTCTGCAAAAGTTTTTATTTGTGGGTGGGGATTTAGCTCATTTATTCCTGTCCCTTCATTTTCCAGAAGGTGAGCAGGCCTAGGACTGGACTCTTTTCAAATCTAAATTTTGATGTCAGAAAATAAGAGTACCTTGAAGACCATAAAAATCTGAGCCTGTTATGATTGAATGAACTGAGCAACTTACTCTGTAATCAGAAAGTTAAATAATGAGAACTGTTGGTCCTTATAAACTTGGCTTGTGAGAATGTAAAATGATGCAGTCTCTTTGGAAAATAGTCTGGCAGTTCTTCATATGGTTAGAGTTACCAGCAATTCCACTCCTAGTTATCTACCCAAGAAAAATGAAAACATCTACAAGCGAAAACCTATATATGAGTGCTTATAGCAGTACTATTCATAATAACCAAAATGGGAAATGACCCAAATGTTTATCAACTGATAATGGATCAATAAAACATTGTCTATACATATTTTATATATACAAGGAATATCATTTAGCAATAAAAAGGAGTGAGGTTCCAAAATATACTTCAGCATGACTGAACCTGGGAAGCATTATGCTAAGTGAAAGAAGCCAGACACAAAAGGTCATATGATTTCATTTATAAAACATATCCGGATGAGGCAAATCTGCAGAGATCGAAGTAGATGAGTGGTTGCTTAGGGCGAGATGAGAGGTGATGAGTATGTTCTGAAACTGTAGTGATGGTTACACATAACTTTTATATACTAAAAGTCCTTGGATTGTACACTGTATTTCTTATTTTATTTCTTTTGGCCATTCCGTGTGGCATGGTGGGGTCTTAGTTCCCTGATCAGGGATTGAACCCATGCTCCCTGTGGTGGAAGCACAGAGTCCTAACCACTGTACCACCAGGAAAGTCCCATGAATTGTACACTTTAAATGGGTGACTTGTATGCTGTGTGAATTATATCTTGAAGCTGTTATAATAAAAAATAACTTATCAGTAATGTATATTCACTAATTTAAAAAAATATATGAATAACAAGAAATAAAAACAGGACCATCCATAATTTCACTGTTAGTGTTTTATTGTTTGACCATATTTCTTCAAATGATTTTTTGTAAGTTTTACAAAAATGAGATCATGCAGGACACCCTAATTGGTACCTTGTTGCAGTCAACACTGTATTATAAACTTCTGGGTTGGTAAATGATGTATTTACATCAGGGGCTAGCTGGCAGTAAATTGGGGAAGCTGAAGGGAAGCAAGGTGCCACTCTGCTGCCGTGTTTCAGCTGTAGTACAGATTTGTCTTGATTTCAGGTGAAAGTAGAGTGCTCCTGTGAAACCTTTTGTGAGCCAAAATGACATAAAGTGAAAAAACAATTACCTTAGGACTCATCTTGCTAACGGATGTACAGTGTAAGTCAAGACAACACACAGATGCTCACAGACAGTTCAGAGCTGTGGCAGCTTGAGATGATGAGTGTAGTTCCCAGGAAGGGAGCTTGGCAGTGCCACTCTCGCCGCTCTGGGCGCGCTCTGCCTCTGTAGTGACTCCCTGCAAAACAAATACTGAGTGCTGTTTTCACTTGCTTACTTTCCATAAAAGTGAAAATGCTCTTTGGATCTGTTTTGGTTAGTGAAAGCAGTGCTAATGTCTGTCTTTCATAAAAACACAGTGGCGTAAAGTGAATTTTTGAAAAGTAGGGGATAGTCGCTCTGTAAACAGCTGTTTTTTTCATGGTCTGTTTAGTGGCATGATTTTTCATATTTTTGTGTTTTTTTATGGATAATTTTGCTGGTTAAAATGGCTCCCAAGTAACCAGTGCTGGAGTGCTATCTAATCTTAAGTATAAGAAGGATGTGAAATGCCTTATGAACAAAATACATGTGTTAGATAAGGTTTGTTCAGGTCTGAGTTATAGTGCAGTTGGCTGAGAGTTCAGTGTTAATGAGTCAACTATGTATTTAATAAAGTATCTTTAAACAGTAGTATACATACAAGGTTATACATTATATGTGTGTAGCTCTGAAAGATTAAAAATTGATTGGTGGAAGTGCTATGACCAGAGGCTCAGAGAAACTTAACTCTGTTTCCTCTAGGAGCAGCGGCTCAGTATTCACTAACTCTTTTTTTTTGTTGTTTGCAGTGACTTTATAGAACATAACTACTGTGAGTACTGGAAGTTGGTTATATTTTCTTTCGTATCTAGTTTCTTTTGCTTAGTATGATGTTTCTGAGGTTCATCTGTTTTGGTTTCTTCTTTTTTTATTGCTGAGTAGTATTCCTTTTTATGGCCATATTTTTTGCTGCTAGATGGGTTGTTTCTAGCTTTTGGCTCTTATGAGTAAAGATGTAACGAATGTTCTCATAGAAGTCTGTGTGTGTACATGTTTTCATTTCTCTGTGGTAAATATCCACAAGTAGAATTTCCCTGACTCCCAGACTACATCACACGGACACTGTTTAGAAGGTTGTACAGTTCTGTGGACTCTGGGCCCAGTTTTGTTATCGCACCTCCTTGTAGTTCTCAGCTCAAAGCCTCATTTTATGTTTTTTTTTTTTTTGCCAGATTTCCAGATATACCCATGCTAAGTCAGAAATGAATGGGCATTCTGCTGAAGTGGGAAGTTGGAATAATTAGGAACTGTTGCAAGTAGCCACGAGCTTCTAGATTGAGGGGGTCTGTTTGCTTTAAGAGCTTCAGTTACTTGTCACGGTCCTGGGTTTCTGTTAATTGATGCAGGTTAGGAGGCTTCTTGGTCATCCACAGGGTTCATCCTGCATCTCTTTGTGGAGCCTGGCCATGGTGATTTGCGCCTTTGTAAGTAACCAAGCTCAGTTACCACAGTTGGTACTGCCTCTTTAGACCATTGGTCATGTGGCTGGTATTTTGCTACCTAAAAAAAAAAAAAAAGTTATACATGTGAATTAATTTTAGTTCATATGCAACTTTTTTCTTTTTTTAAAAAAAGCTTGACTCGATGATCTTCCATGGATGCTGTTTGAAAACTAGTACCAACCAGAGGGTCCTAGCTAAGTGTTCTAGATTTTAATTTCTGGGAACAGTGAGCAGTGTTTTTGTGATGAGTATTCATCCCTAACACCCTGTCCCATTGAGGTCATTTCTACACTGTATATTCATACGTATGTTGGACAGGTTGAATTCTGTTCCATTGACTTCTTGTGCCAGTGTTCAATGACTAGTTCTTTACAGCCAAGAAGTTGATTATCAGCATCCTCTTTTAAAGCATCTCAAATCTCCTAAAGAATAACACTGATTCTTATGGAGTTGCTTTTTAGCTATTTTCTGGATGGAAGGTAAGTGGATATTTAAGATGAGTGAAACTTACATGTGGGAGTTGGCTGAAGCGAGAAAATTACTCTTTAAATACTGCTTCTTTAAGAGAGCCTTCTAGTAAAATTTTGAAGTATCTTTTATTTTTAGTTTACTGTATTTTTTATAGTTTGTTCAAAGAGAGAACCAGTATGTAATATTCCTTGTTTGATTGGAATCTATAGTCCCTTGTCTTCATGACTTTTTTTCCTTTTTTTTTTGTATAACTAAGTGGATAAAAGAGAAGGAATTTCTTTTTTAAGAGACTCACGAGGCCAGTAACAGTACATTCACTTTACATGTGAGGAAACTGAGAGATTGTTTAGGCGGCTCAGCCAGGGAGTCATTACTCAAATGGTGCTGTGCCTTTTCAGGATAGATAAGCTCTGCCTTCCAGTGTTAGTTTAAGCACAGATTTTTCCCCCCCTTAAATGATTGGTTTTTCCCTGTTAAATTTTTGTTTCCTTTTAAAGTAACTCTTACTGAAGTATAAAACACTTATAAAGTGCACAAAATTTGATGATTTTTACACCTGTATATACCTAAACAACTGCCCAGATGAAAAATTAGAACATTAAAATAATTTGGCTTTGGGGGGACTTCCTTGGCAGTCCAGTGGTTAAAACTGCACTTTCACTGCAGAGGGCATGAGTTTGATCCCTGGTCGGGGAATTAAGATCTCTCATGCCACATGGCACGGCCCAAGAAAACAAAACAAAATGAAAAAAAGCAAAAGAAATAATTTGTTTTGATGACTCAGTGGTAAAGAACCTGCCAATACAGGAGACACAGGCGACTCGGGTTCAGTCCCTGGCCTGGGAAGACCCCGCAGAGGAGGGCATGGCAACCCAGTCCAGTGTTCCTGCCTCAGAAATCCCACGGACAGAGCAGCCTGGCAGGCTACAGGCCACGGGACCACCAAGAATCAGACACGACTGCACGACTAAGCACAAGTATTTGTGTGTGTGTGTGTGTATGTGTGTGTGTGTGTGTGTATAAAGTGGAACTCAACCTGTTTACTCTCAGCCTGGTATCTTCAGAAGGGTGCCACTGGGTCCCTTGCTTCTGCATAGGACCCAGATGTCTAAGCAACCTCTTTTCTGAGGATAAACAAAATGGATACCTAAGCCTCTTTTCCCCTTCCCCTTATTTCAGACCTCCCAGATTGCCCTAGGTCTTTGCACATATTTCTGCTTTCTAGGTGAGGGATCTCCCAGTCCCTGGTAGATTAGAAGGGCAGTCAGGTTGGCAGCTATATTTACCTCAAGAATGTTCTCTATTTCTCTCTCTCCCTCAGAGGTGAGGTTTGTGAGCATCTGCTTAAAACAGTTCTTGGGGTGCGAAGGAAGGAAGGACTGTTTCTTTCACCCTCATAAGTATAACTAATCTTATCAGCACCTACAGTCTCACGTGTGCGTGCTCAGTCACTTTAGTCGTG
Source organism: Oreotragus oreotragus (assembly GCA_006410675.1). Classification (NCBI taxonomy): domain Eukaryota; kingdom Metazoa; phylum Chordata; class Mammalia; order Artiodactyla; family Bovidae; genus Oreotragus; species Oreotragus oreotragus. The sequence continues at coordinate 137,864 of SJYX01000441.1, forward strand.
TCTGACTCTTTGCGACCGTGTGGACCGTAGCCCACCAGGCTCCTCTGTCCATGGGATTCTCCAGGCAAGAATACTAGAATGGGTTGCCATGCCCTCCTCCAGGGGATCTTCCCGACCCGGGGGTCGAGCTCGCGTCTGCCTGTGTCTCCTGCATTGCAGGCGGATGGATTCTTTACCCACTGAGCCACGTGGTAAGCCCCCTACAGTCCCATGAAAGTGAGTGAAAGTGAAGTCACTCAGTCGTGTCCAACTCTTTGTGACCCCATGGACTGTAGCCTCTGTAGTCTACCAGGCTCCTCTGTCCATGGGATTTTCCAGGCAATAGTACTGGAGTGGATTGCCATTTCCTTCCCCAGGGGATCTTCCCAACCCAGGGATCGAACCCAGGTACTCCCGCATTGTAGACAGATGCTTTACTGTCTGAGCCACCAGGGAAGTCCTATACGTATTAATAAAAGCAAAAATTGACTTGAATTTAAGAAAACATTAGTTTCCCTTGATTATATGCTTTAGAGAACAAATATGCTTTCATGTTAGTTTTCAGCTGTAGTCTTTTTTTGTTCTTGAATTTGAAAGTATTTGAGAATATCTTTTCCTCTTAGAGTCCACATCAGCTTTTTATTTCTGAAATAGTTAGAAATGAGTTTTCATAAAGCCCAGAGCTATGTGGCTAGAGGTTTGTATGTTGTCCTTTGCTGTGAGAGTGACTTATCTGTCCGTTGTGCTCTTTTCAGTTGACTGATTTTGCTGTTTTTCCCTTGGAGAGTAAAAAACAAACCAAAGATAAATTAGTGAATTATTGCCAAAATTTTACTTATATACCTGTGCAGTGTGAAGGTACCAAGGATACTTCTTTTTAAAAAAGATTGCATACCAAACTCAGGTGATTAGTCTGAGGCTGTGAAAATACATTGGCCACAAAATTACCAACTCTAAACCAGCTCCTTAGAGCGCACTCTGCTGATCTGCGTTTTGGAGTGGCTGTGCCCGCCCAGCTAACAAACTTGGACAAACTCGGTGGCCAGGTGTTGTCTTTCTCTTTCTGTGAAGACAGTGCCTTCCTAGTTCTTAAAATAGTTTGGACGTTATTCTCCACCATATCTGATTGGAATTTCTCTGTCTTTGCCAGGGCTTTTATTCATTGCTACTTTCTAGGCTTACTGTGTTGTTGAATTAAACCAAGCAAAACTAGTTATATCTCCTAAATTTAGTCTAAGTTCTTTGAGATGGTTTATTCTTTATAATTGAGATTTTCTGTATATTTGTCTGATTTTTCGCCCCTTGTTTCTCTTTTGTATTAGTAATAAAAATGATCTTATCATCTTCCTCATAGGCTATCTTTTTTTCTTACATACCTTGTTTAGTTTCTGTTAATTGCCATTTTTATCCAGGTACATTTAAACCTCTTTTTTCATATATCAACTCTTTTTAGAGTCAAAACAGAATTTTACGTTCTCTTTCTTTGGTTTGGAATTCTATCCTTTGGTTATCATACTTTCTTCTCTGTAAAGCCAAGTTAACTCTTTGTTCTGGTTTTGATAGCCCTAGGTTAGAAATCTGTAAACTTTTTTGACTTAACAATCCTAATAGTAAACAAAAAAAGAGAGAAAAGTCTTGTCCTGTCATGAACATTTTTCATGTCATGTACTTTTACTGCTGTATACATCTGTTAAACACATCATATGCATACATCTCTTTTTATTGTGTCTCTACCACATGCCGGACATTTTGAATAATATATACTGAAAAAATATGCTTTCCTTCATGGATCTACATCGTTATAATAAAAATAATAAACTGTAGACATTATCAATAAATAATACATAGAACATGCCTTGAAAAAAATAAAAAGAACAGAGTAAGGAAGATGGAACATCTAGATGGTTTGTAGTTTAAACTTAGGGAGGTTAGGGGACACCTTATGGAGAGAGATTTGAGCAAAGGAGGTGAGGGAGTTAGCCACTTGGATATCTGGGGGAGGAATGGTCCAGACAGAAGGAATGGCTGATGCAGAGACCCCAGAGTAGGAATCTCCCTGTGTGTCTAGCCAGTGTGACTTAGAGTGAGGTAATAAGCAAAAGGGAAGAGAGTAGGAATCAGATTAGAAAATGGGGGTGGGGAGGAATGCAGAACTTGAAGGTTGTGGCAAGACCTTGGGGGAGACAGGAGCCATTGCAGGGCTTTGAACAGAGAAGTCACATGCTCTGACTCTCAGTGTAACGGAGCCCCTGGCTGCTGTGTTGAGAACAGGCTGCAGGAGGGCCATGATGGAAGCTGGAACACCAGTGAGGAGAGGGGAGATGTTGGTGATCAAACGAGGTGGTAGCACTGGAGATGGTGAGTAGCTGGATCTGGACATGTTCTGAAGGTAGATTCAGTAGGGCTACATGATAGCCTACAGCGGTGGGGTTTGAGAGAAAGAGGAATCAAGACTGTCAGGATTTTTGTGAGAGCAGCTGTAAAGATGAAGCTGGGTTGAGTAAGACTGCAGGTGGAGAGGTTTTGGGGGCTTTGGGGAGATGAGTTCTATCTTGGCAATGTTAAATTTAAACTTCCTGGATCAAATAGGCAGTCAGTTATATGAATTTGGTGTTCCAGAAAGAGCGCTGAACTGAAAGTGTAGCTAGACAAAGGAGGACCAAGGACTGAGCCCCGAGGCCTCCAGCATTAAAAGTGTGGGAGGAAGAGAAAGAACCAGCAGAGTAGATTGAGTACCAGGAGAATGAGGAGAGTGTGGTGCCTGATGGCCAAGTGAGGAAGACAGATCAAGGAGTTCTCATTTCTACCCAGTTAGGGCTTTCCTCATAGCTCAGTCAGTAAAGAATCTGCCTGCGATGCAGGAGACCCTGGTTCGATTCCTGAGTCTGGAAGGTCCCCTGGAGAAGAGAGAGGCTACCCATTCCAGTATTCTTGGACTTCACTTGTGGCTCCGCTGGTAAAGAATCCACTCACAATGTGGGATACCTGGGTTCGATCCTTGGGTTGGGAAGATCCCCTGGAGAAGGGAAAGGCTACCCACTCCACTATTCTGGCTTGGAGAATTTCATGGACTCTGTAGTCCATGGGGGTTGCAAAGAGTTGGACACGACTAAGCAACTTTCACTTCACCCAATTCCAGGTATTCATACCCTACTTTGGAACCATTGCTAGCATGTTCTTCTGTCATTTACTGTGTATTAACATCAGGCTTTTAACACTGTGAAGGCTTTTTATTTTATTTAAAGATATACAAGTTCAGAGAATGATACTAGTATACTGCGCACAGAGATTAGAAAATGTTAACATTTTACCATATTTGTTTCAGACTTTTTAAAAAAGAAATTAAAAATTATTAAAAGAGCTGATCCCTTTTCTTCCTAGATAACCAGTCTCCTCCTTTCCTTTCCTCCTATAAAGTTGATGCACTTCTTCCATTCCACATCATTGTTCTTGTTAATACATATATGTGTCCATAAATTCATGTATGGTGTTTTATGTATTAAAAATTTACAATGATGGCATACTGGAAATATTTCCAAACATGCTTTTTCCAATTTGTTTTGAAATGTATTCATGTTGACACACGTGAATTATTAATTCGGGACTGTAAGTTTATGAACACACTCGTTCATTCATCCATTCTTCCACTGATGGACCTTCAGGTCATTGCCCGTCTTTCTGTTGCAGCAGTGCTGCAGTGAACGTTTTTGAACCTGCTCTCTTGGGTGCATGCTGGGTTGTGGAGAGCACACAACTTTGGTTTTCTGTTGCCATCATCATCATCAGAGAGAAGCCATTTCTCCCTGGCTGGCCAGTGCTTGGGATGTTTATGCTTTTTTTTTTCCCAGTCTTATAGAATTGAAACCATTTCCTGTTTAAGTTCGCATTTCTTAGTATTTGTGAAGAGGGGCATTTAATCACATGTTTATTAGCCACTGAGCCTCATCTTTTTTCCATCTTCTTATTTTCTTCCACTTTTATTTATAGGAATTCTTCATATATTGTTTACTGATTTTCTTGATAATTATCAATATTACAAATACCTGTTCTTTATCTTTTATCTTTACCTATGATTCTCTTATACAAAAAAAAACTAATTTTATTGTGGCTGGTGGTAGGAATGGGGCGATTGTAAGTGGGTATGAGGGGTCTTTTGGAGTGATAGAAATACTGTATAATTAGGTTGTGGGGATTGTACAACTCTGTAAATTTACTAACCATCATTGTATTGTACACTTAAGTGAATTTTATGGTTTGTAAATTATACTTCAGTGAAAGCTGTTACAATTAGCATTTTTTTTAATGTGATCTTATTCATCAGTGTTTCCTGTTGTAGTTTGTGTGCTTTATGTCTTATGGAATTTAATCTATTGTCAAATGGTGTTTCAGTTTTTTTCTGATTACCTTCAAGTTTTATTTTGCATATTTGTATGTTGGGAATTTATTTTGGAGTATAGTTGGAGGTAAGGATAGAATTTTATCTGTGTGTAAGCCTGTTATGAGATTATATCATCTTTTTCAATTGATTAAATGGGTATGTAAATGCTACTTCAGATACACACATCCACTCTCATGTCTGAGCCTAAGATTTTTTTACCTCTCTTTGCAAAATATCCCACTGTCTTAATTGCTATAATTTCATAACGAGCTTTGCTATTGGGGAGGGCAGATCATCTTTCATTACTCTTTGACATTTAACGACATTACTTGGTCTTTACTCCTCCATGTGAATATAAAGTCAGGTTGTCAAGTTTGTCAAAAAGCCCTCTTGGAATTTTTTATTGAAATTGCATTGCATTTCACTATTGAGCCCCACACCCCATGAATATGGTGTATTTATATCTTCTTTTAGGTCCTTCAGTAAAGTTTTATTATTGATCTGTAATACTTTTTAAAGATAAGTACTTTATATAGTTTTGGTTGCTGTTGTAAATGGAATATATTTAAATAGTTTCCATTTTCTAATGTATCTGCTGGTGTAGAGGACTACTCTTCTTTTTCTTTTTTCCCTTTTAAGTTCTGACTTAGAGTAAAGTTCAGAAATCTAGGCACGGAGCTGAGTGCATATGTTCAGTGCTCATCTTTGTCACGTCTACCTTCATGCCCCTTCTCAAGTAGTATTTTCTCAGAGAAACGATTGTTGTGATTTTCATAATCATTTTGAATTTCATGTATGTATAGAATCACAGCACATGGCCTCTTTTGTATCCAGACTCTTTCTTGCTACATCACACCTTTGAGATTCTTCTATGCTGTGTTTGGCAGTAGTTGGTTCTTTTTCATTTCTCTGCAGTATTCTGCTGTATGAATATACCACAATTCACAGATTTTAATTTTTTTTATAAAGTTAAATATCCTAATTATTAATTTACAGGCCATAATAACACCTTATAATCGTTTTACCTCACAACAGCTTTGGCTTTGAAAAAGGAAAATACTAATTTGAGCAGTATGAGAAACTTCATTTTATTTGAATAGACACATAATTCACGTCAGAGTTCAATTATATGTTCCAGAAGTTAGTTGCTATAACCAGAAGGTCAGTCTAACTAATGTTAACTAATGTCTTTGCAGGGCAAATTTATTTCCATGTGTTGCTGTTCACCAGTGAAAAAAATTCAACTTGAGAATCTCAGCAGGTTCTTTTAAAAAATAGCCTCCTTCCCATTTTATGCAGTAAAATGTGGAACCAGAGCTTTCTAAAGAAAAGGAAGGACAAACAGAGACCTCTGTAGCTGGTGGTGCACAAACTCATAGGCAGAGTGTGGAACCCTGGGGAAGCAGTCCATTCATAAGCTGACAGAATTTTAACCGTTTTAATATAAACTGGCAGTGATCTAAAAGAACTGATCCGCACAAACGGTTTCCTCTCTGAACATCCATCACCAGGAAATTTGGAGGACATTGCTGCTACTGAAGCCCCTCTTACTGCAGCATCCACATTGTGAAGAATATCTGCTGCTTCTCATCCTCAAGTGTTAGGCCTTTGCTCTCCTCGTGCAGCGAGTGACAGTGGTAAAGAAAATGCAGCTATTACTGAAAACCCTGTAAACCAAGCCAGGGGGCCTTTCATTAGGGCACAGACAGTCTTTTTCTGATAAGACCAAAAAGGACTAAAACTGCGTCTGGTATTTAGGGGGTAGGATTCATGTAATTTTCATCGCCACATGGTTTCGCCAAGCCTCAAACTTACCATTTTCCAAAGACTCTGTTTTGGCAAACCAAAGCCTAACTTGGTGCTATACTTTTCCTGCCTCCCCTAGAGCCTGATTCAGACCACAGTTCAAACAACCCAGTGAAAATGACACGGTAATTAGCACAGGTGGTCTTGTCTACTCTAATGCAGAACATTAGAGAATATTGTTGATTAATTTTCATTATTTAAGATTGTGTTCATCAAAAAGGAGCTTTACTACTAAATACAGAAATGTATCATGTTTCCACAGAGGGAATTTTCTTATTTTTAAACATTTTAAAGTAAAATAATTTTCATGCTAATACCCAGAAAGTTACAAACTATTTTCATAGAAAATAACAAGTCTCCTTTTCACAAAAACAAGATTTCCTCTCCAAAATATTTTACCAAGTCATGGCAGAAATGGTGAAGTCTAATCAGAAAAAGAGTAGATACCGTGGCAGCAGAGCTTAAAACACTGATCGCGATTTCTGCTCTAGACTGAATGTTTGTTTTCCAGATTCATATATTGACACCTGATTTCCAGTGTGTTGGTATTTGGAAGGGAAACTTTTGGGGTGATTAGGTCATGAGGATGGAGTCCTCATGAATGGGATTAATACCCTTATAAAAAAGGCCACAGAGAGCCTTTTCACCCGTTCCACCATATGAGGACATAGTGACTCAGCAAACATCAAATTTGCCATTGCCTTGATGTCGAATTTACCATCCTCTGGAACTAAGAAACAAATTTCTGTTGTTTGTAAGTCATTCAGTCTGTGATATTCTGCAACAGCAGCCGAAACAGATTAAGACAATTTCCTTAGGATCCTTCTCAAAACCCAGAGAATGTTCCTCCTTGTAGTTACTTTCTTTTCATAGTCCTTAATGCCTCCAAAATGAGAAATGCCCTGTTTATACCAAGGACAAAAAGGTATAGAGAGGAAAGAAAATAGTACATTTCCTTTCAGCTCTGAATCTGGGTGGATGCCACTTCAGATGTTACTGTCAAAAGAAGTTAGGCTATAGGAATTCAATACTAATTGCCATTGCTTTTCACTTTGCGTGTTTGTCAGTCATAGCAAAGGGTCCTGGGGATGACTGGAGAACGTGTGGGAGCCTCTTGAGTCCTGGAGATGCTTTTAATAAATGCCAGCTTTCTGCCTCTCAAGTTCCTCCACGCCTGTGGGTCCTGGGTCTGCGTGAGTAGTGGAATTGAAGTGGCTATTTTGTGGGTCTTCCCTGGCAGTTCAGTTGTTAAGACACTGTGTTTCCACTGCAGGGAGCATGGATTCCATCCCTAGTTGGGAAGCTAAGGTCCTGCATGTTATGCCGGGTGGCCAGAAAAATAGGAGGGAAAAAGTGACTATTTTGTAATGCTTAAGCACAATCCATTGCTTTCCTTGACATCAGGAAGCCAACCCTTGCCAGCATAGAGGTCTATATCTGTAGGGATTCCACCTTTCCAGAGAAAAGCCTTGTTGAATGTTACCTGGAAAGCAGACAAGACTGGTAACACATTTACATGAGAGCAGATCTCTACAGAAAACTGAAACTTGGCCATGATTTCTAAAATGCCCCATAGGGAAAGGAGCACTACTTATCAATACAAAGTTTTCCCCAGGGGAAGCCTTTGGTGGTTTTGTTTACAAAACAAAAAACGTCCTGGTAGGGAGCTTTTTGTTTGTTTCTAGTTCAACCCATGGGAATGAAACCATTGTTCCTCATGATTTCAGTTATGTGATATTTTTTGACAGTTTGTAGCTTTTTAAAGAATTCACAAGTTTTTCTTCATGCTGGGAGTTTCTTAAATCTAGAAAAGACTGCAGAAGCTGTTGACATCTTAAATGGCATAAACTACTTGAAGTGAGGTCAGTGTATTTTCAGAGGACAGTCTGGAAAATCTTCGAGAAGTAACTACACTCTGGAAAATACAATTTATTGACTATATTGTATTTATTTATTTATTTTTGAAGTTTCCTGATCTTTATTTATTTTTTTTTACTTTACAATATTACATTGGTTTTGCCATATATCAACATGAATCCACCACAGGTGTACACGTGTTCCCAATTCTGAACCCCCTTCCCACCTCCCTCTATGTTGTATTTAGATCCATTTGTTAAAAAATGATCAGTAAGGTCCTGAAGTGGCAAGAATATAAATCTCTTTTATGGTCTGCCTCCTGTTGAAGCAAGGTAGAATCAGTTCTAAGCTAATTATTTGAACATTTGGACAGGTTCATTTCTACATGTGAGAGAATGAGTTTTCTATTGGTCAGATTCTTTTTTAGTATCTTGGTACCAGCCCTGTGGACCAGACGTAATTCAGGTGCTCTGCCTTCAGAGACACTGGAAAGATTAGAGAATCACATTTTTCATTTTGAGGCTTGTGGAGAATATGCCCTTTGTCGTTAGAGAGAGAGCTTGTCCAGCATTTGTTGAAAGTCTCCTTGTTGTCATCAGAAAACAGTTAGTGACCACTTAATGTGCAAAGTTTTTAACTGGAGACTTTGGGATTTTGATGCAACTATTTCTGTCCTTTCATTTATGATGGTTTTGATTACAAGTGACAGAGTACCTTAATACGACTGGCTTAAAGAATAGAGGGAAACTTACTTTTGTTATATAACAGGATATCCAGTACTTCGGTGACAGTTTCAGGAGCCCTGATCTCTTCTTCCTGGGCTGTGTGCTCAGCATGTTGGCCTTGTCCTAGGCAGGGGTGTTTGAGAGTCATGGGGTAGCTGCAGTAGTCTCAGTTGTCACATCCAGATATTAGAATAATAACCCGAGGAAGAGGAGGTGCCCTTCTCGTGTGTGAAGAGCAGGATAAGTTCGCAGAGAACCTATGGCCAATTTCCCCTCATCTCGTTGGGAAAAAGAGTCACATGCTTTTTCCTAAGTCAGTTCATAAGCAATGAAGTAATGTTCAGGATTCTCGCTGAGCTTGAATGGAGTTTCATGTTCCCTTGAGGTTCGGCTCAAGGAAGAATGTGAGCAACACTTGAGCAGTGTTGCTGTTCAAGCAACATCTGTTAGGAAAGGACTAGCGGAGCTATACGCCATCATCCATAGCTCTCAGCCCACAGGTTTTTCAGTGGGCCTTGGTGGACTCCAGGCGTCAAGAACCACCTCTGGTTGTTTATGAAAATGAGTCAGCTTTTGCTAGAACTTTGAGAACTGCGCAGTAGGCGAGGCAAGCCCAAGCCCTTCACCTCCATCAGCATATCCCACAGAGTTGGCAGCAGGCATGTCTTCATGAGGAAAATTAAAGTTTCTTACTTGTAAGTCATTAAAAGGCTCTATACCTTGTAGACCATTGGGTATGTCCACTTTTTCAGGTTCCCAGGTTATTTAAAAAGAAATGCCAAAACAGAGCTATAGAAACTTGGTATATCTTACATGTTTACTTCCAAGAAAGTATTTCAGACCCAGAAACAGTACTGTGACTTTATGTAGACATCCTGTGGAAACAAAACATCAGAAGTCCAGATCTGACTGGAGATCGGACAGAAGTCTGCCTTTCGGTCTGTGGAAGCTGCAGAGGATCCCAGAAAAGACTGCAGAATGTTGAACTCAGAGTCCAGGGGAATGGCCCTAATGCCTAACTCCTCTGGGGCACTCGGCACTGTTGACCCCCTCCTAAACCAGGTACCCACTGACGCAGGCTAGACAGCACAGCACCTTCTTGGTATCCCATCTGTGATCAGAGGCCATCCCAGGGTGAAAGGGAGGAGGCAGGGCGGGCAGCACTTGGCATTGCTACCTGAAGTCTCCTGCCACAGGGGGCGCTTGCAGGAGCCCTGAGGAGAGCCTTCTGCAGCTGATTCGCGTCCTAAGCACTGCCACTCTCCTTTCATATTTTGTTTTCATATAGTTGTGCTTTTGCTCACTGTGGTCCTCTTCCTTGGATTATTTAATTCATTTTAACAAGCTTTTCTTTTTTGGGGGGTGAGCACTGCTCTATGCCAGGAACTGCCTCGAACCCGAGATGGAGTTAATAAGAGAGAATGGTTTGGTGATGGTGACAGATGACAAAATGGATAACAGGATAGTGAACGCATTGCTGCTGTAGAGTTGGCACAGGATGCCACAGGAGATGCAGAGATGGGCGTCAGACTCTTGGTTGAAGAGAATGGAGTCTGAGCCATATCCCGAAGGAGAGCTTAAAATGAATGTCTTTAAAGGGATGCTGATCCTTTTGGGGGAGTGGAATGGTGTTAATAGCACATAGTTTCCTGGGCAGCTTTGGAGTAAAGAAAATTTTACGTTTTGCAGTAGTGTTATTATATAGCTGATTTTGCTTCCCTGGTAGCTCAGAAAGTAAAGAATTCACCTCCAATGCGGGAACCTGGCTTTGATCCCTGGGTTAGGAAGATCCCCTGGAGGAGAGCGTGGCAACCCTCCTTAGTATCTTGCTGGCAGAATCCCCATGGACAGAGGAGCCTGGTGGGCTACAGTCCATGGAGTCGCAAAGAGTCAGACACGACGGGCGACTCAGCACAGCACAGCATAGCTCATTTTGCCCGTTATTAGGAGGCCCAGAAAAACTAATAGTTTATCTCTCACAGGTAAAGCCGTATTTCTGCTCTATAAATATTTTTCTTTTAGTCTTGATCTTTCAGATGTTGTCTTGCCTACTATGTTCCTTTTTAAGTTTTAAAATGTTTATTGAAGTATAATTGATTTACAGTACCATGTTAATTTCTTTTGAACAGCCAGGTGACTCAGTTATACGTGCTATTTTTCATTTTCTTTTCCATTATGGTTTATATAGTTCCCTGTGCTGTACAGTAAGAGGTGGTTTATCCATCCCGTATATAACAGTTTGCCTCTGTTGATCCCAAACTCACTATCCTTCGCTCCACCACCTGCCTACCTACTACATTCCTAGTTGAAAAGCTATATTCATCATTAAGTGTTGCACTATAGTAACTTTCTTGGAGGTTATTTGAGTACAAAGAGCTTTTCCATGTCTCTCTGTTTGTGTAGAATCAAACAGGAAGGGAAGCTCTGTGGTGCTTGGCATGGTCATAAGTTGCTGGCCATAGATTTAAAGTAGAAGAAATATGAAGTCTGAATTCCTTTTGGGGGAAACAAAACCTTTATATGCTTCTACAACTCAAGAGGGAATGGCTTTCCCTGCCAGGTCCTTGACACCTTAAGCAGAAAAGTTGGGAATCTCATGTGACCTGATTTTGGAGGCAAAACGCTTTCTTCGAGTCAGGGAGAGACCCTTAACAGTACTGGATGTTGTGAGAAATCCAGACAGAATGGTACAAAAGATGGGTGGAGGTGACCAACGTTGCCCCATTCAGCAGAGATCAGCCCAGCTCACTCCCCGGTGTCCGACAGTGTTGTCATTCTGGGGAGCACATAGCAGGGAGCGAGACACAGCCCCCTGTTATTCCTCAGGAGCGGATATTCTGAGAACTCCAGAGAAACTAGCTTGCCGGGTGTTTTGATCCCCTCTTTCCTCTCTCCCCTCTGTTAGGAGAGAAGAGTAAGCCGAGCAGACCCTGACCATTGGTTTTCAGCCCGCCAGGACCTTCTGCGTCGCTCTCCTTCCGTGGCTCATGTGCTACAGCCTCTGCCCTCAGTGTGCAGCTGGCCCCCAACGAAATGTGTGTTTGTCAAACCATGGAAGTGGGGCAGTATGGCAAGAACGCAAGTCGGGCCGGAGACCGGGGAGTCCTCCTGGAGCCCTTCATCCACCAGGTGGGCGGCCACAGCAGCATGATGCGCTACGACGACCACACTGTGTGCAAGCCCCTCATCTCCCGGGAGCAGCGCTTCTACGAGTCCCTCCCGCCCGAGATGAAGGAGTTCACCCCTGAGTACAAAGGTCAGTCCCTGGCCAGCTGGGAGAGAGCAGCAGCGTACAGGCCCTCAGCCCAGTTTCCCTTGTTCTGTCGGCCACTTGATACAATTGTAGGTCTGTGTTGTCTCCGTGCAGCTAAGTCACTTTATTAAGCAAAATTTGAAAGTGTCAGCGAGGTCTTTGTTTCTAGAAAACTGAGTCCATTGATAGGTAAACCTGAGAAGAATTCACAGCATTAATCTTTCCCGTTGGCGAAGGGCATGCTGTTGTCTAGGAGGTTTCCCTGTTGGCTGGGATGACCTAGGAGAGAAGGGGCAGCCCTTCTCTGCACCCAGAGAAGGAATTCGATGCTCTCCAGGCTCAGGGGATGAGGTAGCTGGTGAGGAGGTGCTGTGGAGCTTGTGTGTGTATGTGCTGGGGGTGAATGGATAGTAAGAAGTTGAGAGAAGGACTGGAGCCTGGAGGTCCTAACTTTTAAAGGAAAAATAATCTGCTTTGTAATGTGACTTGATAGGCTAGAACCCCATGAATGTATACCAGAATTTAAGCCACTTTGTTTTAAAATCTGATTTTTGTCACCGTGTGTATACATTTTTATTGACCCTCATGTATAAGTTGAGACTTCCCAGGCGGCACTAGTGGTAAAGAACCTGCCTGCCAATACAAGATACATAAGAGATGCAGGTTTGATCCCTGGGTTGGGAAGATCCTCTGGAGGAGGGCACGGCAACCCACTCCAGTATTCTTGCCTGGAGAATCCCATGGACAGAGGAGCCTGGCGGGCTCTGGTCCATAGGGTCGCAAAGAGTCAGACACGACTGAAGCGACTTAGTACGCACCCATGCACGTATAAATTACGTTTTCTGTGTTCTTTTTAGTTTGGCCATGCTGCATGGCTTGTGGGATCTTAGTTCCCTGACCAGGGATTGAATCCAGGCTGTGNGGAGGGCACGGCAACCCACTCCAGTATTCTTGCCTGGAGAATCCCATGGACAGAGGAGCCTGGCGGGCTCTGGTCCATAGGGTCGCAAAGAGTCAGACACGACTGAAGCGACTTAGTACGCACCCATGCACGTATAAATTACGTTTTCTGTGTTCTTTTTAGTTTGGCCATGCTGCATGGCTTGTGGGATCTTAGTTCCCTGACCAGGGATTGAATCCAGGCTGTGGCAGTGAAAGCACCGAGCTAACCACTGGACTGCTGGGACATTCCCTGTGTTCTGTTTTTTTTACCTTTTCCAAAGCAGTGTGAATTTGGTCATGTTTGCACCGTGCTTTACTTGGGAGATCCTCGATTTAGAAAAAACAGTCCATATTGGTATTGGCTTTTGTTTCCTTAACTCATTTATTGTGGTGAAATACACATAACATAAAATTTAACCATTTTTTAAGGTGGATGCAGCTTTTTAAAAAATTAAAGTATAATTATACAGCAAAGTTTACCATTTTTAAGTGTTTAATTTAGTGGCATTAAATACATTCACTATGCTGTATACCATTACCATTATCTATTTCTGGAACTTTTACATCACCTCAAACAAAATCTCCGTACCCATTAAATAGTTCATTTTCCCCTCACCAGGTACCCTCTAATCTACTTTCTGTCTCTAAATTTGCCCATTTTAGATATTTCATACAAGTGGAATCATGTAATGTTTGTTCTTTTGGATTTGGCTTATTTCATTTAGCATAATGTTTTCAAGGTTCATCATATGTCAGAACTTCATTTGTTTTTATGGCTGAATACTATTCCATTGTAAATATATGCTGTGTTTTATTTATCTGTTCATCTATTGATGGACACCTGAGTTGTTTTCCACCTTTTGGCTATTAAGAATAATGTTTCTGGAAGTATTACCTTACAAACACCTTCTTGAGTCCCTGATTTCAGTTCTTGTGGGTATATACCTAGGAGTGGAATTGCTGGATCATATGGTAATTTTGTGTTTAGCGTTTCTGAAGAACTGTCAAACTGGTTTCCATATTAGCCTACCATTTGACATTCTTACCAGCAGTGTTTCTTTTTCTCCACATCCTTACAAACCTTTATTTTCCATTAAAAACAATAGCAACGACTGTGTAGCCACGCAGGTGGGTGTGAAGTGGTATCCCATCGTTGCGATACCTGTTTTCATAATGACTGATGCATGAGGTTGATGTGCCATTGGCTATTTGTGTATCTTCTCTGGAGCAGTGTCTATTCAAGTCCTTTGTGCAGTTTTGAATCGGTTGGTTTGTTCTGTTTTCAGAACAGAATCAGAAGCATATTGAATTTGGAAGAATAAATACTCTTAACGCTGCAAAACAAGAGAGAAGCGAGAATCAAACACACTGCCGACTCTTAAGTGGCTAAGAAACAAGTTACAAATGCTTTATAAATGTAGCTTCAGCCACCCACCCATCCACACTCAATACATCATGGCCAAATCTTTTGCTATAAAAATGCCAAAACCAGAAAAAAAACTACAATCCCTGTTAGCTCATGGAGTCCTCTTCTGATGCTAAGGGAAGAAAAAAATTCTTTAAAATGAAGTGGAACCCTAGGCTGCAGAGAAATGTTTTCTAAATCACAACAATTTGGGCTAGTTAGAATCTCAAGGTGCCACCCAGGGAAGGATTGTCAGTCATACATTGGTTCGGTTTTCCTTCCAACCAGTTCTCAGCTTGGGGAACAGAAGTCTAAAACCCATAGCAAGTCTTTATATCTGCTTGATTTTCTTTCCTCAGGGAGCATTTTCACTAGGGAAGAGTAAATACACTTTCTCAAAAATACAATTGAATTGAAACTGATCTCTTCTTTTTTTTAAGTCAAATGACGTCCCAAGAAAATGGAAGTTATGATGGGTTCGATTCATATATTTCCAAGACTGAAACCTTAGGGTTTTTACTTTTTTCTTGGCTGCTCTGAGGGCATGGAGGAGCTTAGTTCTCTGACTAGGGATCAAACCCATGTCTCCTTCACTGGAAGCACAGTCTTAACCACTAGACCACCAGAGAAGTCCTTTACTTTTTATTTTGAAATAAAGATGCAAAAGTAATGGAGGTCCTCTAATGTTCCCATGATGCCAGTGTACCGAGCAAAGCCCTGTCACTGTGCAGCTCACCTCTCCGTGGAGATGCCTGTACTGGCTTTCCTGTGTGCACGGCAAGACCATCAGCCCTGGGTGAGATTCAGGAAGCGTCTTCAACTCTTGAGTTCTGCCAGGATGATGGTTTATTTTTACTTTTTCCACCAAGATGATATTTGAAAATATCTGTGCGAATGGAAAGCTGCAGTTGATGGTTCTCTCCAAGATGATTCAGATGCCAGAAGTGGATTTGGATGTAACCAACGTAATGCAAGCTGATGAACCCACTGCTTCAGCTTCCAGTACAGTGGGCTGAAATTCAGTGTTTGGAAGGGATTACAGGGCACTGAAAGACATCTTGATCAACACAAACTCAGCCTCATCCCTCCCCTCTCCATCCCTCCTCTCCTCATCCCTCCCCTCCTCATCCCTCCCCTCCTCATCCTTCCCTCCTCATCCCTCCCCTCCTCATCCCTCTCCTCCTCATCCTTCCCTCCTCATCCCTCCCCTTCTCATCCCTCCTCTCCCCATCCTTCCCTCCCCATCCCTCCTCTCCCCATCCCTCCCCTCCTCTTCCTTCCGCTCCTCATCCCTCCCCTCCCCATCCCTCCCCTCTTCATCCTTCCTCTCCTCATCCCTCCCCTCCTCATCNTTTCTCCACATCCTTACAAACCTTTATTTTCCATTAAAAACAATAGCAACGACTGTGTAGCCACGCAGGTGGGTGTGAAGTGGTATCCCATCGTTGCGATACCTGTTTTCGTAATGACTGATGCATGAGGTTGATGTGCCATTGGCTATTTGTGTATCTTCTCTGGAGCAGTGTCTATTCAAGTCCTTTGTGCAGTTTTGAATCGGTTGGTTTGTTCTGTTTTCAGAACAGAATCAGAAGCATATTGAATTTGGAAGAATAAATACTCTTAACGCTGCAAAACAAGAGAGAAGCGAGAATCAAACACACTGCCGACTCTTAAGTGGCTAAGAAACAAGTTACAAATGCTTTATAAATGTAGCTTCAGCCACCCACCCATCCACACTCAATACATCATGGCCAAATCTTTTGCTATAAAAATGCCAAAACCAGAAAAAAAACTACAATCCCTGTTAGCTCATGGAGTCCTCTTCTGATGCTAAGGGAAGAAAAAAATTCTTTAAAATGAAGTGGAACCCTAGGCTGCAGAGAAATGTTTTCTAAATCACAACAATTTGGGCTAGTTAGAATCTCAAGGTGCCACCCAGGGAAGGATTGTCAGTCATACATTGGTTCGGTTTTCCTTCCAACCAGTTCTCAGCTTGGGGAACAGAAGTCTAAAACCCATAGCAAGTCTTTATATCTGCTTGATTTTCTTTCCTCAGGGAGCATTTTCACTAGGGAAGAGTAAATACACTTTCTCAAAAATACAATTGAATTGAAACTGATCTCTCTTTTTTTTTAAGTCAAATGACGTCCCAAGAAAATGGAAGTTATGATGGGTTCGATTCATATATTTCCAAGACTGAAACCTTAGGGTTTTTACTTTTTTCTTGGCTGCTCTGAGGGCATGGAGGAGCTTAGTTCTCTGACTAGGGATCAAACCCATGTCTCCTTCACTGGAAGCACAGTCTTAACCACTAGACCACCAGAGAAGTCCTTTACTTTTTATTTTGAAATAAAGATGCAAAAGTAATGGAGGTCCTCTAATGTTCCCATGATGCCAGTGTACCGAGCAAAGCCCTGTCACTGTGCAGCTCACCTCTCCGTGGAGATGCCTGTACTGGCTTTCCTGTGTGCACGGCAAGACCATCAGCCCTGGGTGAGATTCAGGAAGCGTCTTCAACTCTTGAGTTCTGCCAGGATGATGGTTTATTTTTACTTTTTCCACCAAGATGATATTTGAAAATATCTGTGCGAATGGAAAGCTGCAGTTGATGGTTCTCTCCAAGATGATTCAGATGCCAGAAGTGGATTTGGATGTAACCAACGTAATGCAAGCTGATGAACCCACTGCTTCAGCTTCCAGTACAGTGGGCTGAAATTCAGTGTTTGGAAGGGATTACAGGGCACTGAAAGACATCTTGATCAACACAAACTCAGCCTCATCCCTCCCCTCTCCATCCCTCCTCTCCTCATCCCTCCCCTCCTCATCCCTCCCCTCCTCATCCCTCTCCTCCCCTCCCCTCTCCTGCTTGTGTTGTACTGGCTGCTCTGTGACCACTATAGGATCCTCTTTACCGTTCACACATACTCAATGAGAGCATGCCAGAAAATTGGTGAGTGCTTTGGTGAGCAGACAAAAAACAGCCCTGTCATGAATCAGCTGGGTGTTACTCTTAATTCTGAAGAATGTGCTAAAGACTCAAATGAAGTTCAGTGTCCCAGTGATGTATCCCATTGAAGGAGAAGGGAACATAAGACAATTTTTGGTTTTCTCTGTTTGACCGGAAGCATAATGCTACAAATGTAACCCTTATTGGTAGCTGGGTAGGAAGAGCTATTTTTCAGCTAGAAGAGGGAAGTTCCTGAGTTCTGCTCCATGAATTCAGCTTTCGGAAAGAGCCCCTGGCTTGTTGGGAGGGAACTGACTGAGGCAGAAATTGTGCTGTGGGCTGTGCTGCAGCAACACGAGGAACGGGCGAGGCCGCAAAAACCTGGCACTGTACACCCTGCCCTTAAGTGCCTTACGTGAATTTTAGTACCTGGTTTTAAAGGGTTTGCTGCTGCTGCTGCTAAGTCACTTCAGTCGTGTCCGACTCTGTGTGACCCCATAGGCGGCAGCCCACCAGGCTCCCCCGTCCCTGGGATTCTCCAGGCAAGAATACTGGAGTGGGTTGCCATTTCCTTCTCCAATGCATGAAAGAGAAAAGTGAAAGTGAAGTCGCTCAGTCTGTCCGACTGTTAGCGACCCCATGGACTGCAGCCCACCAGGCTACTCCGTCCATTGGNATAGACGGCAGCCCACCAGGCTCCCCCGTCCCTGGGATTCTCCAGGCAAGAATACTGGAGTGGGTTGCCATTTCCTTCTCCAATGCATGAAAGAGAAAAGTGAAAGTGAAGTCGCTCAGTCTGTCCGACTGTTAGCGACCCCATGGACTGCAGCCCACCAGGCTACTCCGTCCATTGGATTTTCCAGGCAAGAGTACTGGGGTGGGGTGCCATTGCCTGCCCCGTTTAAAGGGTTTAGATGTCAAGAATGCTGCTATTTCATACCTATTGGATACTGAAATCAAAGACTTTATTTAGGTTGGCTGTCTAGTATAAATAAAAGCATCATTAAAAGATACATAACCATATCATGGTTTATAATTACCGAAGCCAGGAAAGGAGCCTTGGTGTAATAAATTAGCTAACCTGTACACTGTATTCAAGTTTCGGCTGTTTTCTCACTTAGGTCATTTTTCAGGTCCAGGATTTCACAGTGTATGCAGTCCTCCTTGGCCTCCTCCAGTCTGGGACAGTTTCTCACTCTTTCTTTGTCTTTCGTGACCTCGATGCTTTTGAGGAGCACTAGTCGTTATTTTGTAGATTGTCCCTAAATTTGGTTTTGTTTTCTCTTTCCTAACGATTAGATTGAGGTTCTATATTTTGGGCAGTAGAAACGATCCAGCGTCTTCTTCAGTTCATCATGTCAGGAGGCCCATCTCTTGTTACTGGTGATTTAACTTTGATTGCTTTGTTAAGATGGAGAAGGCAATGGCACTCCACTCCAGGACTCTTGCCTGGAAAATCCTATGGACAGAGGATCCTGGTGGGCTGCAGTCCATGGGTTCGCTAAGAGTCGGACACGACTGAACGACTTCACTTTCACCTTTCACTTTCATGCACTGGAGAAGGAAATGGCAACCCACTCCAGTGTTCTTGCCTGGAGAATCCCAGGGATGAGGGAGCCTGGTGGGCTGCCGTCCCTGGGGTCGCACAGAGTCAGACACGACTGCAGCGACGTAGCAGCAGCAGCAGCTTTGTTAAGATGGTGTCTGCCTGGCTTTTGCCCTGTAAGATTATGACTTTTCTTGTTGTAATTAATGAGTTTCATGTGGAGAGATTCCTTGGGACTCTCTGGATATCCTGCTTCATAACTGGGGTCGCACAGAGTCGGACACGACTGCAGCGACGTAGCAGCAGCAGCAGCTTTGTTAAGATGGTGTCTGCCTGGCTTTTGCCCTGTAAGATTATGACTTTTCTTGTTGTAATTAATGAGTTTCATGTGGAGAGATTCCTTGGGACTCTCTGGATATCCTGCTTCATAGCATACTAGTTTTCCAGTTGATCAGTGGTTCTTTCCTGTGATAATTACTAAATTGCAGAGTGAGGGACAGGGAGGCCTGGCATGCTGCAGTCCATGGGGTAGCAAAGAGTCAGACATGACTTAGCAACTGAACAACAGCAAAACTGCATGCCTAGTGATGACATCGCTTTCCATCCTTTCTTCCATACTTAGTAGTTAAAATAAGTTACAGTTCTGTATGGAAGAATTGTCCGTCCTCACCCATTTATCTATCAGTGTGGATGTATGTATTTTATTCCTCAAATTATTCTAGATTTGGTCACTGGGACTCCTTAACATTAGCTCTTGTGTACTTTTGACATACACCCCTCATCATTTTTGGCTATTTCATTATTTTCAGTTACCAGGAGATATTCCAGGCTCATCTTATATTCTTTCTGCCCTGATTCAGGAACTAGATTTTGCACCAAGCTTTTCTTCCTTGTATCGTATGAATGATAGTTAGAAAAAACAAGATCTTGGTGCTAGATGTTCTGATTGCCACTGGAGTGGCTTTGCTTTTAGGCCCTTTCAACACAGAGGTTTAGAAAATACATATATTAATTCTAACCCACAATCACAGACACATTTCTTTATTGCCAGAACCACAGGTGTTTTTAAAACTTAGCTAAGGAAAAATGCCAATAATATTCTATATTTTGGCAGTAGGTTTGAAGAGGGATTTTCATTTATTTAATATGACCAGCTGTAGTCATCAAGTGTTACTGCTTGCAGTGCTAAATGCCTTGTGTCGTTTTTCAAAACCTTGCCTCATTCATTTATCAAGTATTTATTGAGCATCTACTGGATGCCAGGCCCCGTCTGTGCTCATTAGTGTAGAAGACGAAAAAGGCCCATATCTTCATGGAGCTTACATGCTAATGTGAGAAAGAATAAACAAATTATAGACAAAACAATTCTAGATTGTGTTAAGTACTTTGAGTAACATGAGTAAGGTTCTGTAATTGACAGTAATAAAGCTTCCAAACCAGAGCCCTTGATATAGGATGATTGGGGAAGGAGTGTCTGGGGAGACTTAAAGGACTGAAGAATGAGGAACAGCTATGGGCAAAGGACAATGGAAAGAACCTTCCAAGCTTCCAAGGATAAGCAGAAACCCTGAGGTAAAAAACAACAATGGACAAACTTCAGTGCTCTAAGAAACTTCTTAGCTCTTTTTTACCAATTAAGAGTTAAGAAACAACCCTATTCATAAGTGGTCAAAGGACTTGAATAAACATTTCTCCAGAGAAGGCACACAGATGACCCACAAACATATGGAAAGACAATCAGCATCACTATCATTAGGGAAATGCAAATCAAAACCAGAAGCGAGACTTCTCTCACCCAGTGAACGGCTGTGGAAAGGAAGAAGAGTGTGGCAAAGATGAGGAGAAAGAGGAGCTCTGCTGGTGAGAATGTCAGATAGGATAGACGCTGTAGAAGACAGTTGGACAGTTCTTCAAAAACGTTAAAACAGAAATTGCCAGCAATTCCATGCCTAGATATATACCCCAAAGAATTGAAAACAGGAACTCAAAACAGATACACGTAAAGTAATAGTCACTGAAGCATTATTCATAATAGTCAAAATGTGGAAGCAACCCAAGCATCCTATCAACAGATGAACTGGTAAACAAAATACATTTACGTAACAGATAAATGGCATACATTTACAGTGGAATAGTATTCAGCCATAAAAACAAATGAAGTTCTGACACATGCTACAGTGTGGATGAACATTGAAAACGTTATGCTAAGTGAAAGAAAGAAGCCAAACCCAAAAGGATGAACATTACATGATTTCCACAGTGATTCAGTATACAGATATGTCTGTTCTTTTTAATATTCTTTTCATTATGATTTATCACAGGATATTGAATACAGTTCCCTGCGCTATACAGTGGGACCTCGTTGTTTATTATGTGAATATAATACTTCATTATGATTTATCACAGGATATTGAATACAGTTCCATGCGCTATATAGTGGGACCTCGTTGTTTATTATGTGAATATAATACTTTGCATCTGCACATTCTCAGTCTGTTCCTGCCCTCCACCCCCCTCAAGTCTCTTCTCTGTTTGTGAGTCTGTTTCTGTTTCATAGGATAGGCAGGTTCATTTGGGTCGTATTTTAGGTTCCACATGTAAGTGATACCATACGGTGTTTGTCTTTGCGTTTCTTACTTCACTCAGTATGACGATCTCTAGGTCCGTCCACGTTGCTGCAAATAGCAGTAGGTCATTCTTTTCTGTGACCGAGTAGTATTCTATTGTATATACATACCACATCTTTATCCATTAATCTTTCGATGGCCATTTAGATTGTTTTCATGTCTTGGCTATTGTGAACAGTGCTGTTAAGAAGTTAGGAGTGCATGTATCTTTTCAATTATTGTTTTGTCCAGATACATGCCCAGGAGGGGGATTGCTGTTATCATATGGCAACTCTAGGTTTTAAGGAACCTCCATACTGTTCTTCATAGTGGCTGTACCAATTTATATTTCCAGCAACAGTGCGGAAGGGTTCTCTTTCCTCCACACCCTCTCCAGCATATGATTTATAGATTTTTTTTTCATGATTGGCCATGAGTCACGTGTGAGGTAGTATCTTCTTGTAATTTTGATTTGCATTTCTCTAATAATTAGCCATGTTGAATATCTTTTCTGTTGACCATCTGTTTCAAGTATCTATTCTTGATACAATAACAGTAACAAAACTCTCAGCAAACTAGGGATGGAAGGAAAGTTCCTCAAACCTGATAGAAGGCATCTCTGAAAAACCTACAGCTAGCTTCATACTCAGGGAGAAGACAATCGCTTTAGCCCCTAAGATTGAGGTACGAGATAAGAATGTCCATGTCTCCATTTCTTGTTTACATTTAACTTGGAGTTTCTGGCCAGTACAGGTAAGCAGGAAAGTAATAAAAGGCATTCAGATTGGGAAGGAAGAAGTAAAGCTGTCTTTATTTGCAGACAACATAGAATTCTGTCTTCAGCTAAACTATCCATCACTTGTTAGAGTAAGATTCCCACAAAGAACTCAGAAAATTGACATCCTGAACTCTCTTTTGTTAGGAATTTACTTGAAGATGTATTCCACTCAGATTAGGAGGAAGCCAAGAGAATGGGGGGAAAGGAGAGCTGACTCTGGTCAGCTCCAGCATGGGAGCTCCGTGGCAGGCCTGGAGAACACTCCACGTCAGTCCACGATGGGGAGCCCACGAAACAAAGAATATTGTAGACCAGGGGCATTCAGGCTTGAACAGAATTGAAGCTCTGCAAAAGACAAAGGGAAGAAGTTATGAAGGCGGAAGCCTGTAGGAGAGGCAAGTTATCTACGTAAGGAAGCCAGGGTACGGTTGTGAAGCCTACTGAAGTGAGGTGTGCATTTAAGCAATTTAAGAAAAGAATCCATTACACGTTGATGTTTCAAGTTTTTTTCCCTCCTAAAAGAGACCAGGATTTAAGAGCAGTGTCCTCCTGGAGAAGGAAATGGGCCAAAGAAAAGGATATTCTTGGTCTGGCATATTCTTAAAGGCTTGTCAGATCATAATGCTGATTTTGCACACCAAGAGTGTAAAACGAGACATGTAACTGATAGTAGGTTGGATTATGGAAATCAGATGAAGGGCAGCCTGGACCTTTTTAACAACCAAAGAAACTCATTGAGTTAGATTTCTAGGTGATGTGTTTCAGCTCCTTTGGTAATGATCCAGAAGAAACCAAGGACAAGCTGTTTGATAAAAATGGACACAACAAACTTGCATGAGTACTGTGTGGAAAATAGCTGTTTCCACTTTGGAATGCTGGTGCTTTGCTGAGGCTGAAGTTCTGCCTGGTGAGCCTAGACTAGCCTGATCCTCAGTGTAGAGACATGTTTTGAGGGCTGTCTTGGAGGAGTCTGGACGACTCTCTTGAAGGCGCTGTCAGGCAGGAAGAAGCCGGATCTAGAGGCGACGACAGCAGTGTAGGGCAGTTCCGTAAGTGGAGGTTAAATGATGTCGGCATGGATGTGTCACTGGGAAGATGCAGTTTCTTTGAATGGCACAGAAGGCAATAGTTGAAAGCAAGAGAGTTAGATAAGAGGATGGGAAATAAAAACGAATTTATCCAAAATCAAAGATGAATGGTGGACTAAGGATGCGGAATGAGTGGTTAAGTATGTTCTGGAAAGATGCCTGCCACTCATTGTTCCTACAGTGGCTTCAGGGCAGGTGATGACTGTGTGTGGAGGGCCAGCAAGGGCCAGCAATCTGTGCTGAATGCACTCAGCCTGGGTGGACATTTGTTGACTGGCTGCCTCTTTTTCCCCAACAGGAGTGGTATCCGTCTGTTTTGAGGGTGACAGTGACGGTTACATCAACTTGGTGGCCTACCCGTACGTGGAAAGTGAGACCGTGGAGCCGGATGACACACCAGAGCGGGAGCAGCCTCGGCGCAAGCACTCCCGCCGGAGCCTGCACCGGTCGGGCAGTGGCAGTGACCACAAGGAGGAGAAAGCCAGCCTGCCCCTCGAAACCTCGGAGAGGTAAGGGGGTGATGAGCAGGGCTGGCAGTTCACGTCTGGTGCTGTGAGCACAGATACTCAGAGTGTCTCCAGCATCCTGATGCGTCACAGGGAAGCAGGGCTCAAGGTGGAGGGACAGTGGCTGATGTGTGCAGCTTCACCCCATCGTGCCGCCTGCCGCCTGCATGTTCCATCGCCCCAGTGAGGCCCGCTGCTGAGTTTGACTGTACTGGTCGAGAGAGAGAATGGAGTTCTCTCAGCTCTTTGGAAGCAAGAACATGCTGCTGTTTTCTTCCAGCTTTGTTATGTCTTGCATTCCCAAGGCAGAGGTGGGGAGGCACTGGCCCATGGTGAGGTCCCAGCTGCTTTCTCCCCTGCAGGATCGCAGAGCCCAGAGGCAGTGAGCGCAGCCAGGCCCATGCTCTTTAAGGGTTTTGGAGTCAATTCTCTGAGACTCTGATATCACCGTTAAACCTTGCCCTGCATCTAAAATTCAGTTTATTGAATTGGAATTTGAATTTTCTTACAGATCAGGAAAAAGAATTATTTTTCCTGATACATCATGCAAAAAATGTGAACCCCCACAAGCGTGGCCACAGTCAAAAGGAGAGACAATGAAAGTTTTGTTGAGGTTATGGAGAAACTGGAACCCTCCTATGTTGCTGATGGGAATGTAAAATAGTAAAATAGCTGCCATTCTGGAAGACAATTTAGGCAGTTTTTCAAAAGTTAAATGCAGCAACTGCACTCCTAGGTATATGCCCAAGAGAACTGAAGGAAAATAGTCACGTGTAAACTGTGTACGCAAATATTTATAGCAGCGTTATTCCTAATAGCCCCAAACTGGAAACAGCCTGAATGTCTATCAGTTGATGAATGGATGAATTAAATGTGGTATCGGATATCACTCAGCAGCGAGAAGGGATGGAATACTGACACAGGCTGCACTGTGAATGAGCCTTGAAAACATGTGACGTGGAAGAAGCCAGTCACACAAAACCACATGCTGTATGATTCCATTTACTTAAAATGTTCAGAATTGGTAAATCCACATCTTTTCTGTCCAAGAGACAGAAAGTAGGTCAGTGAATGCCAGGGGTTGAGGGGCCAGGGCTGATGAGAAGTCGCTACTGCTAATGGTGACAAGATTTGTTTTGGGGGTGATGAAAATTTATAAAAATTAGATAGTGGTGATGTTTTCTAATCTTGTGACTATACTTAAAAAAAAAAATACTGAATTGTAAAAATAAATAAATAAAACTAATATAAACAAAAAATAATGTGAGCTTTTTGAACCAAAGTGAAATCAAAATTGTATGATTACATTACTTTGTACATACTTAATGTCACTCAAAAATAAGTTTCAGTGAGGGAATCCATGGCAGTCCAGTGATTATGACTTGGCACATTCATTGCCCAGGGCCTGAGTTCAAGCCCAGGGAAATGAAGATCCTGCAAGCTGTGCAGCATGGCCAAAAAAAAAAAAAAAAAATCAGTAACTAGACAGCTCTGTGACTTGACTTAGAATCAGGGCTTTTCTTAGACGCGGCAACAGTTTCTTTCTGCCGTCAGATCAGATCAGTTTAGCAGCGCTGACGGCACACTCGCTCCTTACTACTTACACCATTTCCTCACTTGAAGGGGCGCATGCCTCTGGGGCCATGTGTCACCCATCAGAAAGATCTGTGGATGGCGTGTTAGACTTGATCCAGGCCTCCCCAACCCTATGTAGTGAGACCCCAGAGGATGACTCATCTGGGCCCCTTAGCAATGTGTATGTTCTTCCTTCTTAGCCCCCAGGAGGCAAAGAGTCCAAAGGTGGAGCTACACAGCCACTCAGACGTCCCTTTCCAGATGTTAGATGGCAACAGCGGTCTGAGTTCTGAGAAGATCAGCCACAACCCTTGGAGCCTGCGCTGTCACAAGCAGCAGCTGAGCCGCATGCGCTCCGAGTCCAAGGACCGAAAGCTCTACAGTATCCTTGTCACCACTCCTCCAGCAGCGGCTGCCACTCGGGACCGTGGCTTCTATGTCAGGGCGCCTCCCAGTACCACGGTCAGCGCCCGCTCTGTTCTGGGGCTCGTCTTTTGTTCTTATCTCCCTTTACCATAGGCTCTTCTTCATATTTTCATCATTTTTTTACCTCCCTGCCTTTTGGGCCTGATAAGACTGAAGCTTAAACTTGACAGTCTAGAAAACTGCTATCCAGTAGAACTCTGTGACAGTGGAAGAATCCATGCTAAAATCTGTGGTAGCCACTAGCCATACTGTTACTGAAATGTGGCTGCTGTGACTGAGTTACTCAAATTTTAATTTATTTAATTAAAATCTGCATTTAAGTCAGCAGGTATGGATAGTGGCTACCATGTTTATCAGTGCATGTCTAGAATCAGGGGTGTGTATGTGTGTGTGCATATGAACACATGTACCCATGTGTATTTCTCCCCTCCCAAGAGATACTTTTTTTAAAAATGTGTTTAGTAGTTTTTTCTAAAGATAAACAGTATACCAACGTAAAATAGTTTTAAGATAGCAGAGGTAAAAAAGTATTATGAAATGAGAACTCTTAAAATCAGTTAGTGTTTTGAAACAGTGGACAATGAATAACTAAGACTTACTGAGAAACCAAGGGGAAGTGTTCTGAGCACTTCATATGTACTTACTCAGTTTTCCTGTCTTTTGAGGGAGGAACTGTTATGACTCGCATTTCTAGATGAGTATATGGAAGCACGGGGGGATGAAGTATTGTGCCTAGAGCCAGTGAGTGGAAAGGCAGGGTCCTACTCCCTCAGGCATCATGAGATACCACTGCAGCCTTCTTCGAGTTTTATTGTTGCTTGTTTATAAATCGTAGCAGGCAATGAGGCCAGTTAAAAGCCGTACATAATGAATTTCACATTACTCTTTAAAGGATTAGAGGATATTAAAATGATCATCATCAGAGTGATGCCGAGGGTCTTACCCTCTAAGACCAGGTGATTGCTCCATAGTCCAAAATATGGAACTGAGGGCTTGGCTATGAGCCTCGATGATGACCGTCGGCAGGCCTGTGACAAGCCAGTACCTTTATCTAAGATCATTGCAGACAGGAGATGTAGATAAAGACCTGGATGTAAACAGAAGATCCTGGAAGTACTAAGGGATAAGTTTAACTAGATGGCTTGAAGTTTAGTCAGAAAACGGCAAGAGAGAAATTTAAATCCAGCTTTTTCTAAAGATTCCTGTTTGGGAATGTTAAATCTGAGTCATCATTTTTGCAATAGAGCTTACAAAGGAAGTTTCTTTCTTCTTATGCCTGAATGAGGCACTGGATTGAGCAGGGTCTTGGTTTATTGATGGTGCTGGGGTTGTATGTGAAACTCCCAAATTGTCTTTGGTTTATTTATGTATGCCTGCAAGACAGAACTAAAGAATAAAAGTAAAATGATGACATCAAAAAATGTGGCAAATACATACGATTAAAATTTATTCATAAAAAGGCATGAAATTTTGTCACATGCTACAGTATGGATGAACCTCAAAACCAATTTGCTAAGTGAAGTAGCCAGATATAAAGGGACAAATATTCTGTGACTCCCCTGATACGAAGTACCTAGGCCGGGCACATTCATAGCAACAGAAAATAGAATAGTGGTTTCCAGGGGATGAGGGGTGGGGCGGGAATAGTAGTTACTGTTTTAATATTATCTATTGGGAAAGGAGAAATACACATGTGTACATGTGTTCATAGGCACACACACACTCCTGAACAGTTTCTAATTTCTGTTTGGGAAGATGAAAAGGTTTTGGAGATTGGATGGTGGTGATAGTTGCATACTTAAAAATGGTTAACCTGGTAAATGGTGTATGTATTTTCCCATAAAAAAAATGTTTTCAAAGAAATAATAAGCCAGCAGTGTGACACCCACATTTGAGAGTCTGTGAGGTGAACACACATTACATTAGAAGGGAGTGCCTTCTTTCTGAGTAAAACTGTATTGTCCTTTCCTGGCTGGGACTGCTGGCGAGTACGGTCGTTACTCCCCTTGACCGCGGCCCAGAGTTCCTCCTGCTTGAGAACGTGGTGCACCACTTCAGGTACCCCTGCGTGTTGGACCTGAAGATGGGCACCCGGCAGCATGGCGATGACGCATCCGCCGAGAAGGCTGCGCGGCAGATGCGGAAGTGCGAGCAGAGCACGTCGGCGACGCTGGGCGTCAGGGTCTGTGGCATGCAGGTGAGTCGGCCTTGGCGAGAGCCTAGGTGCTCGCATGTTCGGGGCTGTGTGTGCGTGCCTGCTTGCTGTCTGTGCTGGGGGTCCCCCTGGCACAGTGGGGCCAGGATCTCCTCTGGGAGGCTGAGTCCCCTGGGAGGCGCTGAGTGCCTGTTTGCAGATATGTCTCCTGAGCCCTCTTGTCCTTGCCCGGGAACCCTGGAGTGGGCTCTAGTGCAGAACCACTGTGAGAGCCTGTTGCCTTGACACTGGGGCAACTAAGACTCTTGTCTGTCAGCACGATCGATATTCCTAGTTTGAATCCAGCTGGTCTCCTGGAGGGCCCCACAGGTAATGGCGGAACACCTGCAGGCCTGGTCTCTGCACTCTCCTGCCTCCACCACAGGAAAGCTCAGGGCGAACTTGGCCTGCTCACTCCAGCTGTGCAGGGTGGAGCAGAAAAGCGCAGGTTGGTCAGAAGTATTTTCCAGACCGCGCCTGCCCAGGGCCCCGTGAGGTCCTCAGACCTCCCTGGTACTCACGCGCCTGTCTCCTGGGGTTTTAGGTGTACCAGCTGGACACGGGGCATTACCTCTGCAGGAACAAGTACTATGGCCGTGGGCTCTCCATCGAAGGCTTCCGCAACGCCCTCTATCAGTACCTGCACAACGGCCTGGACCTGCGGCGTGACCTTTTTGAGCCCATCCTGAGCAAACTGCGGGGCCTGAAGGCCGTGCTGGAGCGGCAGGCCTCCTACCGCTTCTACTCCAGCTCCCTGCTGGTCATCTATGATGGCAAGGAGTGCCGGTCTGAGTCCTACCTGGACCGCCGGTCCGAAATGCGTCTGAAGCACCTGGACACCAGCCTCCCGGAGGTGGCCCCGCCCTGTAGCCCTAGCACCAGCCTCAGCACTAGCCCGGAGGCGGGCCCCTTCTCTCCACCCAAGGTGGACGTCCGCATGATCGACTTTGCACACAGCACATTCAAGGGCTTCCGAGATGACCCCACAGTGCATGACGGGCCCGACCGAGGCTACGTGTTCGGCCTGGAGAACCTCATCAGCATCATGGAACAGATGCGGGACGAGAACCAGTAGGCCCAGCTTGGGGCCCCCCGGACCGCCTTCCTCTCCACCCACAGGCAGGGACCATTGCTCTCCACTCGCCGTGAGGACACACAGACTTGCTTTTAAAGGGTTATATTTCTCTTTGGTGTAAACTAAAAGAAATGTTTTTAGCTGTAGCCTGGAATCCATATATATATAGTGACGGAGGGCAGAACACGTCCTCTCAGCCAGGCTGCCTAGCTTGACGGCTCTAACTGCTGTGTCCAGGCAGACTTGGGAAGGAAGAGGTGCCCCTGGTGGGCCTGGCAGCATGGACAGGTTGCCCTTGGACTGGTTTCTCTCGCCCAGGTCTTTGGGGTCTGTGACTGCAGGGTCCTGCTAGTTGCAGGGTGAAGCCCTGGGTTGGCGCAGGGCCCTTCCACGTTCATCCACCCCTGGTTCTGCAGTCACAGAGGGTTGGGTGCCCATCTCCTGGGGGACTTTGTAACCTGTGCTGTGGGTATCACCCATCTCTTTGACAGATGTTCCCAGGGCACCACGGGGCCAACTGTACACAGCTGGACTCTTCCTGGTTCTGACCTTGGCATGAGGCTAGATTCGTGAAGCTGTGCTGAAGCCAGCTATGGCAGAGGGCAGGCTCTGGGATCCCCAGGCACTGTTTGGCACTTGAACCTGCTCCTGCCTGCACACCCCAGCCAGCCTTTCTCACCAAGATCCCTTGCCTAAGGACGCCATCCCCTCTTGCCCCGCTGGAGGGGGCCCTGCTCTGTGTGCTGAGGAGAGTCAGTCTCCCAGCAGGCTGTGGGGCCTCTGACGGCTCTGACCCAGACAGTATTTGCAGCCCCTGGGCTGTAAGTAGGAATCTGCTTCCTCTGGCTTTTTGGGCAGCTCTGCTGCCTCGGAGAGACTGCTCCTTCCAGGGCTCAAAGGCTGTGGTCCGCTCAGGGTCTCACCTCTCCCCAGGCCAAGCTAAAGGCAGCATCCCACTGTGAGGAGCTCCAGGCTTGTGAGGGAGAATTTTAAGCTTGTTTGCTTTTGAGGACATTGGGCGCTGGGTGCAGATGCCCAGATTCTGCTAACTAGAGTTTCGTCTTACCAGTACTGGGGTCCATCTGTCTGTCCATTCGTCCATGTGCCAGCCCCTGTGATCTTTTCCCCTGGGGTGTAGCCTTGTTCAGTAGTGAGTATTGATTTCCCTCATGCTTCCCTCAGCAGAATATCCTCTTCCCCATTTCTGAGGTGAGCTTTTGCCCCTGTGCCCTTCCTCAGCGGGTGCTACCTTTTAAAAGTGGTAGCAAAATGAGTTGGAGGAGGTGTTTCCCTGCCAGCTCAGACGTGTCTGCGAGCCTGTGGCATGGCCCCCTCGGCACTCAGCCCTGACAGCGCCCCAGTGAAGACCTCTGGGGGTGACCCCTTCCCTGGCGATGGTTTCAGTGATTTTGCTGCTAGCCCATAATGGCACAGAGACCTGCCGCCTCTAGTAGGTTTGGCCAGGAGCTCCCCTAGCTGTTGCCGAGGTTAGTGGCCTCCCCTCTGAGTCCAGGGCCACTGTCTTTGTCACTGCTAGCATGTCCCTGTTAGGGCATTAATGGTAAGCCTGCCAGCCTGAGTCTGAGAGGCCTCGGTAACTGATAGACTACTTTCCCGGTTCCTTAGAGACACAGCCTCACACAGCTTAGATGGGATCCCCTCTCTCGGCCCTCTGACCCTGGTGCCATTGGTGGGCAGGTTCCCATTCCTGGGGGCCAGGAGGAGCAGCTTGTCTGTTTCTGGTCGGTAAAGAGCATCTTCTCTCGTACTATTCTGTGGCTTCAGCCATGGGGGTGGGGGTAGCTCTTCCTTAGTGTGGCTAGTCATTTCCTGGCAAAGGCCGAGGCTAAACCAAAGGGTCTGGGCCCACGTGGGACCCACTTGATGCCACCTCCCCAGTGGGGATGCCATGCTTCCTGAATTAGTGTCTTGTGGGAGTTGCTGCCCCATTCTGCTCTTCACTGTGAGAGAGGTTACACCCACTTAAATTCAGTATTTTCCTGGCACTAAAAGAGCGGGGCTGGTATTTGCTGCTGCTTTCCCAGGGCAGGGTCCCTTCTTTTCAGCACTTTTGAACACTTGCAAGACACAGCCCCATTACCTAATGGGTGGCGGGCATGTGTGTCTGCACTCGCTCTTTGCCACTATTTTGCCCTGCTCCATGCCAGAGAGCCCTGTCCCTGCCAGGTCCTGCCTTCCCAGCCCCAACTTGGGACCAAAGTGCAAGACGGGATCACGGGTTGGGGTGTTCAAGTGACCCCTCTCTATAGTGCTTCCGTGGGCCAAGTCGACACCAGCCCCCTAGCGGGGTGGGATGGGCGGTGCTTAAAGAGGAAGGGGACCAGTGTAGCAACTTGCCAGGGACCCCACCCCTCCCTCACATCCGGGCCTGTGCAGTGGGCGTGGGGATTCTCCTAAGGGGCCAAAGGCCTGGGCTTGTTCGGTATCCTCTGCTTCCTTGCTCTTATCTGGTCACATGCACACTCCTAGATGCAGATTGTTTTGAACTTTAAAACTGTTCGATTTGGTTTTGTTTGTACCAATTTAAAAAATGTTTTAATGGGGAAAATTTGGGGGAGAACCGTGGGTAGGGCCTGGTTCCTTTGCTTCTCGGGGGAACTACAAGGCCTCGTCTGGAGGACCGCTCAGTGCTCCACTTTCCTGGAAGCTGCCTAAGCCTGTCCACGCCGTCCAAGCCCTGCGCCCGGATATGACACGTGGCTCCGGTCGCGTCTGGGCGCGGCTGCGTTTTCTCGGGACCTTGCGTGCAGGGGAGTGAGTGCTCAGGCCTTACGCCTAGCCCACTCTTTCTGTACACCTAGCGCTGCCCGCCCCGCTTGTGTCTGAGGTCTTGTATGTCAAAATAAAGCCGCTAGAAACTAACGCGTGTCCGTGTCTTGGAGAAAACCCGCGGATTCCGGGCGTCTGGCCTGATCAGGCCCTGCCGCGCCCCCGGCCCTGCCCCTTTNGGGTCCCTTCTTTTCAGCACTTTTGAACACTTGCAAGACACAGCCCCATTACCTAATGGGTGGCGGGCATGTGTGTCTGCACTCGCTCTTTGCCACTATTTTGCCCTGCTCCATGCCAGAGAGCCCTGTCCCTGCCAGGTCCTGCCTTCCCAGCCCCAACTTGGGACCAAAGTGCAAGACGGGATCACGGGTTGGGGTGTTCAAGTGACCCCTCTCTATAGTGCTTCCCTGGGCCAAGTCGACACCAGCCCCCTAGCGGGGTGGGATGGGCGGTGCTTAAAGAGGAAGGGGACCAGTGTAGCAACTTGCCAGGGACCCCACCCCTCCCTCACATCCGGGCCTGTGCAGTGGGCGTGGGGATTCTCCTAAGGGGCCAAAGGCCTGGGCTTGTTCGGTATCCTCTGCTTCCTTGCTCTTATCTGGTCACATGCACACTCCTAGATGCAGATTGTTTTGAACTTTAAAACTGTTCGATTTGGTTTTGTTTGTACCAATTTAAAAAATGTTTTAATGGGGAAAATTTGGGGGAGAACCGTGGGTAGGGCCTGGTTCCTTTGCTTCTCGGGGGAACTACAAGGCCTCGTCTGGAGGACCGCTCAGTGCTCCACTTTCCTGGAAGCTGCCTAAGCCTGTCCACGCCGTCCAAGCCCTGCGCCCGGATATGACACGTGGCTCCGGTCGCGTCTGGGCGCGGCTGCGTTTTCTCGGGACCTTGCGTGCAGGGGAGTGAGTGCTCAGGCCTTACGCCTAGCCCACTCTTTCTGTACACCTAGCGCTGCCCGCCCCGCTTGTGTCTGAGGTCTTGTATGTCAAAATAAAGCCGCTAGAAACTAACGCGTGTCCGTGTCTTGGAGAAAACCCGCGGATTCCGGGCGTCTGGCCTGATCAGGCCCTGCCGCGCCCCCGGCCCTGCCCCTTTTTTCCGGTCCGGCGGGGTGGTGCCAGAATCTGCCGGGGCGCGGCGCAAAGGAAACCTCGCCCTTGGCGCCAGCTCCGCTTTTGGATCCGCCAATGGCCAGCTGACCCGCAGGTCCGGGTCCCGGTTCCCATGGCAGCTCGGCGCGCTCGGCTCTCATTGGTTGCGTCTGTCGGAGCCTCGCGACCCGGCGCTCCTACGTTGACGGCGTGCCACGTATACCATAGCTGATTGGTCTGCCCGAGCCTCACGTCACTTCCCGCCCGCCGCCAGCCGGAGGTAGGAGTCTGGCGCTCTCCGTCCGGCGTAGCGTCTCCGTTTGCTGTGGCCGCGGAGCTAACGTTAGCGCGGACTGGGCGGACAGGGCAGAGTCACAGTTGGTCAGTCTGGCTAGTGAAAGGCACGGCGGCGGGAGTGTGCGGCAGGGTTCCTCTAGGCGGGCCGTGGACACCTCGGAGCCTCGGACTCACTCTTCGGCTGCCCACAGGTGCAATGAAGGCACTGATTTTGGTGGGCGGTTATGGGACGCGTCTGCGGCCGCTGACGCTAAGCATCCCGAAGCCGCTGGTGGACTTCTGCAATAAGCCCATCTTGCTGCATCAAGTGGAGGCGCTGGCTGCGGTAAGGCCCAGGTCGGGGTCTTGGTAGGTCGTGGGACTGGCCAGGGATTGGGGATCGGGGACGTCCGTGCCTTCGGCTGAGCCCGCCTGGCGGCCGGCGCTGTTCTGTCCCCCAGGCCGGCGTGGACCACGTGATTCTGGCCGTGAGTTATATGTCTCAGGTGTTGGAGAAGGAAATGAAAGAGCAGGAGCAAAAGGTGAGGCACTGACTTTGGGCCCTTTCACTTGGTCCCTGCTCTTCACTTTGATGAGAGGAAACTGATGGAGGCGTTTCTCCCTTCCAGCTAGGAATCCGAATCTCCATGTCCCACGAAGAGGAGCCTTTGGGGACAGGTCAGGAGAGACAGAGTGATCCCTTGGAGAGGGTTTAGGGCCAGGAAATGGCAAGATTAAGCTTGGATGGGGATTGCTGAGCCTGGTTCCAGGGGCTCAGACCCTCAAGATGATGGTGACCGCTTCGTTTCCCCCAGCTGGGCCCCTGGCCCTGGCCGGAGACTTGCTCTGTGAGACCGCAGACCCTTTTTTCGTCCTCAACAGTGACGTCATCTGCGATTTCCCCTTCGAAGCCATGGTGCAGTTCCACCGGCACCACGGTCAGGAGGGCTCCATTCTGGTAAGATAGCACGTTTTCTTTCTCTCATACTCATGTCCTCATGCCCAGTGTCTCCCACTCTGCAGCCTTGAACGACCCGGTGGTGGTGTGGGTGTAGAGCTGTGCAGTTTGTGCCTCTAAACATTGGGGACAAAGCATGGGACATTTAGGACAGCCTGTACATCAAGGCTCAGGAGTACTGAACTAGGCCTGAAGTCCCCCTGCACTCAGGTGACCAAAGTGGAGGAACCCTCTAAGTACGGTGTGGTGGTGTGTGAGGCAGACACAGGCCGCATTCACCGGTTCGTGGAGAAGCCGCAGGTGTTTGTGTCCAACAAGATCAATGCAGGCATGTACATCCTGAGTCCTTCAGTGCTGCGGCGCATCCAGGTGTGTAGAAGCCAGCTGCTGGGTGGGCTGGGGTAGGACAGGCCACCACTGCTATGACCCTGCTCACGAGCTGCCCACTCTCACAGCTGCAGCCCACATCCATTGAGAAGGAGATCTTCCCTGTCATGGCCAAGGAAGGGCAGCTCTATGCCATGGAGTTGCAGGGTGAGGCAGGGATGCCACCGGGTGGGGGTGGTCTGTGGCTGGGCTGAGCCTCCTGATGCATTCTCCCCCTGCAGGCTTCTGGATGGACATCGGGCAGCCCAAGGATTTCCTCACCGGCATGTGCCTCTTCCTACAGTCACTGCGACAGAAGCATCCTGAGCAGCTGTGCTCAGGCCCTGGCATTGTGGGCAACGTGCTGGTGGTGAGCCCCTTGCCCAGCCCATAAACTGTCCCCTCCATCCTGGAAGACAGGTGGCCCACTTGGGTTTTCTCCGCTGTCCTCAGGACCCAAGTGCCCGTATCGGTGAGAACTGCAGCATCGGCCCGAATGTGAGTCTGGGCCCCGGTGTGGTGGTGGAGGATGGCGTGTGCATTCGGCGGTGCACCGTGCTTCGAGACGCCCACATCCGCTCCCACTCCTGGCTGGAGTCCTGTATCGTGGGCTGGCGCTGCCGCGTGGGCCAGTGGGTACGCTCAGCAGGGCTCAGTGGGGAGGGTGGGGACCGCCCCCTGCCTCACTGCCATGCCTCCCTGCCCCCTGCAGGTGCGCATGGAGAATGTGACAGTGCTGGGCGAGGACGTCATCGTCAACGACGAGCTCTACCTCAATGGGGCCAGCGTGCTGCCCCACAAGTCTATTGGTGAGTCGGTGCCAGAGCCACGCATCATCATGTGAGGGCTGCTGCAGGGCCAGTCGAGCCCGTTTCCCCAGTGACAAGGAGAACACTGGCTCGACGCGTCCAAAGGCCCTGGACTCACTGCCGTGTGACTGGGGAAGACTAGACGAGGCTGAAGTTGCCAGACACCTGCCTTCTCCCATGGACATAATCTGGCAAGATCCTTGTTGGACATACCCCACAAAGCCCACTCCCTTAAGAACAACTGGGCTGGGACTGTATGGAATAATAATTTAATGCTTACTGTGGCCCTGACTGAAAATCAAGCTGAGGCACAAATAGGGCACGGCTGGGCCCCTGCTGATGAGGTTCACACAGGCGAGGAGGTGGGAGGGGGACGGGGCAAGGGGCTCATGAACAGGGCCCAGCCTGGCTTTGAGTTGGGTGGAGGTTCCTGCATGTGGGCCAGGCGGGCCTAGGCAGCCGAGGAAGTGGCACTTGTGTGGGCGGCCTTGTCCCAGTCCTCCACCGACACAATGGTGGCTTTGCAGAAGAAGCAGTCTTTATTGTTCATCAGGTGCTGGTCAATGCAGGCCCTGCAACGGGAGGGCGTGCCAGTGGCCGGTACAGGCCCGCCCCCGCCCCCTGTGCCCCAGGGCCCACGTACTTGCAGGACTTGTGGCCACAGGGCTGGAACACGGCAGAGATGGGGTGAGCGTAGCAGATGGGGCAGAGGTCTTCCTCACTGGTGGGCTGCAGGAAGCAGAGTGCAGTGTGGGCTGGGTCAGACACCCAGACAAGTGGGTGTGCGCTACACAGTTGTGCTGACATGTACTGAGCTGCTGTGGCCCCACTCACCAGGGAGGCAGCTGCCGCCTGCGCAGATGCAGAGGTTAGGTGTGCCAACATCTGTTCCACCTGGGCCAGCTCCTCCACGCTGATGTAATCTGTATCTGTGGTGGGGGTGGGGTGGGAGGAGGTGTCAGGCCAAATGTGGCCTCAGAACCCAGTGCCTGTTGAGTATTTCCAGCCTGGGAATTTGCTCTTAAGATGACTGATCTGACCCAGCCCCAAATCCCTGTCTTCCCTGGCCCACTTACAGCTCTGTAGGGAGAAGTGCTTCCGGTCAGGGGCAGGCAGGGCAGTGCCAGGGGCTGGGGGCTCCGGCTGCCCCAACAGGTAGGATATGGAGCGGAGCTGGAAGCAGGGGTCAGCCAGGAGCACTGACGTGGCTCTCTCGGTCCTAGATAGAGGGCACAAGGGAAGTCAGGAGCCTGGGCCTGAAATCCTTATTGGAGGGGTGGGGGTCCTGTGAAAGTCCAGCCCACTCCCATTACCTCCTTGTTCGTCCCACCCTATCTCCCTGCTGCTCTCTGATCCTCCCAGTAAAGTCCTAGATCCCAGTAAGGACCCGTTCCTGAGCAGGTGAAAGGGGGCACCACCATCAGATGGTGAAAGTCCACTTGCTCTCTCTTACACATTAACCCTACAAAAGAAACACCTGCCCCTCATACACAATAATCCTTCAAGGAAAACACCATCTCCCTAATACACGTTTATCTTCAAAAAAAAAAAAAAAAAAACACAAGCAGCTGGAAGGCGTACCTCCCAGGCTTCCTCTTCTCTTCCGGGAGACAGGTCCTCTGGAAAGCCGCCGGCCAAACTCGCGCCCCCTGGCGGCCACGCGAGGACTACGGTCGCGGGGGGGCGGGACGCAGCGGCCCCGCCCCTCCAGTGGGAGCCAATGGGAGCCGGCGGCCCCGCCCCCTGAGAAATCACCTCCCGGGGAGTATTTAGAAGCTTGAGCGCGCTCAGGAAGGCACTCAGGAAGGAGCTGGGGAAGCCCGAGAAGGGCGTGGCTCAACTCACATCTCCAAACCTGAGTCGGCCTTGCGAGACAGAGCCTGCGTCCTGGCTCGCTGACCATCGCCCGGCACTTCTCGCCGGAGAAGCGGGTGAGTCTCGGATCTGTGCCGCCCACTGACCCCGGCAGCTCAGATATGGCCCGGCTGGTGCTGCAGAGCACACTACTGTGCCTGCTGCGTGTCACGCTAGGCACCCAGGACTCGGACAGCTTCCTGCCCCACGAGCCTCATAACTGCCCCCACAAATGCGTCTGTGCTGCCGACCTGCTGGATTGCGCCGGCCTGGGGCTGCGGGAGGTGCCGGTTATGTTACCGGCTGCGACTGCAGACCTCGACCTGAGCCACAATGGGCTCCAGCGCCTGCCCCCCGGCTGGCTGGCGCCCCTCTCCCGGCTCCGCGCCCTGCATTTAAATCACAATGAGCTGGAGGCGCTGGGTCGGGGAGTTTTCACCAACGCCAGTGCTGGCCTGCGGCTGCTCGATCTATCATCTAACGCCCTGCGGGCACTTGGCCGGCACGACCTCGACGGGCTGGGAGCGCTGGAGACGCTGCTTCTGTTCAATAACCACCTGGCGCACTTGGACGAACGTGCCTTCCACCGCTTGGGCACGCTCAGTCGTCTCTATCTGGGCTGCAACGAACTCTCATCCTTCTCTTTCAACCACCTGCACGGGCTGGGCGCGGCCCACCTGCGTATTCTGGATCTCTCCTCCAACCACATAGAACGCACCCCTGTGCCTGACCTGGCTGCGCTGCCTGCCTTTCTCAAGAATGGCCTTTACCTGCACAACAACCCGTTACCCTGTGACTGCCGTCTCTACTACCTGCTGCGACGCTGGCACCAGCGGGGGCTCAGGGCCGTGAGCGACTTTGCCCGCGAGTACACCTGCCGGGCCTTCAAGGTACCCGCCTCCCGCGTGCGCTTCTTTGCGCACAGCCGTGTCTTCGAGAACTGCTCGGTGGCCCTGGCTCAGGACCTGGAGCGGCCAGAAGAGCAGCTGCACGTGCAGGTGGGGCGGTCCCTGCGGCTACACTGCAACACCAGCGCCCCAGCCCTGCGCGTGGCTTGGGTCTCCCCGCAGCACGAGCTGCTCGTGGCACCAGGATCTCGCAATGGCAGCATCGCCGTGCTGGCCGATGGCAGCCTGGCCATCAGCAGTGTGCAGCCGTGGCACGAGGGTGTCTTTGTGTGCCTGGCCACCGGGCCCCGCCTGCCTCACAACCAGACGCATGAGTACAACGTGAGCGTGGCCTTTCCCCACCTGGAGCCCAGCGCTTTCAACACCGGCTTCACCACGCTACTGGGCTGCGCCGTGGGCCTGACGCTCGTGCTCCTCTACCTGTTCGCGCCCCCCTGCCCCGGCTGCCGCCGCTGCTACCTCCGCACCTGCCGCTGCTGCCACCGCTGCCGCCGCTGGCCCCAAACACCCAGCCCGCTCCAGGAGCTGAGCGCACAGTCCTCGGTGCTCAGCACCACGCCACCCGACGCACCCAGCCGCAAAGCCAGTGTCCACAAGCACGTGGTCTTTCTGGAGCCTGGCAGGAGGGGCCTCAATGGTCGTGTGCAGCTAGCGGTAGCTGAAGACTTCGACCTCTACAATCCCTCGGGCCTGCGGCTCAAGGCCGGCTCCGAATCCACTAGCTCCACAGCCTCTGAAGGTCTGGTGATGACCTAGGCTGCCCATGGCCCCCACTGAGGCCGCTGCCTGCCTGCTGCTTGCCCTGCTCCCAGCTGCTGCCCAAACAACTGCCAGCTGCTGGTGGGAAGCCCTGGGCTTGGTCCTCCAGCCTCCCTCAGGGACCCCCTCACTGGTAGAGGAGTTCAGGCCCCCTACCTCTCTCCTGCTTCACCCCATCACCGGGGCCCAGCAGGGCCTACGTGTGCCCACGAGGACTGGAACCGAGGCCCGGCTGGGAGAGCCCTTGCAATCAGAGCCCCAGAACGAGTGGCGGGGCCGAGGTGGCCAGCCGTCACGGAGAGTGGTGGTGAGGCAGGGAGCCGTGACCACTTCCCGCACCCCAAGGGGAGGGGAAGGGAGCGGCCTGCAGGGGAGGAGGAGGAGGACTTCAAATGAAGACCAGTCCCCACCCGCAGGGTGCAAAGAGGAAATGCCAAGCTCTTGCTCCGGTGAAATGTGACTCCCCGTGCAGCTACATTCCGCCTGCTTCAAGCTTCACAAGTCCATGCAGTCTGGTAAGCAGGCAAGCAGCAAGTAAGCTCCTTAAGGGACCCCCTGGGGCATCACAGGCCACTGAGGGCAGGCCCTCTCCCATGGGCTCGCAAGACAGCAGTAAGGGGTGCCATGGCCTGTGCCCCCAGCTTGTCTGTAAAAAGCCTGCCGAGCTGGGCTGAGACCAGAGGGCCCATCTGGAACTCGCTGTCCCCCGAGGCTAGAATCCTCTTAAGGGCTGGCACGAGTCTCAGCCCTAATGGCTAAAGGAGTGCCCTGGCTTCACAGGCATCTCACCGCTCCCACTGTGGGGAGGCCAGGGAGGGGGGCCGGGCCAGCGGGCCCACAAGTGTCCTGGGTCCAGCTGTCATGGGATTTCTCAATAAAGGCAGTACGTGCTCATTGCTGGAGGCTTCAGACCCAGGTGTGTACGCTCAGCTCTGAAGCCCAGTAGGGCTGTCCTGGCACGGTAGAGATGGCACCCCCACCCCTAGCACTGACTCTGGGTGCCTGAGGCCAGGGCGCCTGTGCTGCGGAGGTCCTGGGTTCTCCTGCTCCGAGCTGCTGCCACGGCCACCTAGTTGCTCGTTACTGGGTTCACACCTCTTCTAGCTTCCTTTGGTGCCCAGGCCTGACTGAGGCCCACGTGAGGATGAGCCTCAGGAAGGCCCCACCCAGCCCCCAGAAGGGAGCGCGCGCCCCAGCACTCACCCTGAGGCTGGGCCGTGCACCAGCAGCCGCACCAGGATGCCGGTCACTGCCACCAGAATGGGGTAGTGGTCCACACTCTCCAGGCCTGCAGGGAAGGGAGTGGGGGTGAGCCTCGAAAGCGCTCTTGCTGCAGGGGCTCCAGCGCTTCCCTCCGTCCTCCCCGCAGATGGCTGAGCTAGGCTGGCGTGCCAGGCCCCGGCGGTCCGGTGCAGGCTGTCGGGTCAGGCAGCACTGCTCCGGGCAGAGGAAGCGAGGCCGGCAGTGTGCTGGGTCCCGGGCTTCTGGGTCCTCACCAGGCAGCCGCAGGGTGACCACACGGTCAAAGAGGTTCCTCTCGGCTGTCACCCGGTTCAGCACCTGATTGAGCAGCTGTGGGGCAGGAACCCGTTGGTGGGGGGGTGCTCACCACTAGGGTGTCCCCAGGCTCCTGACCCCTTGCCCAGATGGACACACCTGTGCGAGCCGCCGCAGCAGCATCTCAGAGGTTGGCCGGGTCCAGTCGAGGAATATCTCCGGCACCAGCGTGATGGTCATCTCCAGGACACGCAGCAGGCTGACCGACAGGTCAAAGCAGGTGGCGCATACCTTGAGCTGCCGGCTGTCCACGTAGTTCCGCTCCAGGCGCTCTGCAGCCTGCTGGATCTGAGCCCCGCCGTGCGGGCGGGCACCCGTCAGGGATCTGCCCACACTGCAGGTGGTGCCTTGTCCGCTGCCACCCCTGGCCCACAAGGCACCCCCGTGACCCACCTCCTGGATCATGCCAATGAACTCGGAGAAGGCCCAGTTGAGCTGGTTGAGGACACTGTTGAGGAAGCTGGGGGCCACATCTGGACCCTCCCGCAGCAGGTCAGCCATGTGCTGCTGCAGCAGGGTGGAGGGGCAGGGCTCTGCGGGCACAGGGCGGGGGGCCGGTGGCTGGGCATCATCACACCCCGGTCAGTGGCCCCGCCTGCCCGCCTCTGTCCTCCCTTACGGGGCCGCTGGTTAAGGGCAGAGAGACGGCTCTCTGGGAACCTCCGGGCACAGTGTGCAGCGCTAGCAGGGGTTAGGGCTAAACCTGTCCTCTCCCTCTGCTGGGCCAACCACAGGCTGCAGTTGTTCCCAACCCCCAACCCACCCCGAGTTCTAGAACGGCCCCCAAGCACCAGTTCACCTGCCCTTCAGGGTGTGCTAGACAGACAGGGGCGGCCCAGAGCCCTCTCCACTCATGTCAAGGCCATCCTCCCCAAGAGCCTACTTTGAGCCTGGCCTTCCTCCCGTCCTCTGCTGCCCTTGGCGTGGCCTTGGCAGACGGCTGAGGTGGTGGGCGCCAAGTCTGGGCTGACAGGCAGCAGTAACCAGAGCCCTCAGCCGCACCCAGGCTGGCCAGCCCTCCCCGAGCAAATCAATAGTTCCGGCAGCAGCAGGACACGGATCTGCCCCCTGCTCTCCACGGGCAGCACAGGTCCACCCTAGAGCCAGGACCAAGGCAATGGCAAGGCCTTGCCACAAGGCCCTTGGCCTCTGGGGACCCCATTAGGCCCAACACTGCCCACAAGGGCAGAAACACCCCATGGGCTAAAGCGGGCCACTGTGGGGCGGGTACAGCGTGGGGAAGTAGGCCCTGCAAGCTAGACTGCCCAAGACTCTGGGCTGGGCCCAGTGAAGGTCCTCGGGCTCACAGGACAGAACACAGACTTCGCTCCCAGGCAGCCCCATGGACACCCTCTGGGGCCCTGGCCAGCCCGCAGTCTGTGCCCCTGCCTTGACTCAGGCACCCAAGCTCCAGCACCACCAGGCGGAGGTAAAGGGGCAGAGGAGCTGGAAGCTGGGACAAGGCTGGAGGTCAGGGAGCTGGGTCAGAGGACAACGGACAGGGCGCACTCGGGGCGTGAGCTGCCAGCACCCGTGGGGCTGCAGAGAGAGTCCCAGAGTGTCCTTGGATTGGAGGAAGGAGAGAACAGAAACCCTGGGGGATGGACAGGAAGTTTGGGGCCAACCACGAGTCCAGGACTGGGGCTGGGAAAAGTAGGGAAGTCTGTGAGAACCCCAGAGCAGCGGGTGAGGGCCCCCTGCCTGCCAGACCTGGGTACTCACTCTGGAGGCTGGGCAGATTGGCATCCTCAGGTTTGGTTTTTAGCAGGTGTGGCAGCCGCGTATAGCGGTACCCGAACCCACAGCCCTGGGGGTAGAGACGGCAGGAGGTCAGTGGGGCAGGGAAACCCCTCCAGCCACAGCCACTTCCCCTCCAGCCAGCCTTACCCGCCAGAGCCGAACCAGGATCCAGTTGGTCTGGGCCCAGGGCCGTTGCTCATAGGGAGCCAGGAGGTTCCTCACCATGGCGATGCGCCTGCGAGAGCAACGGGTGGTGGGCCCGGGGTGAGGCTCGTGCTGTGCAGGGCAGCATGCCTGCCCCTGCCCCTGCAGCCCCACTCACTGCTCCTCAGGGATCCGCTCCACGGCCCGCAGGGAGCTGGGGTAGCACACGTAGCTGGCCAGGGCCTGCATCAGTGAGTCCCGGATGTCTGCCGGGACAGGCCACACCTCAGNCCTGCCCCTGCCCCCGGAGCCCCACTCACTGCTCCTCAGGGATCCGCTCCACGGCCCGCAGGGAGCTGGGGTAGCACACGTAGCTGGCCAGGGCCTGCATCAGTGAGTCCCGGATGTCTGCCGGGACAGGCCACACCTCAGCAGTGCCTGGCATGATCCCGGTGCCCATGCCTTACCCCCACCTGGGCGGAAATCCGTGCAGAAAGTGGCCAGCCCGGGGTGCCAGCCCGTCCCCATCCCCCCGAGCCCTCTGTTCAGCGCCTCACCAGTGCCCACGATGCGTGTATCTGCGAAGTGTTTGGCAAGGATGGCAGCCAGGCGGGTCAGGGTCTCTTCGTAGCCTACACGGTGGGGTGACAGGATGAGCTGGTGGGAGCGTGGACGCCAGCGGCAGGCACAGCTCTCGGTGGGTGGGCTTGGGGAGCGGGCTCCAAAGCCAGCTGCAAGGGCCAGTCTGGGCCCCAGCTGCCATCTGGGGACTTTTGGCAGTACATTCACTAATGGTTGGGCAGAGACTAAGGCACAGACTCAGGATGGGGGCTGGGCAGGCCCCAAGGCCGAGGGCAGGGTAGGGGACAGGCCAGGAGCCTAAAAGCCCGCAGCCTAATTCACCCAAGCCCATCCTGGAATCCGGGGTCTGTGAGAAGCCCCCGCTCCTTGTGGCCACCAGTAGGGGCCCCGCTCCTTGCTGTGATCTGCAAGCCCACCTGCCCCTGCATGGGATGCCACACCCCATGGTCAGTGCCAGGGCAGAGGGTGAGAGGCCGGCTGGCTCCTGGGCCTCAGCAGCACCAAGAAGGAAGTGGCAGTCCTGGCGGGGCGGGGCGGGGCCCTCACACCCTCTGCTCGTCTGTCTCTCCTCCTCATGCAGGGGGCAGCTGTTAGCTCTGTGGCTGCTGGTCCTAGGACAGAGCTCTCTGCCAAGCGGGACTTGTGCAGACGCTTGTGTGATGCTGTCTGAGTCCATGCGGGATGTATGCTTCTGGGTCATGGGGGCTCAGAATAGGGCTCCTGGGGCTCGCTCCGCGAAGACCCACTTTTCTGCCCCCTCCCAGCCTGAATGGCCCCATCACCTGGGAGCTCCTCCATGCTGTGCACGGGGCCGAAGTAATTCTTGAGGGCGCTGTAGCTGTTGATGGCCACGCTCAGGTAGAACTCGGGCATGAAGGCAAAGAGAGAACCTGTGCGGTCACCGTGCTCGATGGTCCGCAGGCAGACTCGAAGCAGCCAGTAAATGTCCTGCATCTTCTCCTGTGGGGGGAGGTGGGGCGGACAGGTACTGCCAGGCTGCTGTGGAGCGGAGGGCGGGGGGGGGTGCCATGGGGTGCAGCCCTGTCGGGGGATGAGGAAAAGTCTCCCAGGAGAATCACGTAAGGGCTGGACTCCAGGAAGCAGGAGAGGAGCTCAGGTAGGTGTGATCAAGCACTGCTGGGCAGGCAGGACAGGCTACCAGCCTGGCAAGGCAGCACTACAGCCCCAGCCAGAAGCCTGTCTGCACTGTTTTAAGGTACGAGGCCTTAAGTGAGAGGGTACCTTGTGATCAGAAGCTGCCCAGAGCAGAAGGGGCTGCAGAGGCAAGTGGAGATGAGGCCGTAAGGAAGCTACGGCCACGGTCAAGTCCAGGACAGCAAAGGACTGGACCGCCGGGAGTGTGGAGGCACGGAGTGGCCGTGGGGGTGAAGGACTTCCCTGGTGGTCCAGTGGCTAAGACTGTGCTCTCAACTAAAGAGTCCACGTGCCTCAACTAAGACCCAGTGCAGCCAAATAAGTTAATATTTTTAAAACTCTTAAATGTGCATCAAAGAACACAATCAACAGAGCAGTAAGACAACCCACAGAATGGGAGAAAATATTTGTCAATTGTAATATGCTAAGGGGTTAATGGGAAATAGATGGAGAAACAGT
Source organism: Oreotragus oreotragus (assembly GCA_006410675.1). Lineage (NCBI taxonomy): Eukaryota > Metazoa > Chordata > Mammalia > Artiodactyla > Bovidae > Oreotragus > Oreotragus oreotragus. Next base: position 182,401 of record SJYX01000441.1, read on the forward strand.
GGAAACAGTGTCAGACTTTATTTTGGGGGACTCCAAAATCACTGCAGATGGTGACTGCAGCCATGAAATTAAAAGACGCTTACTCCTTGGAAGAAAAGTTATGACCAACCTAGATAGCATATTCAAAAGCAGAGACATTACTTTGCCAACTAAGGTCTGTCTAGTCAAGGCTATGGTTTTTCCTGTGGTCTGAGCGCCGAAGAATTGACACTTTTGAACTGTGGTGTTGGAGAGACTCTTGAGAGTCCCTTGGACTCCAAGGAGATCCAACTAGTCCATTCTAAAGATCAGCCCTGGGATTTCTTTGAAAGGAATGATGCTAAAGCTGAAACTTCAGTACTTTGGTCACCTCATGCGAAGAGTTGACTCATTGGAAAAGACTCTGATGCTGGGAGGGATTGGGGGCAGGAGGAGAAGGGGACGACAGAGGATGAAATGGCTGGATGGCATCACTGACTCGATGGATGTGTCTGAGTGAATTCCGGGAGTTGGTGATGGACAGGGAGGCCTGGCATGCTGCGATTCATGGGGTCGCAGAGTCGGACACGACTGAGCGACTGAACTGAACTGAAGGGGTTAATACCCAGAATACAAAAAGAACTCCTACAAATCAAAAACAGAACAACAACCAAATTAAAAACTAAGCAAAAGGACTGACCAGAGATTTCTTCAACGAAGGATATATAAAATACCCAGTAAGGGCAACATTACTAATCTCTAGGGAAATGCGAGTCAAAACCATAAGGAGGTACCACTTTATACAGGTTAGGATTATTATTAGTGAGACATTTTTTCAGTGACAATTATTGGTGAGGACAGGCAGAAATTAGAACCGGCGTCCTGCTAGTGGGGCTGCTGCAGCCACTACGAGAAACAATACAGCAGTTCCTCAAAAAAGTTAAAAATAGAATTACCACACGATCCAGCAATTTTGCTTCTGGGTATACACCCAACAGAATTTTTAAAAATGGGATCTTGAAAAGGTATTAGCACCCCATGTTCACAGCTGCATTATTCACAATAGCCAAAAGATAGAACCACCTCAAATGTCCACAGAGGGATAAGTGGGTTAACAACACGTGATACACACGCAGCGGAATATTTATTTACTCAGTCTCAAAACGGAAAGAAATCCTGACATATGCTCCAGCACAGATGGGCCATGAGACGGTAATGCGACACGAAATAAGCCAGTGACCCAAAGTCTGCTTACGCGCGGTACCGAGCACAGTCAGCTTCGGGGACGGAAGGGAGAACCGTGACTGGGAACAGAGGCGCGGGGGCAGTGGGGAGTTAGTGGGTCTAAGTTTCACTTTGGGGAGATGATGGAAAGAGTTCTGGAGGTGGCTGCCCAACGATGCAAACACACAACGCTATCAAACCGTGCATGTAAAACGATCAAGATGGTAAGGCACCTATTGGATGTTACCATGACTTTTTTCAAATGGTTAAGATGGTAAATTTTATGTTGTGTATAGTTTATCATGATTCAAAAAGAAGGTAGAGAGATGGGAGGGTGAAGAAGACAGTGAGGGAGGGGGTGGCAAGACTGCCTATGGAGGGAGGTGGATGGGCATGAAATCCCAGTGGTGGGAAGACAGTGCCCATCTTTGTGGGGCTGGAGCAGAGGTGGGGTTGGGGAGGACCCACAGAAGACAGAGCAAGCAGAGACGGCCGGGTAGAGACAGGGCTGTGATCACCCACTCATGCGGGAGGGGCACGTCCACGAAGGTGAACAGAAGCCCCGACACAGGCACCTGGGGAGCGTCCAGGGGCGCTCGCTTGGTTGCTGGGGAGATGCCAGGGCAGCTGGGGAGATAAAACAAGTGCTGTGGGGCCAGGGCTGTCACAGCAGGAGTCAGTGTCTGTCTGTCTGTCCTGGGAGGGCAGGCTCAGCTTTATGGTTTGCTGCTGAGCTACTAGGTCACGAAGGCATGTGGCATTCTCCAGGATCTGGGCACATTATGAATAACGAATGAGGGAGTGAACGAGTGAGGAGGGAACAACCCAGTGTCCTTAACAGCAGGGGATGGATGGCGTCCGAGAAGCAGACTCAGGCTGGGAGAAGAGGAGGACAGGCAGCAGGCCCGGGGGCAGGCGGGCAGACTGGCCCTCTAACGGGGACCGTGAGAGCCGAGCGGGGACCTGCGGCCCACGGACGGCATCTGCTTGAGCTCACGGGCATGAAAAGATCGGGTTATGGCACAGGGTGGGCGGGAGCCTGAGGAGCTGGGAGGGGGCAGGTGTGTGCCCGAGGCCCGGGAGGGCAGGGAGCACCGAGGGGCGGCGCCGCCCGGCCCAGTCAGTGGCTAGTCTGTGAGCTGGCGGAGGGAGCAGCCGCGGGCTGAGGCCGCCCCGCTCACCTGGGAGTAGACGGCAGCGTGGACCCAGGCCAGGCGGCGGCTGAGGTGGTCCAGCTTTTCTGAGAAGACCTTCTGGCTCTTGCTCAGCTCCGCCAGGATGTCCTTCCTCTGCCACCCGAGGAGGAGGAGCAGAGGGCAGTCAGCACAGGGCCCCGTGCCCAGACCCACGCAGCTTGGCAGGGCCCACTGTGCCTGGGGCAGGCACAGGACGGGGTGGACCCGGCTCTACTCTTCAAAACCCTCCTCAGTCTGACCTGCTGGTGGGCCGGGGCAAGCCAGGGCCTCGGGGCCCCTCAGAGCATGGACGAGGGGCTGACCTGAGCCCATGGTGGGGACCCCCCAGGAATGCCAGGCTAGAACTGCAGCTCTGGCAGCTGCTTTTGCCCTGAACAAGCCTGGGCTCTGCGGGCAGGCAGGTGCAGGCCGGGGGCTGCCTGGACAGGGAATGGCTCTGGTCCCCAACTCGGAGAGCTATGGCACAGGGACTCCAGGGGAGGCAGGGTGGCAGGCCCTGCTTGCTGCTGACTCTGCACGTGGCCGAGCAAGCACTCAGGGCGAATCCATAATTGATGAGGAGAGCGGGTGTGCGTCAGCACTTGGTGGCCGGCTGCGGGCACCTTGGCACAGGCCACAGCTCGCTAACAGGGCTCAGGCCGGACCTGGCCCTGCTGCCGGCCACACTCTCACTGTCGTGGGCCGGCCAGGGCGGGGGGTGGGGACAGGGGAGCTGCTGGGCAGCCCTCAGGGGCAGGGAGCAGGTTTCCCTTGGGGGCTGCCCTGGGGACCCCCAGTGAGCAAGCTGCCCTCTGCCGCAGCCCACTCTCCCCAAGTCCCACCTGCCCGCCCACCTTACCCGCTTGGGGCACCGGCGGAGCTTGTCCTCTGTGTCCCGCAGGGCCATCGCGTACTCGTTGACATCGTCAGACACTCCCACCATCTAGAGCACCGGACAGCAGACACCACACGTCCAGGGGGACCCCTGGGCACCTTGCACAGGGTTCTCCACACAGCCCGGACCCCAGCCCCACCAAACCCTTCACCTTAGGAGGACAGCCCCCTCCCACAGAAACCAACTGGGTCAGGCCCAAAGGGCACGGCAGACACACTAGTCTTGCTGCGACGGATGCTCACACGCACAGCTGTGCCCAGGCACCCCTGCAGAAAGTGGGCTCACGAGCGCACACAGAAGCATGCAGACACACAGAACGTGACACACGCATGCGAGACCTTGCCCAGCTGCTGGTGAACACTGAGGTTATACATCATGACGGCGCCATCTAGGACTTCCAGCAGGGAGCTCTCGGTGAGGGGCTGCTCAGGTTCCTCAGGGGGCCGCCCCACCAGCAGGCCCTCATTCCACTGGCTACCCTCGACTAGGGAACAGGGGAAGGACAGGGACAGGGTCAGGGTCAGGGTCAGGGCCAGGGCCATTCCAGTTCTTGTCTAAGCCTATGGAGCCAGGAGGGGCCTCGCAGCAGGAGAAGGGAGCCCTCGCCCGCGGCCCGGACCCGGGCCCCAGGAGGGACCTGCAGGGAGAATGTGGGAGCCGGGTCGGGGCAGGGAAGGTCCTGCCTCCAGGACCTATTTCTGTAGCATCGATCTCCCGCCCTCAGAGTGCACTTCCCATACCCTTGAGATGCTGCCAGGCCACAGGACCAGGAGGGAACGGGTGTACTTGGCTTTGCGTGCGAGAGTCTCACAGGACAGAAGGTTAGGTGAGGGGGGCCCCGCCCGGCCCTGCCTGGCACCTACTGTCCTCGCGGGTCCTCTGCTCTGCACTCAGTGTGCGGACCTTCACTTTCTCCGAGGCGCTCAGGGGCCGCCGTGGGGTCATCAGGCTCACAGCTGCGGTGCTGAGGAAGCGGTTGGCTCGGCCCAGGGTTGGAGAACTGAGCCAGCCGGGCCGAGGCAGGGGCAGCGCGCCCCCCACGGCCAAGGCCTGCATGGGGCGCTGCGGTGGAGAGAGGAGGCCAGACTCCACTCAACGATCCCAGGGCCTGGGCCCGCTGGGGGCTCCCTTGACTCATGGGCTGGGGGATAGGCCTCACGGGGCCCTGTTTATCGCACGGCTGCACCTCGTCCTCCAACTGCCCCCGCCCAGCACTCACTGTGCCTCTCAAGGCCCTGGGTCTCGTATGGCCTCAGCAACTGGCAGCCCTCCCAGCACACCGGCCCTCCACGCCTCCCCTACAGCACGGGACCCTGCCGGTGACAAGCTCCTTGCTGGCACGGATGGCGAGATGGCCCGTGTGACACTCCAGCCCTGATGCTAAAGGGACTGCCCAACACAAAGCCCCCTCCTGCCCCTACCGCGGCACCTGGGCCGCAGCCGGGGCTGGCTCCTCGTCCTCATCCAAGTCATCCATGGTGGTCGCCTGGAGCTCCAGTGGGTCGATCAGGATGTTGGCCTTGGAGGCAAGGTCATCTAGGAGGAAGGAAAGGAAGGCTCTCAGGCTAGTGGAGGGGAGAGGGGTCACAGGTGGAGCTGCTCAGGGCAGCGAGAGGGTGCTGGAATCACATTGACCACGGTGCCTGCGCCCTGCCATCCACCTGCTCCAACCCAGCCTTCACTCTGCACCCTAAGGCCCTGGGTCTCGTGGGGCAAGTCCTGCTGCGTGAGGCAGGAGGCTCTCCCGTCACTCCCTCTGTCTTTATCGCCATGACCTCACTCTGTCCAGGGCCCCCCTGCTCCTCTGACTTTCCCCCTTGTCCTGCTCTGTAAATTGAAGCTGATCCAGAGCTGTCCCGGCCTCACTGCAGACCTGTCTCCACCTCTGTTCTGACAGCCAGACATAACAGCTCCGCCTCCAGCCAGGCCTTCGTCCTGGCTGCATCGCTCGGCCCTCAAACACACCGCACTACCCTCTCCTGCAGCTCCTGTTCCTGAGGGGGCCTCAACCCCACAGCCTCTGGCAGGAAGCCTGGGGTCATCCTTGATCCCTCCCTTCCCTCTCCCCCACCAACCCCGCGTCCTCCCATCTCCTCTGCTACCTGGACGACTTTGCTTCCTTGTCTCCTTTCTGGCCCTTGCACTCCACCCTCCACATCCCAGCGTCCAGAGGGAGCTTCTTACGATGCAGACTCCCAACCCCAACCTTGCTCCTCTGCTTCAGGACCTTCCGAAGCTAGCCCTATCCCCGAAGGAGCCTCCAGCGACTCTAGCCCACAGGCCCTCAGACTCCGCCCCGCCTCGCATCTTCCTCTCCGGCACAGCTCTCCAGGCCGTGCTGGGCCACCGCGGGCACCTCTGCCACGGCTCACACTGTGCCCTCAGCCCTCTGCCCCGGAGCCTCTAGTGCTCATCCCTGAAAGCAGCTCAAGCAGCAAACACGCGCCACCTCACCCCATGCCACCCCTCACCGAGACCCCAAGGTTCCCCTGATCCATCACGACAGGGCTCCCAGACCTCCTCTGGGGTGGGTGCAGGGGCAGGAATAGCTGGACGACAGCCCCCGGAGGCAGAGGAGGGAATGCAGCAGCTTCCCCGCTGAGCAGGTGGGAAGCTCGGGCGCCCTCTGGTGGACACAGCGCAGCTCAGCAGTCAAGGCAGGGCAGGCTCAGGAGCTGCCCTGCTCACCACCCACGGGCCCACACGCACCTTTGAGCGTCTTCCGAAGGTGCGAGAGGAGGCCTCCGAGGCGCTGCAGGTCAAAGTAGTCCACCTTGCCGTTATAGAAGATCTGGGGTGGGACGTAGGCCTCTGCGAGGTCAGACCAGCAGTCAGAGCCCAGCAGGACCCCTGGCCCAGGCCACCGACCTGATTAGCCTTCCCCTACCACTTCTGCCTCTGCCGTTTCAGGCCAGCTCCAGGAACGGCACAGCTTGGGATGAAGGGGGCATGGGTGTGCGTCACCCAGGGGAAAATCAGAGGGCCCTGACCCAGCCCTGTGGGAGATCTAGGCTGCTCCCACTGAGCCTGAGGACTCTGTTCCACACACACAGGGCCCCCAGCACCTCAGAGCCCACCCAAGGCATCCCTGACGAAAGGATGGGCGGGCAAGGACCGAGGAAAGGGGCCTGTGGAGGACAGGAAGCTGGGGACCATCAGAGCAAACACTATGCCCCAGGGAGCAGGGCTCCATCAGGCAGGAGGCCTGGGACAGCACCCCCAGCCCTGGCCTCAGCCAATGCCCAGGGGCTGCCCGGTGCCCAGCTCTGCCCAGCGCCTGCCACGTGGGGCCCAGGCCACACTCACCCTCACTGAAGGAGGTGCGTGGGTTCGAAGCCTTGTACTCGTCCCAGTAGAAGCGCAGGGCCGAGATCAAGCGGTGCAGGAAGCAGACCATGTACTCGGGAGGGCAGAGCATGGGCGTGTTCTGTATACAGGGGTGTGAGACACGCGTCTGTGCGGCCCAGAGGCCAGCCTGCTCCTCATCCGAGGCCCTGCCCTGGGACCCAGGACTCAGTGGGGAGGGCGGGGGAGCAGCAGGGGACGAGCAGACAGTGCCCGAAGCCAGGTGCAAGCCCCGCGACACAGCCGGGGGGCCGTGGTGGGGACACCTACCCCCCGGCCGCTGGTATTCTCCTGCAGAAACTTTCGGAACTTGGTCAGGAAGATGTACCTGGAAGCTTCGCCCTTTGGGGGAAGGAAAGCTGAGGCTGTGAGGAGCTGAGGACGCTGGCCCCAGGCTGGACCCAGCAGAGCATCCCACCCCGTGCCCCCCACCAGGGCCCGTGCCAGCCCTGCCCTCTGGCTCTCCGGGTCCCGTCTGGCACCCTCCCCACCAGGGACGCAGGCAGGCCTGGGAGTCACTCACCCCGTTGTCATCCTTATTGTTCAGCAGCAGCTTCAGGATCTGGACCTGTAGTTCTTCTACCACTGGGGGTGGGGTGGGGAGCAGGACACCTTCAGGCCGGGTCGGGCCCCAGGCTCCCAGAGACGGGCGGGGGGACAGCTTTGATCAGGGCTCCACCACCAGGGATCCCTGTGTCCCACCTAAGCATGCTCTCCCCCAAGTGCCCGAAGTACACCTGCATGCAAATCGTCCAGCCCCACCCAGTGCCCAAGTCTGGGGGCCAACCTTCAATGCGCTTCTTGAGCCTCTGGCAGCCCCGTTCGTAGGCACGCCGCCGGAGCCTCTCCTCAGAGGTCTCTTCCCTCACCTCCTCTTTGCCCTGGGCAGGGGCAAGGGGATCCGAGACAGCAAGACTCACCCAGGACCCAGGAGAGCCCTGCTCCAGCCCTCAGCCTAGGAAGCAGCCTCGTGTGCCAAGCGCAGGTGGTCCAGAGAGCCTGGGTCAGCCCTCACTGAGACCGCACCCACCCGCCTCAGGCACGCTCACCTCCCTAGGGGAGCGGTGGGGCCACCACGTGGTCGGGATAAGCTCCTGGAGGCCAGCCTCCTCCACACGCAGCGGGCTCTTGATGTAAAAGAAGACGACGGACCGCAGCACATCGAAGCTGGTGCTCGTCAAGGCAGAGCTCCACTCACCACCCGGGCCCCGGACACCCTCGCAAGTCCCCCCTGGGAAGCCCTCCCAGAGCCTGACCGCCTCCCTCCCAGGGGCCCGTGGCTGCTGTGTGCCTGTCTGCCCTGAGAAAGGGCTGTGGTTACCCATTCCCCACCCAATTCCCTGCAAGCACCCGATCACGGCTTGTCACAGGAGCGGAAGATGCTGGGACAGCTGGCCGGAGGGCTGTGGCCTCTCCATGTGCTTCTGCCTCCTAGAGGCTGAGGACCCCAGAGAGGCAGGAGAGCTTCTGGCACAGGCTTCCCAGCCAGGGGCCCGAAGCCACGCTATTTCCTACTCCTGCGGTTCTCCAACACAAGAGCTGACTCCATAAAGAAGATCTCACATGAACACCCGCCATGGACCACAGATAAAAGTGCGGCGCCTTGGCCGAAGAGCGCAGGCGCGGGTGGCTCCTCACCCACCTCTGCGCAGCGCTACCCTCCGTGCTCTGGAGAGAAAGTGCTGGAAGGCTGAGTCCTAAAACAAGGTGGCTCTGGCCCTCCTGAGCCTCCGTGGGGAGCCCTGGCTGAAGGCACACCGCCCTCCCAGGGCCTCTGCTGACCCCAGTGGGCACCGCAGGGCTGGCCTGCCTGGCAGCAAGGGGAGGATACAGGACGTTGCTAAGGAGAAACTTGCGGGACTTCTCGTGACTGAGGATGGCGATGGTGAGCCGCAGGTAGCGGATCTGCGGGGAGAGGGTGCTCAGAGGGGGCACGAGAGGCCCAGGGGGCTCAGGGCCGGGGCGGGAGCTCCCACCTGCAGGCTCAGGTCAGGGACGATGGGCGAGAAGCGGTATAGCCGCAACAGGGACATCATCAGCTGCTTGAGGCAGTCCTGCACCTCGTAGTCCTGGAAAAGGGGGTCAGGCTGCACAGCGAGCCACCGAGGGCAGCCCCGGGCCAGCCGTTCGAGCAGCCTTCTCCAACACCTCCCCGCACCTCCCCCGTCCTGGCCTCACCTCCATGAAGAGCCACAGGAGGTCCAGGACGTGGTGCACCACGGTCTGTGCCTGCTCGGGGGGGCCCGCCTCCACAACGCCCAGCAGGAAGCTCATGAGCACAGCCTCCGCCACGTACACCTCGCACTACACCAGGGCGGGTGCCGGTGAGGTGGCGGCCTTCTATCCCCTCAGGCAAGACTCTTGAGAGTCCCTTGGACTCCAAGGAGATCCAACTAGTCCATTCTAAAGATCAGCCCTGGGATTTCTTTGAAAGGAATGATGCTAAAGCTGAAACTTCAGTACTTTGGTCACCTCATGCGAAGAGTTGACTCATTGGAAAAGACTCTGATGCTGGGAGGGATTGGGGGCAGGAGGAGAAGGGGACGACAGAGGATGAAATGGCTGGATGGCATCACTGACTCGATGGATGTGTCTGAGTGAATTCCGGGAGTTGGTGATGGACAGGGAGGCCTGGCATGCTGCGATTCATGGGGTCGCAGAGTCGGACACGACTGAGCGACTGAACTGAACTGAAGGGGTTAATACCCAGAATACAAAAAGAACTCCTACAAATCAAAAACAGAAAAACAACCAAATTAAAAACTAAGCAAAAGGACTGACCAGAGATTTCTTCAACGAAGGATATATAAAATACCCAGTAAGGGCAACATTACTAATCTCTAGGGAAATGCGAGTCAAAACCATAAGGAGGTACCACTTTATACAGGTTAGGATTATTATTAGTGAAACATTTTTTCAGTGACAATTATTGGTGAGGACAGGCAGAAATTAGAACCGGCGTCCTGCTAGTGGGGCTGCTGCAGCCACTACGAGAAACAATACAGCAGTTCCTCAAAAAAGTTAAAAATAGAATTACCACACGATCCAGCAATTTTGCTTCTGGGTATACACCCAACAGAATTTTTAAAAATGGGATCTTGAAAAGGTATTAGCACCCCATGTTCACAGCTGCATTATTCACAATAGCCAAAAGATAGAACCACCTCAAATGTCCACAGAGGGATAAGTGGGTTAACAACACGTGATACACACGCAGCGGAATATTTATTTACTCAGTCTCAAAACGGAAAGAAATCCTGACATATGCTCCAGCACAGATGGGCCATGAGACGGTAATGCGACACGAAATAAGCCAGTGACCCAAAGTCTGCTTACGCGCGGTACCGAGCACAGTCAGCTTCGGGGACGGAAGGGAGAACCGTGACTGGGAACAGAGGCGCGGGGGCAGTGGGGAGTTAGTGGGTCTAAGTTTCACTTTGGGGAGATGATGGAAAGAGTTCTGGAGGTGGCTGCCCAACGATGCAAACACACAACGCTATCAAACCGTGCATGTAAAACGATCAAGATGGTAAGGCACCTATTGGATGTTACCATGACTTTTTTCAAATGGTTAAGATGGTAAATTTTATGTTGTGTATAGTTTATCATGATTCAAAAAGAAGGTAGAGAGATGGGAGGGTGAAGAAGACAGTGAGGGAGGGGGTGGCAAGACTGCCTATGGAGGGAGGTGGATGGGCATGAAATCCCGGTGGTGGGAAGACAGTGCCCATCTTTGTGGGGCTGGAGCAGAGGTGGGGTTGGGGAGGACCCACAGAAGACAGAGCAAGCAGAGACGGCCGGGTAGAGACAGGGCTGTGATCACCCACTCATGCGGGAGGGGCACGTCCACGAAGGTGAACAGAAGCCCCGACACAGGCACCTGGGGAGCGTCCAGGGGCGCTCGCTTGGTTGCTGGGGAGATGCCAGGGCAGCTGGGGAGATAAAACAAGTGCTGTGGGGCCAGGGCTGTCACAGCAGGAGTCAGTGTCTGTCTGTCTGTCCTGGGAGGGCAGGCTCAGCTTTATGGTTTGCTGCTGAGCTACTAGGTCACGAAGGCATGTGGCATTCTCCAGGATCTGGGCACATTATGAATAACGAATGAGGGAGTGAACGAGTGAGGAGGGAACAACCCAGTGTCCTTAACAGCAGGGGATGGATGGCGTCCGAGAAGCAGACTCAGGCTGGGAGAAGAGGAGGACAGGCAGCAGGCCCGGGGGCAGGCGGGCAGACTGGCCCTCTAACGGGGACCGTGAGAGCCGAGCGGGGACCTGCGGCCCACGGACGGCATCTGCTTGAGCTCACGGGCATGAAAAGATCGGGTTATGGCACAGGGTGGGCGGGAGCCTGAGGAGCTGGGAGGGGGCAGGTGTGTGCCCGAGGCCCGGGAGGGCAGGGAGCACCGAGGGGCGGCGCCGCCCGGCCCAGTCAGTGGCTAGTCTGTGAGCTGGCGGAGGGAGCAGCCGCGGGCTGAGGCCGCCCCGCTCACCTGGGAGTAGACGGCAGCGTGGACCCAGGCCAGGCGGCGGCTGAGGTGGTCCAGCTTTTCTGAGAAGACCTTCTGGCTCTTGCTCAGCTCCGCCAGGATGTCCTTCCTCTGCCACCCGAGGAGGAGGAGCAGAGGGCAGTCAGCACAGGGCCCCGTGCCCAGACCCACGCAGCTTGGCAGGGCCCACTGTGCCTGGGGCAGGCACAGGACGGGGTGGACCCGGCTCTACTCTTCAAAACCCTCCTCAGTCTGACCTGCTGGTGGGCCGGGGCAAGCCAGGGCCTCGGGGCCCCTCAGAGCATGGACGAGGGGCTGACCTGAGCCCATGGTGGGGACCCCCCAGGAATGCCAGGCTAGAACTGCAGCTCTGGCAGCTGCTTTTGCCCTGAACAAGCCTGGGCTCTGCGGGCAGGCAGGTGCAGGCCGGGGGCTGCCTGGACAGGGAATGGCTCTGGTCCCCAACTCGGAGAGCTATGGCACAGGGACTCCAGGGGAGGCAGGGTGGCAGGCCCTGCTTGCTGCTGACTCTGCACGTGGCCGAGCAAGCACTCAGGGCGAATCCATAATTGATGAGGAGAGCGGGTGTGCGTCAGCACTTGGTGGCCGGCTGCGGGCACCTTGGCACAGGCCACAGCTCGCTAACAGGGCTCAGGCCGGACCTGGCCCTGCTGCCGGCCACACTCTCACTGTCGTGGGCCGGCCAGGGCGGGGGGTGGGGACAGGGGAGCTGCTGGGCAGCCCTCAGGGGCAGGGAGCAGGTTTCCCTCGGGGGCTGCCCTGGGGACCCCCAGTGAGCAAGCTGCCCTCTGCCGCAGCCCACTCTCCCCAAGTCCCACCTGCCCGCCCACCTTACCCGCTTGGGGCACCGGCGGAGCTTGTCCTCTGTGTCCCGCAGGGCCATCGCGTACTCGTTGACATCGTCAGACACTCCCACCATCTAGAGCACCGGACAGCAGACACCACACGTCCAGGGGGACCCCTGGGCACCTTGCACAGGGTTCTCCACACAGCCCGGACCCCAGCCCCACCAAACCCTTCACCTTAGGAGGACAGCCCCCTCCCACAGAAACCAACTGGGTCAGGCCCAAAGGGCACGGCAGACACACTAGTCTTGCTGCGACGGATGCTCACACGCACAGCTGTGCCCAGGCACCCCTGCAGAAAGTGGGCTCACGAGCGCACACAGAAGCATGCAGACACACAGAACGTGACACACGCATGCAAGACCTTGCCCAGCTGCTGGTGAACACTGAGGTTATACATCATGACGGCGCCATCTAGGACTTCCAGCAGGGAGCTCTCGGTGAGGGGCTGCTCAGGTTCCTCAGGGGGCCGCCCCACCAGCAGGCCCTCATTCCACTGGCTACCCTCGACTAGGGAACAGGGGAAGGACAGGGACAGGGTCAGGGTCAGGGTCAGGGCCAGGGCCATTCCAGTTCTTGTCTAAGCCTATGGAGCCAGGAGGGGCCTCGCAGCAGGAGAAGGGAGCCCTCGCCCGCGGCCCGGACCCGGGCCCCAGGAGGGACCTGCAGGGAGAATGTGGGAGCCGGGTCGGGGCAGGGAAGGTCCTGCCTCCAGGACCTATTTCTGTAGCATCGATCTCCCGCCCTCAGAGTGCACTTCCCATACCCTTGAGATGCTGCCAGGCCACAGGACCAGGAGGGAACGGGTGTACTTGGCTTTGCGTGCGAGAGTCTCACAGGACAGAAGGTTAGGTGAGGGGGGCCCCGCCCGGCCCTGCCTGGCACCTACTGTCCTCGCGGGTCCTCTGCTCTGCACTCAGTGTGCGGACCTTCACTTTCTCCGAGGCGCTCAGGGGCCGCCGTGGGGTCATCAGGCTCACAGCTGCGGTGCTGAGGAAGCGGTTGGCTCGGCCCAGGGTTGGAGAACTGAGCCAGCCGGGCCGAGGCAGGGGCAGCGCGCCCCCCACGGCCAAGGCCTGCATGGGGCGCTGCGGTGGAGAGAGGAGGCCAGACTCCACTCAACGATCCCAGGGCCTGGGCCCGCTGGGGGCTCCCTTGACTCATGGGCTGGGGGATAGGCCTCACGGGGCCCTGTTTATCGCACGGCTGCACCTCGTCCTCCAACTGCCCCCGCCCAGCACTCACTGTGCCTCTCAAGGCCCTGGGTCTCGTATGGCCTCAGCAACTGGCAGCCCTCCCAGCACACCGGCCCTCCACGCCTCCCCTACAGCACGGGACCCTGCCGGTGACAAGCTCCTTGCTGGCACGGATGGCGAGATGGCCCGTGTGACACTCCAGCCCTGATGCTAAAGGGACTGCCCAACACAAAGCCCCCGCCTGCCCCTACCGCGGCACCTGGGCCGCAGCCGGGGCTGGCTCCTCGTCCTCATCCAAGTCATCCATGGTGGTCGCCTGGAGCTCCAGTGGGTCGATCAGGATGTTGGCCTTGGAGGCAAGGTCATCTAGGAGGAAGGAAAGGAAGGCTCTCAGGCTAGTGGAGGGGAGAGGGGTCACAGGTGGAGCTGCTCAGGGCAGCGAGAGGGTGCTGGAATCACATTGACCACGGTGCCTGCGCCCTGCCATCCACCTGCTCCAACCCAGCCTTCACTCTGCACCCTAAGGCCCTGGGTCTCGTGGGGCAAGTCCTGCTGCGTGAGGCAGGAGGCTCTCCCGTCACTCCCTCTGTCTTTATCGCCATGACCTCACTCTGTCCAGGGCCCCCCTGCTCCTCTGACTTTCCCCCTTGTCCTGCTCTGTAAATTGAAGCTGATCCAGAGCTGTCCCGGCCTCACTGCAGACCTGTCTCCACCTCTGTTCTGACAGCCAGACATAACAGCTCCGCCTCCAGCCAGGCCTTCGTCCTGGCTGCATCGCTCGGCCCTCAAACACACCGCACTACCCTCTCCTGCAGCTCCTGTTCCTGAGGGGGCCTCAACCCCACAGCCTCTGGCAGGAAGCCTGGGGTCATCCTTGATCCCTCCCTTCCCTCTCCCCCACCAACCCCGCGTCCTCCCATCTCCTCTGCTACCTGGACGACTTTGCTTCCTTGTCTCCTTTCTGGCCCTTGCACTCCACCCTCCACATCCCAGCGTCCAGAGGGAGCTTCTTACGATGCAGACTCCCAACCCCAACCTTGCTCCTCTGCTTCAGGACCTTCCGAAGCTAGCCCTGTCCCCGAAGGAGCCTCCAGCGACTCTAGCCCACAGGCCCTCAGACTCCGCCCCGCCTCGCATCTTCCTCTCCGGCACAGCTCTCCAGGCCGTGCTGGGCCACCGCGGGCACCTCTGCCACGGCTCACACTGTGCCCTCAGCCCTCTGCCCCGGAGCCTCTAGTGCTCATCCCTGAAAGCAGCTCAAGCAGCAAACACGCGCCACCTCACCCCATGCCACCCCTCACCGAGACCCCAAGGTTCCCCTGATCCATCACGACAGGGCTCCCAGACCTCCTCTGGGGTGGGTGCAGGGGCAGGAATAGCTGGACGACAGCCCCCCGAGGCAGAGGAGGGAATGCAGCAGCTTCCCCGCTGAGCAGGTGGGAAGCTCGGGCGCCCTCTGGTGGACACAGCGCAGCTCAGCAGTCAAGGCAGGGCAGGCTCAGGAGCTGCCCTGCTCACCACCCACGGGCCCACGCGCACCTTTGAGCGTCTTCCGAAGGTGCGAGAGGAGGCCTCCGAGGCGCTGCAGGTCAAAGTAGTCCACCTTGCCGTTATAGAAGATCTGGGGTGGGACGTAGGCCTCTGCGAGGTCAGACCAGCAGTCAGAGCCCAGCAGGACCCCTGGCCCAGGCCACCGACCTGATTAGCCTTCCCCTACCACTTCTGCCTCTGCCGTTTCAGGCCAGCTCCAGGAACGGCACAGCTTGGGATGAAGGGGGCATGGGTGTGCGTCACCCAGGGGAAAATCAGAGGGCCCTGACCCAGCCCTGTGGGAGATCTAGGCTGCTCCCACTGAGCCTGAGGACTCTGTTCCACACACACAGGGCCCCCAGCACCTCAGAGCCCACCCAAGGCATCCCTGACGAAAGGATGGGCGGGCAAGGACCGAGGAAAGGGGCCTGTGGAGGACAGGAAGCTGGGGACCATCAGAGCAAACACTATGCCCCAGGGAGCAGGGCTCCATCAGGCAGGAGGCCTGGGACAGCACCCCCAGCCCTGGCCTCAGCCAATGCCCAGGGGTTGCCCGGTGCCCAGCTCTGCCCAGCGCCTGCCACGTGGGGCCCAGGCCACACTCACCCTCACTGAAGGAGGTGCGTGGGTTCGAAGCCTTGTACTCGTCCCAGTAGAAGCGCAGGGCCGAGATCAAGCGGTGCAGGAAGCAGACCATGTACTCGGGAGGGCAGAGCATGGGCGTGTTCTGTATACAGGGGTGTGAGACACGCGTCTGTGCGGCCCAGAGGCCAGCCTGCTCCTCATCCGAGGCCCTGCCCTGGGACCCAGGACTCAGTGGGGAGGGCGGGGGAGCAGCAGGGGACGAGCAGACAGTGCCCGAAGCCAGGTGCAAGCCCCGCGACACAGCCGGGGGGCCGTGGTGGGGACACCTACCCCCCGGCCGCTGGTATTCTCCTGCAGAAACTTTCGGAACTTGGTCAGGAAGATGTACCTGGAAGCTTCGCCCTTTGGGGGAAGGAAAGCTGAGGCTGTGAGGAGCTGAGGACGCTGGCCCCAGGCTGGACCCAGCAGAGCATCCCACCCCGTGCCCCCCACCAGGGCCCGTGCCAGCCCTGCCCTCTGGCTCTCCGGGTCCCGTCTGGCACCCTCCCCACCAGGGACGCAGGCAGGCCTGGGAGTCACTCACCCCGTTGTCATCCTTATTGTTCAGCAGCAGCTTCAGGATCTGGACCTGTAGTTCTTCTACCACTGGGGGTGGGGTGGGGAGCAGGACACCTTCAGGCCAGGTCGGGCCCCAGGCTCCCAGAGACGGGCGGGGGGACAGCTTTGATCAGGGCTCCACCACCAGGGATCCCTGTGTCCCACCTAAGCATGCTCTCCCCCAAGTGCCCGAAGTACACCTGCATGCAAATCGTCCAGCCCCACCCAGTGCCCAAGTCTGGGGGCCAACCTTCAATGCGCTTCTTGAGCCTCTGGCAGCCCCGTTCGTAGGCACGCCGCCGGAGCCTCTCCTCAGAGGTCTCTTCCCTCACCTCCTCTTTGCCCTGGGCAGGGGCAAGGGGATCCGAGACAGCAAGACTCACCCAGGACCCAGGAGAGCCCTGCTCCAGCCCTCAGCCTAGGAAGCAGCCTCGTGTGCCAAGCGCAGGTGGTCCAGAGAGCCTGGGTCAGCCCTCACTGAGACCGCACCCACCCGCCTCAGGCACGCTCACCTCCCTAGGGGAGCGGTGGGGCCACCACGTGGTCGGGATAAGCTCCTGGAGGCCAGCCTCCTCCACACGCAGCGGGCTCTTGATGTAAAAGAAGACGACGGACCGCAGCACATCGAAGCTGGTGCTCGTCAAGGCAGAGCTCCACTCACCACCCGGGCCCCGGACACCCTCGCAAGTCCCCCCTGGGAAGCCCTCCCAGAGCCTGACCGCCTCCCTCCCAGGGGCCCGTGGCTGCTGTGTGCCTGTCTGCCCTGAGAAAGGGCTGTGGTTACCCATTCCCCACCCAATTCCCTGCAAGCACCCGATCACGGCTTGTCACAGGAGCGGAAGATGCTGGGACAGCTGGCCGGAGGGCTGTGGCCTCTCCATGTGCTTCTGCCTCCTAGAGGCTGAGGACCCCAGAGAGGCAGGAGAGCTTCTGGCACAGGCTTCCCAGCCAGGGGCCCGAAGCCACGCTATTTCCTACTCCTGCGGTTCTCCAACACAAGAGCTGACTCCATAAAGAAGATCTCACATGAACACCCGCCATGGACCACAGATAAAAGTGCGGCGCCTTGGCCGAAGAGCGCAGGCGCGGGTGGCTCCTCACCCACCTCTGCGCAGCGCTACCCTCCGTGCTCTGGAGAGAAAGTGCTGGAAGGCTGAGTCCTAAAACAAGGTGGCTCTGGCCCTCCTGAGCCTCCGTGGGGAGCCCTGGCTGAAGGCACACCGCCCTCCCAGGGCCTCTGCTGACCCCAGTGGGCACCGCAGGGCTGGCCTGCCTGGCAGCAAGGGGAGGATACAGGACGTTGCTAAGGAGAAACTTGCGGGACTTCTCGTGACTGAGGATGGCGATGGTGAGCCGCAGGTAGCGGATCTGCGGGGAGAGGGTGCTCAGAGGGGGCACGAGAGGCCCAGGGGGCTCAGGGCCGGGGCGGGAGCTCCCACCTGCAGGCTCAGGTCAGGGACGATGGGCGAGAAGCGGTATAGCCGCAACAGGGACATCATCAGCTGCTTGAGGCAGTCCTGCACCTCGTAGTCCTGGAAAAGGGGGTCAGGCTGCACAGCGAGCCACCGAGGGCAGCCCCGGGCCAGCCGTTCGAGCAGCCTTCTCCAACACCTCCCCGCACCTCCCCCGTCCTGGCCTCACCTCCATGAAGAGCCACAGGAGGTCCAGGACGTGGTGCACCACGGTCTGTGCCTGCTCGGGGGGGCCCGCCTCCACAACGCCCAGCAGGAAGCTCATGAGCACAGCCTCCGCCACGTACACCTCGCACTACACCAGGGCGGGTGCCGGTGAGGTGGCGGCCTTCTATCCCCTCAGGCAGCCCCCACCCCTCCTGCTCCTGGGCCCCCAGAGGACCCCTAAGACATGGAGGAGCCCTGCCGGGGTCTGACGGAGACACAGTAAAGGCCGCTGCCCCACACCCCCTCTGGGGCTCTGCACGGGCTATTCCCTTGGCCTGGGATGTCACCACCCCTGGATCTTTTCTAGAAAGCCCAATACCCTCAGCTAGAAGCATCTCCTCCTCCCCACCCCCCGCTGCCCCATGACGTCCTTGAGGTCTGAGAGCTCTGGTCATGGGGGCCCTGCCAGGTGATGTGGCTGGACCTCACACACCTAAGCACCCCAGCCCTCAGCCTGGGCCTTTCCCCTCCCTCGCGTCCCCTCACCAGGAGCGATGCAAAGTGATGGAAGATGTGGGCCAGGGTGAGGAGGATGGTGGGCTGGCCTTGCAACTGCCACTGAGAGCTCTCCTTCTCCACCAGCCGCCCTTCCTGGGGATGCGGGGGAGGAGAGGACAGTGAGGAGCGGAGGGCCGCAGAAAGCCCCCAGCCCACCCGACCCGGACGCCGGCTCACCACAGGGTCCAGCTCCACGCTGAGCACCGCCCGGAAGCAGCCCAGCAACCTCTGTGCCCGCACCAGGCTGGTGCTCGGCGGGTCCTGCAGGGGCCGGTAGCCCGCCACTGGGTAGGTACCACCGAGTTAAGCCAGCAACACCTGCTCTGTAGCTCAGCAAGCCCACTGCTCCCACCGAGACCCCTGTGGTGGGGCCTGGGCTCCAGGGCAGGGCTGCGAGGTCACACTGCCTAGTTTGCACCATACCGCTCCCTCCCCTTTCTCTGTGGACTGAAACTTCTCTTGCCACGTCATGCTCTTCACTGTTCAACTGAAGCAACGATGGTTAGTGTAAGCATCATCCTTGACACTTACCTAAGCGGTACCCCGTTCACTCCTCATGGCAGCAGAGCCCGCCCCCAGCCCACAGAGAGCCCCCCTCCCAGCTTTCTCAAGCGCACCCAAGTGGCCCACAGCCTTCTTCACAAAAGGATATCGCAGCGGACGGCTGCCGAAGTTGAAGGCCACAGACTCCTTGAAGGAGAGGCTGATGGCTGGGAAATAAGCCATGCCCAGGCCCCTGGATAAGTTCTCAAAGGCGGTGCCCAGTGACACACCGTTCCTGGAGCAGAAAGGAGGGCCCGTGAGCCAGGGCTAAGAAGGAGGTGGCTGAAAGGGACCCGCGAGCAGGCCTCTGTGGGGGCTGCCCACCCTCCGGCTGCCAGAGCCACAGCCCTTACACTAGGGCCTGGACCATGGGGGCAGCCTGGGGTGCCCCCGAGGCCGGGGCGGGGGACAGAGGGAGACTCACAGGGAGAAGGACAGAGTGCCTTCGTCCAGGTCGATCAGGCAGCTCACGATGTCCCCCGCCGCCCACGCCTGCCAGGGGAGGATGCCGTGCAGATGAGCAGAAGCCCAGGGCCCTGCCCACACTGCCCCTTCCCCGGCGTCTGCGCTGCACCAGGGGAGACTGGCCCCAGCACAGAGGACCCGAGTCCGTGCCGCCTCTGGTGCCCTCCACCCCCTCGCTGCTGCCCGCATGGAGCCACGGGCGGGGCAGGGCAGGCGGCAGCAGGCGGGGGCCGCACCTTCCCGTAGTCCGTCGTGGCCACGTTCCACCTGCGCACCCGGTTGCCGTCGTAGGCGTAGGAGTTCTGTGTGTCTCCAACCCCCTCCTAGGGAGGAGCCGCCCGTGAGCTCCGGGGAGCGGGAGCGGCAGGGCCAGAGCCCGCCAGGCACCGACCCTGGGCCCACACGGCTCTGCTGAGGGGGGCTGATCCGCTGAGGGAGGGCACGCGGGCTTTCGGGGCTGGGGTGTCCTGGGATGGGGTGGGACACAGTCCTCCTGCAGAGGGCAGTCCAGGTGGGGGTCCTGAATGGACCGCATTGGGCTGGGGGGGGGTTGTCTGAGCCCTGCTGAGGCCTGGGAGGGGCCCCTCTCCGCCGGTACCTCCTGATTGAAGCGGCAGTTGATTGTGCACCAGCCAATCTGCATAAGTCCCTGGGAGGAGATGAGCACCTCGTAGATCCATTTCCCTGAAAAGAGTTGTGTCAGACCCGGCAGGGAAACAAAGACTGCCTCCTGTCTGAGGCCTGGGCCCTCGAACTCCCTGCCAGCTCCCCGGGCCATGGTGGAGCATGGTCTCACCTTTGTACACGCACGTGGTGGAACGGATCGTCCCAAAGTTGCTGTGTCCAATCACCTGGGTGGGGAGCAGGGGGTGGTGAGCCTCCTCCCGGGCACACAGGGGGCCTCCCCAAGGGAGCACAGTCCCATGCCAACTCAGCTCGCCTTGGTGGCGACACCTGTCACGGCTAATGCTGAACCGTGCTGGAACAGGGCGGAAGGGCCCAGGCCCGGGTCAGGAGGGATCCTGGGCTGGAAGCGTGACGGGAGGGGGCTGTGTTGGGAAGACCCTGGGGTTGGGGTCACACCAAGAGTGTTTCGGGGCTATTGTCAGGAGGGTTTGGGGGCTGGGGACTCAATGGGCCACATCAGGAAGAGCTTGGATCTGGGGCCCCATGCCTTGCCCTTGCTCACCCCCAAGAGGTCATCATCCACCAGCAGCAGCCCTTCAAAGCCACCTGTGTGGTCAAGGACCACAGTGGACGGGCCAAGCCGCCCTTCAACCTGTTCTGAAAAGCAGAGAAGAGGGTGAGGGGTTGGGCCGGGCACAGGCTTAGGCGGACACAGAGAGGGCACTGAGCCCCCCGGGCCCACCCAGCCCCCGAACCCCCTTCCAGATTTACGTTGTCACCTACCCTGGCTCTCCTCCTCTTCTTTGTCCACATGTAACAGCTGGTCCAGATGCTCTGGCAGGTTCTGGAAGTTCAGGGGTTTCCTGGGGAGAGCGAGAGGCTGAGAGGAGGCCCCCAAGTCCTTGAAACCAGCCAGATGACGCCAAACCCCTCTCCCAGTCCCCTTCTCCTGAGCTGAGGAGGGTGGCTGCCCAGACTCCAGAACAAGGGGTGTGCCGGTCCCACATTCTGGGGTACTAGGGGTCAGAAGACTGGGTTATCCACTAAACTTGGAGCATTGCAAGACTGATTTGAAAAGAAAAAAGAAGAAGAAGGAGGAAGAGCCCTCTGTCAGCCTGAATCCCCTCATCTGTACAAACAGAACAACAGCTATATGTCAGAGGTGCCGTGAAGAGTCCGAGCAATAAGCCTCCCTGTGTAGCCCAGGACCTGCCCACTCCTGAAGGTGGCTTGTTGATTACACCTGGGCCAGGAGGGCTGGGAGAAGCGTAGAACCCCAGGATGCTCAGTACCAAGACCAGCTAGTCCAATCCTTGACCCCAGGTCTGTGGTCCCATCCAGGGAAGCCTGTGTGTTGAATGAGACATGTCCTAGGAGGATGCAGGGCTCAGCCCTCTTAGCTTCTGGCTGGCTGTGTCCTGGACCCACCTGGAGAGGAGAGGAGAGCGCACGGCAGGCCACCTGCCCCGGCCAGAGGGGCCTGGAGGATGTGTCTGAGTGGCCCCCTCATCCTCCCAGCACACATGCCCAGAGGAGAAAGAGCTCTGCCTAATGCTGGCCAGCTAATCCTGAGCTCAGCTGCTAAGAATAGCCAGGAATGAGGTGGTGGTAACTAGCAGGGCTCCAGGAGCAGAGGCCCGAGGCCCATCCAGATCCAGCTCGCAGACTGCTGGCACCTGCTCTTCCATGTCGAATCCCAGGTCACACCCTGCTCACCACCCGAAAGGTCAGGCCCTGGAAGGGCACATGGATGGGCCAGCACACCGACTCTCTGGCCAGGTAGCTTCAGCCCAGGCCCAGGGGCCGTATGTTCCCACATCTTGAGCTACAACTGATCTTGAGTTGCAAGAAGGAGAGACTCACGAAGTCTCCTCCCCACTGCTGTGGAGCCCCAGGTCAAGGCCAGGAGGCAGCTGTGCAATGGGGTGCCTTGCCAGTAATGTGGAAGGCTGGATCTCCTCTGTCTCTTAACACCCCCAGTGGGCCCACAGATCAAGCAGACTTCCTCAAGGGCACTTCTTACAGGCCCACGCTGGGAGGGCTGCTCCAATCCCGTGCCTGCTTTTAAGAGCAGCTGTGGGCAGGCAGTCTGAGACTCGGCCTCAGTGAATGCCTGCAGCACCTCCCATTTGGCCCCCCTCAGCCCTGGCCTGGCCTTTCTGGCCTGCCCAGGTCCTGGCCCAGAATTCTGCGTCCCCACCACCAGTAACTAACGGCTCCGCCACCTGCTCTCACTCCTGGCAACAGCGGTGCCAGTGGTAGCAGGATCATTTCTGCTGTCACATGAGGGAGGGATCGGGTGGCCTGGGGACAGGCCAGGACTGGGGCTGGAGTAGAGGTGGGCCCCAGCCCTCCACAAGTGGAAACCCTTTGGCCACCATGGCTTATAAAATGGAAGAGGGGGCCCTTTGGGCCTGCCCAGTGAGCAGAGATTGTGCAAGACAGAACAAGGCTGGCTGGCGAGGGGCTGAGACATAGGGACACCCATGCCTCACTGCAGGGAGGAAGAATGTTCAGAAATCTTTGAAGAAGAAATTCACCAGCAGTCCTACGAGTGACTGAGATTCAAACACTCCAGGAACGTGACCCCAACCCTGGGCGTCCACGCAACACTGTTTACAAAAACCAAATCCCCCCTAAACCAGGGCAGTGCTCAGGCAGATTCCTGGCCCTAAAAGATGCCCACCAGTATCAATCTGTCATGTAGAAAACCATTCAGGAATAACCTCTGATGACAAAAACAGGATCTAAAACTCCTATGAACTCTTGGGGGTATGTCCACGATTGATGGTTTCTCAGGTTATCTGTCACAACTTACTAGATGGTGTGCTTTAAATACACGGTTTATGGTATGCCACTTATTTCTCAATAACCTTAAAGAAACTGACAGTGACAACAATTTTAAGCAAATTTCCCATACGGCAAAATCCAAACTGCATACATTATGAGATAAAGAACACAAAACGGAATCACGCGTGATCGTTTATATTAGAAGATGGCAGATGCTTTTGCTTTTCCAAGTTGCTGCTAAACGGCACTTACAACTTGGATATAAGCTCAACTTAAATACATTAAACGTACAAGGAATAAAGGGCTGGTGGAGTCTGCACGTTACAGATCCAGCAGAGGCTACGGAGGGCCAGGGTGCATTGGAGGTAAGGGCAGAGGCACACAGGCCAGATGCTGCGTGAGAGCAGGGGTGAAGCCGGCACCGTGCCCCTGACCTCTGCCACTCAATCAGAAGGGAGGCACCAGCACCGCCAGGGCAAGACTCTGGTACTCTCTGGGCCACAGGTCTCGCAGTCAGGAGCGGCAGAGCGAGGATGGAACGCAAGCCAGCCTACCCAGAGCCCAGCCTCCCTCCCCACACCCCAACCTCCCACCTCCGGTCTGGCCCTGCAGAGGGAGGGGAGAGCCATCCGGTCATACCTGCTGGTGGCTGCCGTGGGTCCGTGATCAGGAGAGGCAAAGACACGGTGCAGGTAGTCGCTCAGCAGCTTCTCATGCACGATGCCTGGGCCACAGGTTAGAAGGGAGAAGGGACACATGGTCAGTGTGGCTCCCAGCCCCTGCCAGCACAGAGACCAGAGGAGCAGTCCTGGTGGGTGCCCTGCTCCACAGCTGCTGGAGGAGAAGAGGCAGCTCACAGGCACAGGGAGCCACAGGAGGGCCTGGGGCTCAATGGACCTGGGACATGCTTGCCTCTGTGTCTTCTTCCTGCTTCCCTCAACACTGGGAGCCTCCTCCCTGCCCTGCCAGCCCTTACCTGTGACCCTGGATCTCTCAGCATCTGAGGTCAGTTTGTAGCTCTTGCGCGAGAAAGCCATGCCACCCTCCTTGGACGCCATCTTTCATCTCTTGTGGGCAGCCTGTAGTCCTGAGGGCTTAAGCAGAGGCAGAGTCTATCTATTTGAAGGAAGCCGAGGGCTCCCATATTGACCTCAATCCTGGGGTGTCAGGAAGGCCTAGGAACAGGTGAAGCCGCTACATGGGTACTCACACACGCATCAACCCAGGCAGTCTCTCACTGCTCTGCCAGACCCTGGGGCCCTCCAAGCAGGGGTTTCCCACTTCCTACACAGGGAGGGTGGGTNAGGAACAGGTGAAGCCGCTACATGGGTACTCACACACGCATCAACCCAGGCAGTCTCTCACTGCTCTGCCAGACCCTGGGGCCCTCCAAGCAGGGGTTTCCCACTTCCTACACAGGGAGGGTGGGTGGGGGTCTGACGGCAGGACAGACCCCACCCTGGCCCAGTGCTCACCCAGGCCCCGACAGGGAGCAGATGCCAGATATGTGTTTGTTAAACCAAACTATTAATGAATGCTTCAACCCAATGGGAAATCAGACCCAAGTGTCCAAAGGGAGGTGGCCCAGGAGCAGAGCTCCTGCATCCCTCTCGGCTATCAGCCACGCTGGGTCCACATGTGGGAGAGAGAACCCTACACCCAGTCCACCATCCAAAGGCCTTGGTGCCATCTCCAGCTGCAAGTCTTACTGACATCCAAGGCCAGGACCCCCTGCCTCAGTTCCAGGATCCTCCTCCCTTCTCTATTCCAAAGGTCTGCAAGTTTTCTTGCCCCCACTCACACACACAGCATCCTATCCCCTTACAGCAGCACCCCTGCCCTCATTACGGAACACAGTGTTCCCACTGCTCCTCATCCCTCACACACCATGGTGTTGCTACAGCTGCTTCCGAAGGGGCACTAAGTCGCTGGTGCCTCACTGATCTAGAGCTGCACTACCCAACACAGCAGCGACTAGCTACATGTGGCTCTTTAAATTTCAGTTCAAGTTTCAGAGGGCTTCCCAGGCAGCGCTAGAGGTAAAGAACCCTCCTGCCAAAGCAGGAAGACCTGAGATGCGGGTTCAATCCCTGGGTCGGGAAAAGTTAAAACATTTAAAAGTCAATTTCTCAATTAAAGTGGTCACGTTTCAAGGATTCCCATGGCCCCATGTGATTAATGGTTACTGGACTACACACCGAAAATAAAGAACATTGCCATTATCACAGAAAGTGCCATTAGTCGGTGCGGGTCCAGAGCCTAGTCCGCCAGCAATGCCTGAGAGAGAACTCCTTTCTCTTATCTCACCCCAAGCAGCTCCTCTGCTCCCGCCACACCCTCTTGCCCGCTCCCAGTCCGCACCAGCCTGCCCCTCAGGAAGGCGACTCCCTGCCCTGCCGCCCACCACCGGCCCTCTGACACAGAGCAGGTGCCTGACAGCTTAGACGTCACGGAACCGATGAGCAAACCTTCCAGACATCCACTCCAGGTGTCAGGTGTTGAGGACCCAGGTGGGAGGCGGGCCTCGACTTTCGCCCGGGGTCTCCCTGCCACGTCGTCCCGTTCAGCCCCGCCGAGGGTTCCGGGCTCGGAATCGAAGCCACCCCCAAGGACGCGAGGGCACCGCTAGTCTCCCCCAAGTCGTCTCCGTCCCGGCCCCAAGCTCTGGAGGACCCTCCAGGCCAGCTCCGGCCCGGAGTCCGGCACCACGGGCTGCGATCCCTCGCGCGGCGAGCAGTCTCACAACTGGACGGGCCGGGGACGCAAGGGGAGCCACGGGGAAGCCCGCGCGTCTCGGAGCCCGGCCGCCCCTCACTCACCCCCCAGCCTCCGCCGCCGAGTCCCGGCTCACAACATCTGCCCAGCTCTCGGCTACGGCGCCCGTCCGTGGCCAAACCGAGCGGCCGCCGCGCACGCGCACGCGCACCGACCCGCGCCCGGCCTCGGCTAGGTGGCGCCCCCCTCTGTAGCCTCCAAGCCGGGATGTTCCCGGAGCCCGCCTCGCCCCCTCTGCCCAAGCTCTTTCGTCTCCGTCCCCCACCTGCGCGGGAGGAGCTCCTGGCCCAGCCGTGCCGTGCCGTTAATGCTGTGTCCTGAGAGACCTTGACCGCCTCTCTCTCTACTCCTGCCCGTATTTGGAGATCCAGCCCAAAGGTCCGCGAGGACGTCCGAAAGGCTGCTCCTCCCAAGGGTCTCTGCCACCTGTCACCCTCACTTCCATTCAGGCCAGACGCGTGGCCTCGCTCACCTTTCCCAGGAATGGCACCTCTGGCCGGGCGAGGAGAGCTTCCCTGGGCTCTGCTGACAGGGGCGTGGGCAGACCTGCCCCCGTGGGACCCCATCAGTCATCAAAGCAACAGGGAATTTTCTCCACTTTACAGGAGAAAGCTGAAACTCAGGAAAATTTAATACCACCACTTTAAGGCTGGAGCTCTGGCCTCTGGCAGCAAGCATATCCACACAGCCCTTCCCTTCAGAGGGTCCTAGGCTGTGGGGGCCGCACACCCCCACCCCACAGCACCTCAAGTGCCCCAGTGAACCCTTCCAACACTGCCCACTATATTGGGAGGCTTCTTGGGGGTAACTATGCCAGAGTGAGGACCCCTGCATCTCACCTAGGGGGCTTGAGGCCTGGCTCCACCCCCATTACTGCCACTGGGTCTCGGGTCAGATCCCAGCAAGCCTAGAGTGGGGGTGTGGAGACAGAGCCACCCAATCCTGTAGGGACAGGTTTCACAACTTCCCGGATGGGGCTGTGGTGGGTCACAGTGCAGCCTCCAGCCAGGAGGATGGGGTGGCTGCCACTCCTGCTGCTTCTGATATGGTTCTCAGGGGCCCCTGGTAAGTGCCCCTCCCCTCAGCCCTGATTCCCATCTGCCTTCTGAAAGGGGTCAGCCCCAGGCTCATCCTGCTATCTGAGCCAGGAACTTACTTTCCTACTGAGCCTGTAGCAGTGAGTGACCTTGGCTTCTTTCACAGAGCTGGGCAGCCAAAGGAACACAAACACATTGCCTATTCAGGCCTGCGGTGAAATGTCTGCTGTAGTTTTGAGGCAGTGTTAGGACCACACAGACACATACCCCCATGCAGGCATTTATCGCTTATGAGCCAGACCTAATCCTCCTACCTAACATATACCCTTATGCTGGTTAGGTGGCTCAGACAGTAAAGAATCTGTCTGCAATGCAGGAGACCCAGGTTGGGAAGATCCCCTGGAGAAGAAAATGGCAACCCACTCCAGTATTCTTGCTGAGAGAATCCCATGGACAAAGGAGCCTGGCAGGCTACAGTCCATGGGGTCGCAAAGAGTTGGACAGGACTGAGCGACCAACACTTTCAGCATTTACCCTTATGCTGGTTAGAACTTACACCTGGAGTCAGAATACTTAGGTTGGGCCTTTGCCTTGTTAATAAGATAGTTCTGAGCCTTCACATCCTCATGTGAGAAACGAGACGTCATAAGCTCCATAGGGCCAGCACCAGCAAGCACTGCACTCAGAGTATATGTTTTACAGCTGAGCCCAGTGCCTTGCCCGCTAAACAGGTGCACTAGTGATTACAGTCACGTCTGAGCCTGCTCCTCCCATCCAGTACAGGGGTCTGACCCTTGAAGGGATCACAGGGTCCACTCCAGAGGCCTTATATTTTGATCTCCTGAATGAATAAAGTGTGCACATGCTGATATACATGTGCTGATTCTCATGCCCACCCTGCAGGGCAGCGCTCGCCCTTGAATGACTTCCAGGTGCTGCGGGGTACGGAGCTGCAACACCTGCTACACTCAGTGGGGCCTGGGCCTTGGCAAGAAGATGTGGCAAATGCTGAGGAATGTGCAGGCCGCTGTGGGCCCCTCCTGGACTGCAGGTGAGTGGCCACTGGACCTCGATAAGCCTGGAGGGAGAGGAACCCGGGCACTGGTGACCCTGTGCCTCTTCTTCCCAGGGCCTTCCACTACAACTTGAGCAGCCATGGTTGCCAGTTGCTGCCATGGACCCAGCACTCACCTCATACACGACTGAAGCGTTCCGGGCGCTGTGACCTCTTCCAAAAGAAAAGTGAGTGGCTGCGAAGGGTGTGCTGGAGAGAGGGCTGCAGAGGTCTCTAGCCTTGTTGATTCTGGGTCTTTTGCTCTCAGACTATGTTCGCACCTGCATCGTGGACAACGGGGTCGAGTACCGGGGCACTGTGGCCATCACCGTGGGTGGCTTACCCTGCCAGCACTGGAGCCACAGGTTTCCCAATGACCACAAGTGAGACAGACAGCAGCTTCCCTCTGCCTCTTCCCGCCTGGCGCCTGCCCCCCAGCACGCACTGTATTGCTGCTCTCGCAGGTTCACACCCACACTCCGGAACGGCTTGGAGGAGAACTTCTGCCGCAACCCGGACAGGGACCCGGGAGGTCCCTGGTGCTATACAACCGACCCTGCCGTGCGCTTCCAGAGCTGCGGCATAAAGTCCTGCCGGGAGGGTAAGCGGCTCCGGGTCAAGCCTGGGGCGGGAGACCCGTGCCCACGCCCGTCCACGAACCCATCGGCTCCGTGTGTCTCCAGCCGCTTGCCTTTGGTGCAATGGTGAGGATTACCGCGGCTCAGTGGACAGCACCGAGTCAGGACGCGAATGTCAACGCTGGGACCTGCAGCACCCGCACCCACACCCCTTCGAGCCGAGCAAGTAAGCGGGGGCGGGCTCGGCGCGAGAGGAGGGCGGGCAAGGGGAGGGCCGAGGTCTCCAGGGGCGGGGCGATAGAAGGCCCAGCGGATGGGGTCAGACGGGAGCACCAGGCTCTTGTTTACGCCCGGCCACCGCCCCCAGGTTTCTGGACAAAAATCTGGACGACAACTATTGCCGGAATCCGGACGGCTCGGAGCGGCCCTGGTGCTATACCACCGATCCGCAGATGGAGAGAGAGTTCTGCGACCTCCCCCGCTGCGGTACAGCGTGAGGGCGGGGCCTGGGAGGGCACCTGGGATACGTGGGGGCGTGGCCTGGGGGCGAGAGGCAGGGCTGGGCGTGACCCGGAGGGGGTTCAGAGACCCTGGGGCTCCGCACCAGCCCGCGACCGGGTCTCAGCTCCGGCTCCGGCCCCGACCGGCCTCGGTCCATCCAAGGGTCCGAGGCACAGCCGAGCCAGGAAGCCACGACGCTCAACTGCTTCCGCGGGAAAGGCGAAGGCTACCGGGGCACAGCCAACACCACCGCCGCGGGCGTGCCCTGCCAGCGTTGGGATGCACAGCTCCCACATCAGCATCGCTTTGCGCCGGAAAAGTATGCGTGCAAGTGAGTTGGCTGGCAGCTGAGTACTCCTGGGGATGGGACCTGAGGGGGGGTCCCAGGCGGGGCTTGAAGGAAGGCGTGACCTGGGGAGAAGCTGAAGGCTGGATTGCGGCTCCTGCGGGCGGGCTGGGACCCAACTGGGCTGAGCAGCGTGCCTGCTCAGGGACCTTCGGGAGAACTTCTGTCGAAACCCCGACGGATCGGAGGCGCCCTGGTGCTTCACATCGCGGCCTGGCATGCGCATGGCCTTCTGTTATCAGATCCGGCGCTGCACCGACGACGTGCGGCCCGAGGGTAAGGCGGAAGCTGGGGCTGGAGGCACGGAGCCGGAGGGCTGGGGCTGGGGCGGCTGACGTCGCCCTTGTCCGCCCACCGCAGACTGCTACCATGGCGCAGGGGAACTGTACCGCGGCTCTGTTAGCAAGACCCGAAAGGGCATCCGGTGCCAGAACTGGTCGGCTGAGACGCCACACAAGCCCCAGTAAGCTTGTCCGCGCACCTGGCACCTCCCAGACCCATGCCACAGGCCCCGCCCAGGACAATGCCTCGGTGGCAAGCCTAGGCATCTCTCATTGCAAGTGCTTGGGGTTACCCTTTGATCTTGCTCCCCTCTTCGGCCTAGGTTCAAGCACACTTCTGCCCCACACGCGCCCCTGGAGGAAAACTTCTGCCGGAACCCAGACGGGGATAGTCACGGGCCCTGGTGCTACACCACGGACCCGGGGACTCCATTCGACTACTGTGCGCTGCGGCGCTGTGGTGAGCACCCGCGACTCAACCCCAGCCCCGCCTTTAGCCTCCACTGCCGAAGGCTGGCTCCCTTAATGCTGAATTTGGATCTTTCAGATGATGACCAACAGCCGTCCATCCTGGAGACTGCACGTATGGACTTGGGCCAGGCGTTCCTTGTGGCCCCTTTACACCCCCAGGTCCATCCAGTAGGGGGTCTCATCCAGCACACTCTGTCCCCCAGACCAGGTGCTGTTTGATAAATGTGGCAAGAGGGTGACGCGAGTGGACCTGTTGCGCTCCAAGCTGCGTGTGGTCGGGGGCCAGCCTGGGAACTCACCCTGGACAGTCAGCTTGCGCAACCGGTGAGGCATGACTGCCCGACTCCCCAAGATGGGCTGAAGCTATATCCGCTGTGCCTGTGCCAGTACTGGGGTGGGAAACTGACCCCACCTGGAGATGGCAGGTCCAGCCTGGGTCTCAGGACCATTTCCTAACTCGCATTCCTGCAGGCAGGGCCAGCACTTCTGTGGAGGCTCCCTAGTGAAGGAGCAGTGGGTTCTGACTGCCCGGCAGTGTTTCTCCTCCTGGTGAGCCTCCCTTAGGTTCGGGGACCCAGTCCCAACCCCCTGCCTTCATCTCCCCCTCAGCTGCCTTCCCTGGCAAGCCACCAGGTGAGCGCTGGGCAGCAGACCCCGAGTCTCATCTAGCAGAGCTTCTCTCTCAGCCATATGTCTCTCGTGGGCTACGAGGTGTGGCTGGGCACCCTGTTCCAGGACCCACAGCCCGGGGAGCCAGACCTGCAGCGCATCCCAATGGCCAAGATGGTCTGCGGGCCCTCTGGTTCCCAGCTTGTTCTGCTCAAGTTGGAGAGGTGTGTGAGAAGTCAAGAGGTTGTGAGGTGGGATTGGGCCTTGTGGCCTCAGACCCTGAAAGCCCTCATTCTCGCTCAAGACCCGTGATCCTGAACCAGCGTGTGGCCCTGATCTGCCTGCCCCCTGAGCGGTATGTGGTGCCTCCAGGCACCAGGTGTGAGATTGCAGGCTGGGGTGAGACCAAAGGTAAGAGAACAGCACAGAGGCATGGACTTCTCCAGGCCAACAGGCCCCAACTTGGTTCCTGCCTGCAGACCCTCTCCTTCTCATTCCCTTCACTGTAGGTACAGGGGACGACACAGTCCTGAACATAGCCCTCCTGAATGTCATCTCCAACCAGGAATGTAATGTCAAGCACCGAGGACGCGTACGGGAGAGTGAGATGTGCACTGCAGGACTGCTGGCCCCTGTGGGAGCCTGTGAGGTCAGTGGCAGGGTCCCTGGCCAGCTGAAAATGTACTGCTTCACCCGAGGGGGCTAGTCTCTGCCACGGCCCAGGCCCCTCTCACCAGTTCTTGCACCTACCAGGGTGACTACGGGGGCCCACTTGCCTGCTTTACTCATGACTGCTGGGTCCTGCAGGGAATTATAATCCCCAACCGAGTGTGCGCACGGCCCCGCTGGCCAGCCATCTTCATGCGTGTCTCTGTGTTTGTGGACTGGGTTCACAAGGTCATGAGGCTGGGCTAGTCCCAGCCTCAATCCTGTGTGCCTTGGGAAGGCTGAAGCTTTCTGTCCAACATAAAGCCACCTTTCTCTTGACGTCTGTGCAG
Source organism: Oreotragus oreotragus (assembly GCA_006410675.1). Taxonomy (NCBI): domain Eukaryota; kingdom Metazoa; phylum Chordata; class Mammalia; order Artiodactyla; family Bovidae; genus Oreotragus; species Oreotragus oreotragus. The sequence goes on from SJYX01000441.1 coordinate 213,507, forward strand.
GGTGCTTCTTAGCCTCTGCTTCTGGGGAATGAACTGGCAACTCCGTAGCAGGGCCTGTGTGACTCAAGTCCAGTACATCTTAGGCAGGGTGATCTGCCCTAGGAGTGCTTTAACCTGTGGGTGCTATGGAAGGGCAGGGCCTCACTAGTCCCCTTAATCAATGGCAGGGAGGAGAAAGTGGTGTGGGGCAGTTTCTAATACAAGGGGCTGCAGCTGAGGGAGCTTGCCTGGTGGAATACTCGGCCAGGACAGGTGACAACTGAGCCTCTCACTGTCCCCCTCACACTGCCCCCTCCCTCTCACCCTAGAGGTAGATGCCAACCTGATGGCTACCATACCCAGGGGCCTACAGTCTCTGAACCCCAAGGGTGGGGCTGGGGTTAGCGGTGGCTTGGTACAAAGTACCAGCAGGAACCAGACTCCGTATCTTCATTTATTATGAGTATGCAGCCCATGTTCCTCGGCTCACCNCATAGCCCTCCTGAATGTCATCTCCAACCAGGAATGTAATGTCAAGCACCGAGGACGCGTACGGGAGAGTGAGATGTGCACTGCAGGACTGCTGGCCCCTGTGGGAGCCTGTGAGGTCAGTGGCAGGGTCCCTGGCCAGCTGAAAATGTACTGCTTCACCCGAGGGGGCTAGTCTCTGCCACGGCCCAGGCCCCTCTCACCAGTTCTTGCACCTACCAGGGTGACTACGGGGGCCCACTTGCCTGCTTTACTCATGACTGCTGGGTCCTGCAGGGAATTATAATCCCCAACCGAGTGTGCGCACGGCCCCGCTGGCCAGCCATCTTCATGCGTGTCTCTGTGTTTGTGGACTGGGTTCACAAGGTCATGAGGCTGGGCTAGTCCCAGCCTCAATCCTGTGTGCCTTGGGAAGGCTGAAGCTTTCTGTCCAACATAAAGCCACCTTTCTCTTGACGTCTGTGCAGGGTGCTTCTTAGCCTCTGCTTCTGGGGAATGAACTGGCAACTCCGTAGCAGGGCCTGTGTGACTCAAGTCCAGTACATCTTAGGCAGGGTGATCTGCCCTAGGAGTGCTTTAACCTGTGGGTGCTATGGAAGGGCAGGGCCTCACTAGTCCCCTTAATCAATGGCAGGGAGGAGAAAGTGGTGTGGGGCAGTTTCTAATACAAGGGGCTGCAGCTGAGGGAGCTTGCCTGGTGGAATACTCGGCCAGGACAGGTGACAACTGAGCCTCTCACTGTCCCCCTCACACTGCCCCCTCCCTCTCACCCTAGAGGTAGATGCCAACCTGATGGCTACCATACCCAGGGGCCTACAGTCTCTGAACCCCAAGGGTGGGGCTGGGGTTAGCGGTGGCTTGGTACAAAGTACCAGCAGGAACCAGACTCCGTATCTTCATTTATTATGAGTATGCAGCCCATGTTCCTCGGCTCACTCGTCCATGAAGTCCAGAGACCAGGAAGCCTCTCGCCGCTCTGCCAGACCCTGGGGCCCTCCAAGAGCCCAGTGTGGCATATGTTACCCAGCTTGTGCCGAGGGGCAAGGCTTCAGTGGCCCAAGTGCGTACACATCCAGATCACAGCATTCATGAAGCTGTCGGATTCCACCTCCACCTCTGAGAGGGAGTGGGTGCTCTTGGGATAGAGCAGGAGCCTGGGGGATTGAGCAGTAGTGCGTGAGGATCGAGGTGCCTTTGCTGCTCACCGGCCTACCAGCTGCGAGGGCTGTCTTGCTGCATGCACTCACCGAACAGGCACATTCCGGGCCTTGAGGGCACGGTAATACTCCATGCCCTGCTTGAAGGGCACACGCCGGTCCTCCTGGCCAAGCATCAGTAACACCGGTGTCTTCACCTAAGTATGCGGGGAGCAGTGGTGAGCAGGGCCCAGGGCCCTGCACAGACTGGTGGTGGGGAGGCGAGGAGGGCTCCGTACCTGAGGGGTGTACTTGATGGGTGACTTGTTCAGCATCTCAGACCACAAGGTGGGGTCTGGCAGGCAATCGCTGCTGTAGAGGTAGCCAGCCTCCACCACACACCTACAAGACACCGTGCTGCAGGCCCGGGAGCGCTGGGGCCCTCGGGGGCTCCATGACGATATGGAGGGAGGGGAGAAGGGTGAGGGGCCTGTGTGCACACCCACCAGTCAGGGATGTCCGTGGAGCCCATCATGGAGGCAATGTTGATCACAGGGTTCCGTACCACACAGGCGCCGTAGGTCTCGGGATACTGACCAATCAGGTGGCAGGACAGGAAGCCTCCATGGGAACCACCCAACAGGGCCACGCGGCCTGCGTCAAAGTGTTCCTCCTGGAGCACCTGCTCGACTGCAAACTACAGGGTGGGGCAGATCATGCTGCAGCCAGTGGCCTGCTCAGCTGAATGGAGCCACACCCCCGCTGTCCTACCCTCCCAACCTGTCCAGAAGCCCCAGTCCCTGCTACCTGGACGTCCTTCACATCCTGGCTGCCCACATTGCCGGGAAGGGAGAGGATGCTGTCCTGGCCAAAGCCCGTGGAGCCACGATAGTTCACTGGAAGCCAAGGAGGGACCAGACAGGGTGATCAAGTGACATTCCTGGAGCCTTGGATACCCTTTCCCCTCTATGTGAAGTAGGCCTTGGGGCTAGCTGCATCAGCCGCCAGGGGAAGGGGCCAAGAGGTCAGAGATGGCCCAGTGGCCACATGCCCTTTCATGGGAGTTCCAAGTTAGTCCATGGAGCCTGAGGCTGGGTCAGGGCAATTTCTGATAGTGATTACCAGTTCAGGGCTGCAGAGAGGCCTGGAGACGAGGGTAGTACCCACAACACTTGCACCAACCAGGCCCACCCCATGACCACCCCCATGGCCCTACCAGAGCTTCAGGGCCCTGCCCCCTCACCTAGTAGTACTGCAAAGCCCATCTTGCAAAGCATGGCTGGGAGTAGCATCCAGGAAGTGACAAAGGATGAATGGGGTCCCCCTGCAGATAGGGAACAGTCAGGGGGTGAAATAGCCAGCTAAAGGAGGGGTGGAGAGGAAGGATAGGGGCTGTTAGGTCAGTTGCCTACCGTGGGGCATGACCACCATGGGCACCTGGGTCTTATCTGGAGGGTTGCTGGGCTGGATAAGGATCGCTTCAAAGTCAAGACCAACTGCAGGGGAGAAGCAGCAGTCAGCAGACCCAGGGCTACTGCCTGGGGCTCTGCCAGCTAAAGCCTCCGCTGTAGCTGCAGGTCTGGGGCTGACCTCTGACACAGGAGGCTGGGCAAAGGTAGCCCACACTGTGATGCATGGACCCCAGGGGGCTCATTCATGCTCTTTCTTCCCTGGTTGGGGAGTCCTGGTCTCTGCAGGGACAGCATTCTGGAGGAGGTGTGGTCACAGAGGCCTGCGTACGCCTGGCTTCTTTGGGCTCTGCTATCCCACCACAGATGACATGACCCGATGATGCCCAGAGCAGGTGCTTAGATGCCTGGACACTACTCCCCATGATCGTCCACAAGAGCAGCAGAACAGCTCTTAGAGACAATCTCGAAACCCTCCCCCCCAAAATGTGAGACAGGAAAATGGGAAAGGTGGCCACCCACGCTGGGTGCTTGGGGAACCTGGAGAAGGTGTCCCTCTGCCCCTGCCCAGCTCACCATACTGCGCATGCTCTTGCTCTGGGGGTGGCTGTAGTACCCGGATGCTCCAGGAGATGTCAGGAATGGGCTCAGCCTCCTCCAGGGACACCCACACCACCTCCTGCTCCACCCCCGCAGGAGGCAGGAACCCGACTTTCTGCCAAGGGAAAAGAGTGGGTCACAGGAGGCCCGGCTGCCTTCCAGCCTTCCTACCACTGTGAGCGTGGACAGCCCTCACTCTACTGGGCTGTCTGCCCACCTCCAGAGGGCACGGCATGGACTCCTGTCGTAAGCTGGTATATACACAGGCACTCACCCAACCACACAGAGGTACCCCTCCTTCCTCAGCCTCTAGGCTATTTTACGCCAGAGGACTGAGCACTTTCCCAGGCACCCTGTTCTGTACGGAGCAAACTTCAGCTCAGGCATTCCTCCCCAAGGTGCCAGATCTCGTGGCCTATCCTGAGCTGAGTCTGCATCCTGGCTGCTCATGAACTGACCAGCCAGTCAAGACCTGGGTCAGTTCCCTGACCTGGGAACTCCGCCTGCACAGAATCCCTGCCTCCTGGTCTGTGGCCCAGCAACACTCACCAGGCACGGAGGAAGGCTGGGCGTGGAGAACTGGGCCACCATGAGGTCCCGGTCAATTGTGAGCAGCTTCCAGCTTCCACCTGACCCGCCTGGAGAAGGCAGAGGCCACCACTACTTCCACACCTCCCGCCCCCAAATGCAGAGCCAGAACCGCCAGGCTGGCGACTTTAAAGCCAGGTGCCCCTTCCTCCCTGAACAGCAAAGGGATGCCCACAGAGAGATGTCACAGCCAATGACAGCCAACTGCACACAGCTCCGGGAGAGCCTCCTTCTCAGCCCACCCATCCAGCGGCTGTGCCCTGGGACCGCCAAATCTGGCGACACAGCAGACCCCATGGTACATCCACCCACCCCTTGATGACTGTAGTCTGCAGGGTGGCAGCTGGGCCCAGGAGACTGGGGGCGGGGGTGCGGTGCTGATTCTAGGCAGTGGGGTCCAAGGAGAGGAAGATTCCTAAGCCGGGGACTGTACGATGAGACCGAGTTTGGGAACAACACTTTGGTAGCTTTGTGGAGGGGTGAGTACAGCCTGGGCAGGTGGAGGACTCAAGACATTTTAGGGGCAGGATCATCAGGCCTGGGTAAAAGATGAAGGAGCCAACCCAGGGCTTCTCCTGGGCACTGGAGAAGCGGAGGTGCCTCTGCCTGAGGTCTGAGGAGAGGGGAGGATGATTCTGGCCGATCCTGGCCAGAGAGACTTGTGTGGGTTTGAGAAGCCACGTGGGGGCTGTGCTGAGCAGTGCCAGGACACGGGGGGTGGGAAGGGCAGGCAGAGGCGGGGAGGCAGTCTGTTGGCTGGCTGAGGGTCCTGCCGAGGCAGGGTCTTCAAAGCTGTCAGTAGAGGCTGCGGGACAGTCAGTGGCGCAGAGTGGACGCGAGCGCTGCTGCACCCGTGTGCCTGAGCTCCAGTCCCTCCCCCGGCCTGGCTGGCCCCTCTCCCTGGCCCTGCTCACCAGCCGTCAGAGCGGTCACAGTGCCCATCTGGGTGTCCACAGCAAACAGGTCCTGAAGCAGAGGAGAGGCCACGTTTGGCACCACATCCAAGGGCCTTTCCAAGTCCTGCCCCCACCTCCTCTCTACCTTCCTGGGGACCCTGGGGCCAGGCCAGATCCGTGAGTGACTACGGCGAAAGCTACTCAAAACAGTAGGTGTGGCCTGGGGACCCGGGTTCAAATCCCAGTTCCATCACAACGTGCTGAGTGACCCCGGGCAGAAGAGCTCCTTCCAGCTCCCCTGAGGACCTAATGATATCACACCCCAAAGGAGTCTGGCATACTATGGTGTCCCTGCTCAACCCTGGGGAGAAACCACTGTCCCACCTCCAGCAACTCCCCATATGGTGGTGTTCAGGGGTCCACTCCCATGGCAGCCCCTGTGTCCCCCAGATGTCCCAGGCCTGCAGCTCCTGGGGATTAGTCAAGGGCTGCCTCTCAATACAGTCGGGGCCCCTTACCTGCCGGCTGCGCTGAGCTGTGTCAAAAACCACTCTCTGGCTGTCAGCTGACCAGCATCCCAAAGGCAGCAGGCTGCAGTAGATCCCAGAGAAGCTCTCTGCAAAGGCAGAGAGCTGGGGGCCACGTCCAAGATGGAGGGAGTGGTGGGTAGGGGGCAGCAAGACTATAAGGAAGGCTGGGTTGCTGAGGAATTCTCACCTGGGGCTCCACACATGGGTACCCGAGGTGATGAGGAGCTGCCTCAAGTGTGGGCTGAAGGGCAGAGGCCACTGAGGGCCAAGAGAGGGGGAGCTTAAGAGCTCCTGAGAGAAACAGTAGGCACTAGCATTCCTGTGAGCTGCTCTTATTGGGCCCCTGGTAGGAGCAGATGCTGTAACCAAGGTAACACCTGTCTGTCCGTTACCATACTTAGCTGACTGCCTGGCCCAGGGGCCTAAATAAATCCTACCCTCTAGTATCATCACTCATTTAACCCTCACTACAGTCCTGCAAAGAGCAGGGACAACCCCTTCCCCATCACATAAAGGAATGGGAGCTCAGGGGGTCAGGATACTGCCCAGGAACACCCAGCTAGTAGGGGGCAGAGCCAGAATGCATACCAGCTGCATCCCTGTAGCCCAAAGAGAGGAAAAGGAGAGCATCCCTTGTCCCTGTGTCCTGGAACAGACCAGGTGGCCCGAGAAGCCGGGAGACTCAGCCCTCATATCCTTGAGATAGCCTGGGATCCCAAGTGGAGCTCTGAGCGCCTGAGACTGTACTGGGGCTTATCAGCCAAGAGCCACCCTCCCGGAGACCCTGCTGCCTCAAGGGCCTGGACTGGACAAACGCTGGTGTGCGTGTTCACCCTTGGGGGTAGGACCTGCCAACCTAGGGTACTTTCCGAGAGCCCGTGAAGGAGCAGGGGCTTTAATCAGCCACTGGAAGGACAAGGAAGGTCTATGGGCTGCAGCCTGAATGAAACCGCCTCAGCTCTGGTCCAGGTGACTTCCTTCTGTCAGAACCATGCCCGACGGTGATGGCCCCACCCGCTGCGGCGGCTGAACCTGGGGTGGTCCGGCAGAAGGGGAGACTTCAGAAGGAACTCAGGATGGAAGAGCTGAGGAGGCTGGCCCCAAGCAAGGGGAACAGATGGCTAGAGAACGGAGCTGCAGGCTCTGCAGCAGCCGCCCCGCCACACATCCCTTACCTCCCAGCTGCCGAGGCACGACATCCACCACCACCACCGTGACCCTGGTATACCAGTCATACTGCAAGACAACAGGGCGGTTAGGCCCACCAGGGGACTGGCAGTGCCCTCAGGGCAGGGAGGCGAGGACCTGAGAGCAGCCCGATGTGTCTCCTTTCTAGTGACCTGGACCAGAGGTCTGGAGAGGCCTCTGACTTTCAGGAGGGGCCCAGAGCCCACTACCTCCCAGCCCCCTGCAGAGCCCAGGCACGTGCGGATGAGAAGCATTCCTGTAGACAGAGAATGCTCTCCCAGTGGTGAGTCTTGACTGTACAGAACGTCCCAGGACAGCACTCTCAGCCTCTAGGCCCTGCCTGGAGAGAAGGCCAGGTGGAGCTCACACCATCACTGCACCCAGGACATGAGGTCCACTGAGGGGCTCGTGGGGAGTCAAAACTGACTCTTCAGCTCTCATCCACCATCCCCTCCTCCTGTTGACCTCCCCCCTCCCCACCCTCCCCCCAGCTCACCAGGCACAACTGGCCACACTGCTGATGGGGGACCAGAGATGGGAACTGCAGGTAGACGATGCGACACTGGTCCGGGCTCAGCCGGGGAGAAGTGACAGCCACAGANCCTCCTGTTGACCTCCCCCCTCCCCACCCTCCCCCCAGCTCACCAGGCACAACTGGCCACACTGCTGATGGGGGACCAGAGATGGGAACTGCAGGTAGACGATGCGACACTGGTCCGGGCTCAGCCGGGGAGAAGTGACAGCCACAGAGTCATCCGAGAGGAGCTCTGGACCAGACAGAAATGTGAGGATCGTGCAGGCTGCCAGGGCCCAGTGCGTGTCAGTAAAGCACAGGCAGGTGCTAGCACGTACCGCAGTTCCCCCCAGTGAGGTCCACGTAGTACAGGGCTGACCTGGAACCACCAGAGAGACACTCAGCTTCAAGTTCAGTCTGAGCTGCAAGGCACCCTGCCCCCCACCTTCGACTGTCCTCACCTCCGATTGGTGCAGAAGCGGATGCCCAACCGGAAGGGCTCATGCCACCAGCCTGCAAACACCACACCTGTGTCTCCAGGGGCCCAGAAGGCCTGTAAACAAGAGCACAGGGCAGGTGTGAACATGGGGCAGTCACTCAGGCAGGGCCCCCAGACTCCAGGAGTGATGCAGGCCAAGCCAGCACTAACCTGGCCAGGGGACACACTCTCAGGGACCCCCTCAAGCACAGAGATGTTGCCACTCTCGATATCCAGCACACAGAGTACAGGAGTGCCTTTGGAAACCATGTTTTCTCCCCAGTCTTCGTAAAATAAAAACTGGTCCCCCTGAGAACAGAAGACACTCTATTGCCCAGCCTGTCTTGTGGGAGCCTGCCCTGCCCCCTGGAAGCCTGTGCCTCCCTGGTTCTGGCAGGCAGGCAGAGAGCCTACTGAGCTCGAGGGCTGCCCGGAGGAGCCTTCGCCAACTGGCCACGGCCGTGAGCACCTTAACGGCCTGGTCTGGCTTCTTCGACCTGGCCATCTCATCATCACTGCCACTGATGTCCAAGGCTTTGGTCTGAAAGAAGGACTCAGCCTTGGGGCGCTTCTTCTCTGCCACGTATAGTAAGTGTGTCTCCGAGTGCGACCAGGACAGGCAGCCAAAACAGTCTAGGTGTAAGGAAGGCCGATCAGGGGGAGCCCGGGGCTATGGCTGCCCGTCCTGGCCACCCTGCCTGCTCACCAGCCGGCTGCCTCACCATCCTCGTAAACCGGCCCATGTTTCTCCAGCGCTGACAGGTTGAAGCTCTTGAGCTTCCGGTTCTTCTCCCAGACCTGAGGACATCTGGTAATGAGGCTGCCTGTCCTCCAACAAGAGCCTCATCGGTGGGACAGAACCCCCAGCTGCCCACCACCTGGTCCTGTGCAGACTCACCTCCAAAAACTGCTTCTCCTCCCCAGTGCTTCCAGCCTTGCGCAGCACGGCTTTCATGCTGCCGGAAGGAGATTCTCTGCTTAGCAGCCTGAGGACGATACGGGATAGCGGGTCAGGATGACCTTCCCCCCAGTGACAGCCTATCCAGTCCCCTTACTGGTCAACCTCTTAGACAAGATTCTTGAGGCTCCAGCCCACATCCACCCTCGCAGCCCTTCTAGTCCTTTCACAGAAGCTGTCCGCCTCTGCTTCCTGGGGCAGGGCCTCTAGTCCCATCTCAAGTTTGGAGCAGGCCTCCAGTGCTTCCGACCATGTCACTAGAGGCTACCTGAACTCCCAAGGAGCAGGAACCTGACTCCAGGCTTCCCTTCTGGGTCAGACTCACACCGAGGCCCATGGTAGGCATTCAGAAAAGGCTTGCAGATGGCTGGGGCCTAGCGCACAAGCTTCCTTCCTCAAACTTACTCCCCCCGGGTCTCCACACTGTTGCCCGCAGGCCCTGCAAACACCACTGAGTCCCCATCATGGAACACCAGGTACTGGCGGCAGAATCGGATGTTCTCCATGCGTTCCAGGTCCCTCTGGGTCCATTCTGCGAGGAGAGGCATGAGACTGCTCAACTTGACCAGTCCTGGCATGGGCTCCCCTCCCCAGCTCCCCTTCCCTCAATCTGTCTCCAGATATTCTGGGGGCAGGATGGGTAACACTCGAACCCAGCTCAAGTCTAGGGTTCCAGAGCCTAAGCTGACAACATCTCAGGAGAGAAACCATTACTGCTCCTGCCATCCACCCTGGAAACTTGAGGGTGCGTGTGGGATAGGACGAATGGGGGTAACCCTTACAAGGCCCACGCTCTGCACTCATGGGCAACAGCTCATAATACTCTAGGTAGCCCCACCCCAACCCCATACACCTGTGTGCACGGGGCTCTTGGGGAGGCACCCTTTCACACCCACTTTCCAAGAACGGCCTTCTTCCACACACCCGTGTGCACCGTCAGGCAGCGAGCCCTCCACATCCCCCTCCTCTCCCCGAATCCCCTCCAAACACACACCAGTGTGCACCGTCCTGTAGCGACCCCCATACTGCGTGGTGACCTCCGGGCCCAGGCAGGCGGCGCTCAGCGCGGGCTGGCGGCTAAGGCCCCGGTACAGCGCCGCCGCCTCTTCGGGCTCGCTCAGCAGCACCTGCGCAGGGGACACAGCAGGGTCAGGCCCGGCCCGGGCTTCAAAGAAGTTCACACAGGGTGTTGCCAGGGCTTATCGGACACCAAGCCTGCCCCAGAAGCTATCTGCCCCTCCAGCCCTCCCCCACCCTGCTCCGTGCCACGTGGATGAGCGCGAGAGCCTGTCTGCCCTCCCAGGCCTCAGCCCAAGTTCTTGGGTGCAGAGGGCCTGGTGGGTACAGGCTCCCCCCAGAACCAGAGTCCCTCCTGTGGAATGAGAAACCTGGGCAAGAAGGCTCCCTCAGGACACTGGCATTGGACAGGGCAGGTTACCATGGCAGGAGAGGCTGGCCAGTTGTCAAACCAGAAGCAACGGATGTCTCCTGAGCTTGGCTGGAGCCAAGGACCCTGGCTCCCTCAGGACCCTGGGTCCCTGTGCCCTGCCTTGCCTGTGACTCAGATCCCACTTGACTGGCCTGCAGCTTCCCCTTCCCCATCAGACTAGTCAGGTAAAAACAGTTTCCGTTTTCTGAGGCCGCTTATTTGTGAGCATCCATAGGTGCAGGCCTGTTAAGGCCAGAACTGGGAGCAGAAAGAGTGGCCCCAGCCACCCATCTGGGTGGAAAGTTGGAAATGAGGATGTTCATTACAGCGTTGTTTACAACAGGATAACTGGGAACATAGTACCCGTATTTGAGGGCACTTTCAGCAGCCTGGCTGTAAACTCGTGGTGCTGCTCTCTGGAGGCTGGGCATTGGAGGATGAACATCTAAGTATCTGGAATGAACATGTAGAAATAAACAGAATGCTAGAAAACAGGAACTGCTGTATCTTCTGGCTCTGTTTAAAATGAAAAAGAAAAACACAGAAACCAAAGACATGCATCAGGATACTAACTTTGAGGAAGGCCAGAGGTGAGGCTGATACTCTTTTCACTTATCCGTGTTTTTAAACATTTCTAGACACTCAGGGTTACTTTGATATGAAGGCTTTCCTAGTCTGGGGAAGGGCTAAGATCTAGTAGCCCCCAAGAGTTTGGGGGTTGGAGTGGACACAGCCAAGGCAGACAGGTGTAGGGCTTGTTGGCGGCACCAGGGGGCAGCACCTGCTCACTTGGGTCCCCAGGAACCAGGCCCCAGAAAAGTGTGCACTCCGGATACTACCCTCCACAGTCTGCCCTTGAGGCAGGGTAGGTGGGAGGGAGGGGATATATGTATACTTATAGTTGATTCGCCTTGTTGTATAGCAGAAACTAACACAACACTATAAAGTAATTAAACCCCAATTAAAAAACTTAAAAAATAGATGTTAACAAGTCTGCCCAGTGAACTAACTGCTCTCTCCAGGTTCAAGCATTACACTTGCCTTTGTGGAGGGACCCACTGTCTCTGGCCAGACTGCTGCGAGCTCTGCCCTGGCCTTGCTGGTACTTCCGCAACATTGCCTTCTCACTCTTTCCCTTTAACCGTGAAAACACGGGGCTGTCATAGTTGGGGGATTCGTTCCTCTGTGCCTGCCCATTTCAGAAACCACCCCAGAGACAGTCTGTAGGTTGTTTATATCAAGTCCTTTTATTCTGATGCCACAGAATTACCTTGTCACAATACAGGGGGAGGGGCACTGAAGGACCACGAGTTCTCACAGGGCACGGAGGACGGCACACGGTTCACAAGATCACGTGAAGGACTCGGGTCATTGCACTTACAACTGTAAACTTGTCTGTTTGACTTTGTACAGCACTCTTCCCCCCTCAAAGAAAGAAGGAGAGAAGGAAAGAAGGGAAGAAAGGAAAGAAGGGAGGCAGAGGGAAGGCGTGTGTGTGGAGGAGCCAAAACAAGACAAAGAAGCTAGCAGAGGAAAGGCGTGGGGCGGCCACCGCCCTCCAGGGCGCTGCTCTAAGAGAGGGTGGGCTTATCGGGCCCCAGAGGCCGGGTGAGGCAGACACGCACACACACACACTCACACGCTTGTTCACATGCGCACACGCACAATAACCCCACGACTCCCCTGGCTCTCCCGCACCCCCCAGCGCACACGCACCAGGGCTGCTGGTACCCAGGGAACAGAAGTTATGTCTCTGAGGCGTTGCAGCTGGTCAGGCCTGTCCCTCTGACCCCGTCGGAGTCCATGATGACAAGTATTTACAGAGTTGGGGGAGGGGCACGAGGGCAAGGGAGGGGCCAACAGGCCAGGGCCTTGTTGCCATGGCAAAGGATAAGCCGGCCTGGAAAACTTCCCACAGGCTCCAGAAGACAGGACATAGTTGCTGCCACTGTGGCCTCTCTCACCATGGGCCCTGAGACCACAGTCTCTTCCCGAGGACTAAGCGATGGTGGGGCAGGGGTTGTTGCTGTGAATGCATTGGGCCCTGAAGTAGACAGAGGAGGCAGGGCCCTTACTCATGACACTGGGGCGAGGGAGGGGATAGAGAAGGCTTCTCAGAGACATCCCCTTGCCTGTGTGGAGATGTGCTTGGTGCTCCCCAGCACCCAAGGCATCGAACGCTGGTCTCTCAGCCTCTGGTCCCTGGAGTCACAGCTGTATCTACACAAGGGTCAGCACGCCTGTGGCCCAGAGGCCTGCTCCAGCCACCTTCACAAGGATGGTACAGATGTGTCCTGTGCATATGTTGGGGGGGTGGGGAGTGGCAGATGTCAGAAATCTCCAACTCATAGAGCTTGACCAGAAAGAAGATTTGCTGAAAAGTCAATGCGTGAGAAACTAGCCTTGAAACTAGCCTTGATGGAGGTTGGCCTGCTGTCATCTCCTTGCCTGTTCCCTGCTTCTGGACCCGTCCCTTGGCCTTCTGTGGGGAGGCTCACTGCATTAGTCCCTCACATACGTATCCAGCCACTAGGCCCACCTCATAAAAACCTGGCCCTGGGTGGTCAGAGGGGCCAGATGATGGCTTCCCTCAGCCCTTGCACAGATGGCCTCACATAGCCCAGGCCTGCTCTCTGCAATGAGGCAGGTGTCTGGTTGGATGGGTGAAGCCCAAATCCAGAAGGGTGGGGCCTGGGCCCAACAAAGCGGGTAACAGCCTCCTATCTCATCCACAGCTGCCAGAGGTGGGCTAGGATCCCTCTCTGAAAGGGCTTATAGACCCTACTGGAAAGGAGAAATGCAGACCCCTGAGAAATGCATGGTGCAAACTCTGGAGGAAGGCCAGGCCTGGAGGGGTCGGGTGCCTGCTGCACGCTTGGCTCAGTCATGAGCAGTGGGATGCTGGGGCTTCAGAGATGGGGGCTGGTGGGGTGTTTAGGTCCTGGGGACACATGCGGAGAGTGTCATCACAGAACCTTCTGGAAGTCTTGTTATTGAGATGCTTCCCAAAAATCTCCGATTGAAGCCACTGTCTATGGGAACACCCACTCTGATGCAAAGTGACTCTTGTCAGCGGTCCACACCACAAACATAAAGGTCCGGCCCTTCCTGAGCACCCTCTGGCCTCCGGTCCTGGCCTAGATCTCCTGGCTCACAGACCCTGGAGCTTACAAGCCAGAGGAGAGGCACAGAGCAGGCACAGTCAGGAGCTGGGGTCCTAGGACACAGGCAGGCCCCACTCTTGGCTTCTGTCTCTCTGGCTGCAGAGGCAGCCCAGCTCTGCCCTCAAACACTGCCCCGCTGGGAAGGGGCAGCCAGATGTCTCTGGCTCAGGGCCAGGGTAAGGGCGGGGGGCAACTTACAGATGGAAATCCCACAGCCAATCTTCCAAATGCTCACGTGCACACATCCTGTGTGGGTTCCCACCGTGTGTCTCCCAGGAGACGTCTTGGTCAGAGAAACCCGCAGGGTATGTGGGGCCTTGTACTGCCGGGCCCGTGGCCTGGCATGCTCAGGCAGCAATTCCGGCTGTCCTCACTAGCTCGTGCAGAAGTCAGCTAGAAGCACTCCTGAAGGAGGGGGTCTGAGACAGAAAGAACTCCAAGCAAGAGGGTCGAGCATTTAAAATGGATGAGATCGTGCAAAGAGGCTGCGAGCTGTGCATGCTCCGCTGCGGGAGCGGCGGTGACTTGCTTGGCAGCAGCGAGTCCTGCCACAGGTCGAACATGCCACAGACTGAGAACGTCACACACACAGTGGGAGCGGGGGAGGGGAGGGGAGCGAGGGGTCGGATGTGAGCTGATCTATCCAGTTTCTCAATTGCGTCTTCGCAATTAACTCCTTATACATAACACGGAATTTAATAAATATTAACAGTTGTCTTTGAGGGTTTATATTTCATTGCATAGAACGTTAGAGATGAGACTTGCGGCTGTGCCCAAGATGAATGGAGGCCCCAGACAGAAGGGCCTCGGGGAGGAGCCCCGCCCAGTCCACTGGGGTGGATTGGACGGCGCCACCCACCCCAGCACAGGGCTCTGGGCCCTTCCCTCGCTCGGCTGGCAGAAGCCCTGGCCCCTCTGCTCTGAGCACGTCCACTGGTGATGGCTTAAGAAGGACTGGAGTTCCACGGTAAACAGAGGCGGGCTGAGGGGCCTCCCTAGACCCCGCCCTGGGCTTGTGCTCTTGGTGGCCTGCTGCCCACTATTGCTTCTTAGTCAACATTCTCCCTGTGCTGAGCAGGGGCAGAGCAAAGAGGAGACCAAACCATCAGTCACAAGGTGGTGGTGAAGGGGGGAGGCAAGGAGGTGAGCCGAGAGAGGGAAGAGGGAAAGGAGGGGTGGGGGGAGAAACGAAAGAACAATGTTTATGAGGTATACACGTAAATCAAACTGAAATGATTAAGGCTGTTCTTGAAATCAAAAGAAATCCCCAGGTGTGCGAACGAGGAGCCGGCTGGTGGAGACAGTGGAGGGGCCGCTGGGATGCTCAGGATGACTCGGGGGAATGGCTTTGAAGATGGCGGCGGGCGTGCTAGCACGCGGCCGCCCACAGGCTGGGAGAAGCCTCAGCCGGCGCCCACGCTGCTTTTCGGTGCTATGGCCTCTGATTTCAGCGATAAGACAGTGTTAGGTCCTAACGTCTGTAAAGTTCTCCCAATCCCACGCTAGCCATGTGGACGCCTGCTCCACTGTTACCCAGAGGGCAGGGTGGTGGGGGGCAGGCCCCTGTGGCCACGGAGGGATCTGGGCCAGCTGGAATGTGAAGGAAACGGAGCCTGGGGCCCCCAGCCCTCGGTCAAAGCCCCTCTCCAAGGCTGTGGAAAAACTTCTGGCATGGTGGAGGGAGGGCAGCATCCGTCAAAAACAGGCAGCGTGCGCCTCAACTCTGTGTATAACGCATTGGAGGCCGGGCCGGCCGGGCCGCGGAGGGCAGCTGTGGGAAGAGCAGCAAAACTGCCATGCGGCAGGGCCTCCAGAGGGCGCTCCTCCCTCCCACCGATGGCTGCGCCTTGACGGTGGCACCCGGAGGAGAGCAGGGTCTCTGGGAAGACAGTCGCGGGCACCCGGGTCCAGTGGTCCCACGTGACCAGCACAGGCTTCACCCCGGCAGCTGCTGTTAGAAAACATCCTGTCCTCAATGAGGCCCGACAGCCACGTCCCACCTCGTGTGAGTCTTTGGGCCGACAGTTTGTCAGATTGTAGATGCTTGGAGGAGAAAAGGAGGAAGGAGAGAGGGACAAAGGAAAGAGCAAGATTTGGTCAAGCACCATGGACAGCTGCCTCCCACCCGCCCTCCTTCCAGCTGTTGGCCACAGGCTGATGGCCTGGGCTCCTCTGCACCCACGGGATCCCAGCCCCGCTGAGGCGGAGGAGATGGGTACTGGGGCAGGTCTGAGTTCATAAAGAGAAGGTCAGGAAGAAAGAAGAATCAGGTTGGCCAGGAAGGGACATTTCTTTAACACAAGTTGCTTCATATATATCTATTATATATATAATCTCCAGTATGTGTGAATTTATCTGTATTGAGAGAGTCTGTGTTGTGCTATTTTGTTACTGTAAAGTTAAATCGGCCATTTCTGAGACAGCTTTGGTTTCCAAAAAAAAAAAGAACGGTGTCCTTGGACTGATTAATACTAGCAAATAAGCAACTAAATGTGGCTCTGAAAACAATAACACTGAAGAAACAATANAGAGTCTGTGTTGTGCTATTTTGTTACTGTAAAGTTAAATCGGCCATTTCTGAGACAGCTTTGGTTTCCAAAAAAAAAAAGAACGGTGTCCTTGGACTGATTAATACTAGCAAATAAGCAACTAAATGTGGCTCTGAAAACAATAACACTGAAGAAACAATACTCTGATTTGATGTACAGTCAATGGCACTTCATGAGAATCCTTAACAACATGGTACTTAAAGCCATGATGTGCTTTAAAAGAAACACAGTTGTGGTTTTGCTTGGCACATTCATCTCTGTCAGATCCTTCCCTTATCACATCTTAAAATCTATTACACTAAAAATATTACTCAAACAAAAATGACTGTGCCTGCATGCTCTCATCTATAATGGCAGTTTTAAATACACGGTGCACCTTTGTTTTTTGTAAACCTTGAAACAAATAAAATTATTTTTTAAAAATTTATTTAAAAAATGAATGAGGGAGATGCGGTTTTGTTTAAAATGACGAGCCTCTCCCAGCCCACTTCTGAAATCTCCACAAAAGGCACCAGGAGACGAACACTCACAGCAGCGCTGACCACTTGGCCCGATCAGTCAGATGCCAGACTTTGAGGGAGATGGCTTGAAGTCCACAGTCAGTGGCCTCAGTGGCCCATGGGCATCACGGGGCAGAACATGGGACAAAGCCACGCCAGTGGCTCCTTTCGCTCCCCAGTGACACAGCCCTGGCCCTACACCCAAGGCAGATCCTGCCATGGGCCTGGTTCCGAGCTGCCCCTACCTCCCCTCCCTTCAGCACAACTTCCCATTTCACCTCTGTTCCAGGGCAACTCAGAGAAAACATGTGGTGGAATGGAAAGGTGGCAGGGAGTCTGCTGCCCTGGGGGTGAAGGCGGGATGAACGCTGGAGTGCTGCGCTGTGACTAGTCTCCTTAGAACAAATTCTGGGCTCTCCACTTTGGCCTGCAAAGCCCAGCCCAGCTGGCTCCTCCGACTACACCCTTGGACATCTCTCCCCTCCTCTATGGCTCTGGCTGTGCTGGCCTTCTGTCTGTCCCCGAAGTCTATCTGTCTCATTGGAGGCTCTGCAGCTGCCGTTCCCTCACCTGGGCCCATTCCACAGCAGCCTCTTCACCCTGCTTGAGCCTTACCTGTCACTGACCACCTTCTCTAGAGTAGACCCCTCTGAGCCGTAACTGCCTCACTGGCTTTAGAACACTTAAAACCTTCAGAAATTCCTTTTATTTTTTCCTTTAAAGACTTTTTTATAGATTCATATGCTTCTCGTTTTAAAAAATATTTTCTTTTTACTTAAGGACTCGATTTCATTTTATTTAATATTTTTGGCCATGCTCTGTGGCATGTGGGATCTTAGTTCCTCGACCAGGGATCAAACACGTACCCCCTGCAATGGAAGTCCAGAGTCTTAACCACTGGACCTCCAGGGATATCCCAGAAATTACCTTCTCATCTTTTTTTTTAAATTTTTTTTAAACTTATTTCTTCTCTGCCCCTCTTAACGGGCTGCCAGCTTCAGAGGGCAGGGACCCAGTCCTGTTCTCTGCTAGATCCTCAGCACTCTTTAGAACAGGGCCCAGCACCTACTTGTACCTGACAAACACTTACTGAATAAATGGATGGGAACTGGACCTTTCCAGTCTCCCCACTGGTCCTCCAGAGACAGGTGACTCTTTTGAGCTCACTCCTTCCTACAAGCAGACCAGGCCTGGGCAAAGGCCTCACTGGTCCCAGGGCTCCCTTGTGATTTGATTGTTGAGCACATGGCCCTGCCACACATATGCCTGCCCACCGTGAGAGGCACCCATACCTCTGTACTCTTAGCAGCAGAAGTGGCAAAGGAGGGGTAGGAAGAGGACCCCCAAGGCTATGGAATGCGAGGAGGTGGTCCCTGGTTTTGCACAGAGCAACGCAGACAGCCAGCTTACCCTCCCCACCATCCTGCAGGAGGTACCACTTCCTCCTGCCTGCTCGGAGGCAAGGCCAGGGCCAGAGAAGGCTCTAGGTCCAGGCTTCTGATCCTGCTTTGATCACCACAGCCCAGCAAGAGCCAGGGACCCCCTCCTGAGGCCCTGCCACTCTCTTCCTGGGCTGACCTGGTCTGGAGCTGAGACTCCTGTCCCTTTCCCATCCACCTCTCCGCTCATTCTTCATGTCCCTCTTGCAACTGTGAGGTCAATTTTATGTTGGCGTCACACTGAGGACTGCTAACCCTGCAGGGCTTGGGGACTCCAGCTTCATCTGAACATCTGGAGCAAAGTGACCAGCACTAGGCCTCAGAGATGGAGCTCTGGAATCAGCGCCCAGTGTATGGAGCCCCAGTTGTGGGGCACAGTTGGTTTTGCCCGGCCCTTTCCTGAAGTTACTACCTGAGTCATCTCAGCTAGCTCAGTTGTTTCTGCCTCCAGGTAGCTGCTGGGCCTGTCCCAGCTGAAGGAAGCTCCCGTAGGCTCCTCCTAGTTCACACTTGCAGAAGCTGGGTCGGCAGCCTGGGCCCTTCACCTCCTCCTCCGCCCAGCCCAGCCTGGTCCTGATACTCACTGTTATACGCAGAGTCCAGAGCTGCGCCCAGGCCTCTGGCTCCAGAGATTTTTCCACAGCAATGATATCATCTCCCTTCATTTCTTCAAGAGCCTGTGAAGTATACACAAGGGAGGGCTGGGAGGAGCTGCACCCTGGGGAACCCCCTACAACCTAAAGTCAACGTATAGCTTTCAGAGCCCTGTCAGGGGCTGGGGGTGCTGGAAAAGGACAAAGGGAAGCTGGCCCTGGCTTCCCTTTGCTGGGGATTTCTACTGTATAGGGCCTCTGTGCACAGGGCCCCGCCTCCCCTTCCTCCTCCTACACTCACTGCAGCTCTAACCACATCACCCGCTGCTGAAGACCATGCTCCTCCCAGAAGACCTTCCCCACGTCCAGTGCCTCAGGCCTTTCCCAGGGGAAGGTGGGTACAGAAGGCTCATACTCACCCTGCAGGGCATGGTCACCAGAAGGAGGAGAATTTTTTACCAAAAGCAGACACAGCTGTGACACAGGAGAAAGGAGAGAGGTGTCAGGAAAGTGGGCAAGGCTCCCTCCTAATCAAGGCCATTTGGTGCAAAGCCAAGTTCGGCCCCAGGGGCAGGGACTGCCTTAAGAATAACCTGGCAGCAGCAGGCGCGCCCTTGCGCTGGCCAGTGCCGAGGTGGCCCAGCCTGGAACCATTCCCCAGACCCGAACTCTGCCCATGAGCACCGCCCACCACGGACCCGGCTGTAGGCACTGCTTACCTTCCGTCAGCTTGCCAGCCTGCTCCGCAGCCCCACCGGGGAGGATCTTGGAGAGCACGCTCTCCCCTTCGGCACCTGGCTGGCCTGCAGGAGCCCCTGGGGTCCCTCCAGGCTTGGCTCCAGCCTTCATGCCTAGGGGGAAAGGAGCCACCATCATGAGCCGTGCCTGGACCGACTCTTCAGAGTCTGAGCAGGCAAGTAATGGCAACACAGGTGCCCTGTGCAATGAAAGGTGAGGAGGATGATGCGGAAATCACGAGAGGAAGGTAAGAACAGGAAGAAAAGGGGTGTGAAGAAGCAGAAAAAGGAAAGAAGTTGAGGACGATAAGGAGCAAGGAAGGGAACGGCAGAGAAGAGGGAGGAGGGAGGAGGAAAATAAGGGGCTAGATCGTGGCACTGTGCTCACCAGCCCCTTCCAGGCTCTCCATTCGGAGCTGCCTGGGCCCTAAGTCCCCCGTGCTGGTGACCCATTGGCTAATTCTAACCCCAGGCTCGTTTCTGCTGGGGAGGCCTGCAGCGCTGGACTGGGTACTTCTCAGGAACCAGTGACGGCACGCAGTGTGGGGAAGCTCAGGGTCCCGGTCAGCGTAGGAAGAGGGCAGCCCAGGTACTCTGGGTCATGGCCAAGGGTGCCCAAAGGCAGGTTCACCTGCAGAGCCAGGTCCTGGCGGTGGCTGGGCCTGAGGAGGCCTCCCCTGCTGGGGCGCTTTGGCGGTCCCTTTAGAGCTGTTCGCCTGCTCTGCCCGTGGCTGCAAAACACAGAACACAGCTGAGCTACTGCCCATCCACTCTGCCCAGCCTGGAACCCAAGGCCTGTCCAAGCTGCTGTCCCAGCATCCACCCTGCAGGGGATCCATGCGCCGGAGCCCTACTTACTGGTCCTGACGGCTGGGGGCCTGTGGCTGTCGGGGGGCCCGCCTGAGGCTTCCCTGCTGGCTGGCTGGCAGCAGAGGCCGGACCCCGGGCAGCTGGCTGGCCCTGCTGCTGCAGCCGCGCCTGCGATGGGGCCTGCTGCGGAGGCTGCGGCCCGAGACCTGGCTGCGGCTGCGGCTGTGTCTGCGGCTGACGCGACGCTGTTGCCGAGGGCGTCTGCCTGGACGGCGGTGGCTGGGACGGCTGTGGCCCTGGGGCTGCCTGCCGGCCTTGCGGCTGTGGTTGGGATTCTAGCTTTGGCTGCAGTGCCGCGGGCCCAGGGTGGGCCTGTCGGGAGCCCTTCTTGCTCTCGGAAGAGTGATGGTATGCTGACGGGGCACGGGATGGCTGTGAGTATTCGGCGGAGCTGGGGTATCCAGGCTGACCTTTCTTCTGCACGGCCGGGGCAGGGCTGGGCTGTGGGTGAGGCCGGGCCTCATGGCGACCCACGTCCCGAACGTGTGGTTTGGCAGCCCGCCGGCTCGGCTCCTCGCCGGCGTGGCGGCCCGAGTGCCGCCCGTGGTCACCGTGGTGTCGGTGTTCCTTGGCTGAGGCGTGGCGGCCCGGGCCACCCTCATCGTGTGGCCACAGGCCCTCCTCGGGGGGCTCATCGTAGTCGTGGTAGCCGTGCCTGGCAGGGCCTCGCTTCTGGGAGGAGGAGGAGACTGCGTGGCCCCCGTGGTGCCTGAACCGGTCAGAGCGGGCATCCCGGGGCTTATCAAACCAGTCTGTCTCCTCCTGGCCCAGGTGATACGCTTCAGAGACCAAAAACAGAACACGGTCAACCCCCAGGCTGGCCGCAGGGGGCTGGCCCAGCTGAAGCCATGCAAGGAAAACAGAGAGTGGGCCCACAGCCACAAGCGTTAACTCCAGGCCCCCAGCCCCCCCCCACCGCTGGGGCCAGGGCGCAGGCGGAGCAGGAGGAAGGGCAGCCAGCAGCAGGGCCCACCAGGTGAGGCACCAGGCCCGGCCCTGCTGGGACACCTCAGGGCTCAGGACCCCATGGGTAGGCAAGGCCCCCCAGGTGCTGAGCATCCGCAGACATCACCCCCAGCTGCCATTACCTTCGCTGTCGGAAACTACGCAGTGGGAATCATCCAGGATGTAGCCCTCGTCACGCTTATATGAGTGGGACCGCGGTCCCTCCTTGACGTGCTCCTGGACATCGGGCATGGAGTGGCTGGAGCAGAATGGTGGGCAGGCGTCCCCGGAGGGAAGGGGGCCCCCAGCAGGGCGGGGCCGCCCCAAGGGGCTGACGGGGCTCTCCTCTTCAGAGGCCTGGCTCCGCATGGGGGGCCGGCTCCGGCTGTGGGCCATGCTCAGAGATGAGGGCTTGGGGCCCGCTTTTTGAAGTCGCTCCACAGCCTCCCTTTCCCGCTCATATCCCTTGGCCCGGCCCCCGAAGTCATGGCTGGACAGCTTCTCCCCACTGTATGCAGGTGCCCCCCGGGACCTGCTGCTCCCACCATACACGCGGTCATCCTCCTCCGCTGGGTCCCGGCTGGACACCCCATAATACCGCTGCTGCTCATACACGTTCTTCTTGAGCCCATAGGTGATTTCGTCCTGGAACTTCCTTCCCCGAGAAGCCAGACTACTGCTGACTGCAGAGGAGGGGTAGGAAGCCAGGTCTGACTCCACGTCCTTGGCCTCTTCGATAGGTGAGAACTTGGAGATCTTTTGCTCCATGCCCTGCTTCCGGTGCTTGCTGCGCTTCGAGGGGACGGCAGCTGGGGCCAGGCTCTTAGAGGGGTGCTTGGGCCCCGCAGGGCCTGGACTATATTTGTCCGCTCGAGTGCTGTGTCTGTAGTCACTGTCGCTGTAATAGTGCGTGCTGGCTGGTCGGCCGTTGCTCTCCACACCCCGGTGGTGGCCACTCTTACCACGGGGCTCGTAAGAGTCTTCCTCAGACTCTTCCTCCCCTCTGGTGTAGCAGCAGGGCAGTGCGGACCCCTCGAGGACCCCTGGTTCTCCTGGCTCTTTCGCTGGACGCCCACTGCTGCTTGGCCCCAGGGGCTCCAGTCGCTGGCTCTCGGGGGCAGTGGAGGTGCTGTCCTTGGTCAGTTCACTGATGTCGTCAATCATCACGTAGTTCCGGGGGACAGTCTGCTCCAGGCTGGTGTAGTGTGAGTCAGAGGAGTAGATGGGGGCTGGGCTCAGGCTCACACCGCCGCGGTCACTGGCCCGTGGCAGCTCGGGAGCCTTGCCCTGTTCGTAGCTGCTGCTGGCGGTGGGGCCAGGGCCGCTGTAGCTGGTTTCCGACAGGGCTGAAGACATGGCCACCACGGGGCTGGCGATCACCTCGTAGTCAGTGGGCACTTTCTGCTCCAAGTCGGCCAGTGATGTCTGGCGTGGCTTCTGGTGGGGGGCACGGCTGTCAGCTGGGGCTGGGAAAAGGGTGGTCTGTGTGGTTGGCAGGGGCGTCTGGGCTGTATAATGGCCCGGGNGGGCACTTTCTGCTCCAAGTCGGCCAGTGATGTCTGGCGTGGCTTCTGGTGGGGGGCACGGCTGTCAGCTGGGGCTGGGAAAAGGGTGGTCTGTGTGGTTGGCAGGGGCGTCTGGGCTGTATAATGGCCCGGGGGACGAAACGCTTGCTGGCTGGGCAGGCCAGGCTCAGCGGGGTAACTGGCGCTGGGAGGAAAAGCAGGTGCTGGGTATGTGCTGGGACCAGGGTAGGTGGGTGCCTGGTGGGCTGTGAATCCGTTCTGAGTCGGCCCAGCGCTGCCTGCAGGGTACAGTGGCGCTGGAGGTGGGAACCGGGGCGGCTGGAAAGCAGCGGAGCCAGAGGGCGTAGCAGGGGCGGCAGCAGCGGCAGTGACGGGGAACTCCACGTACTGGCCAGCCGGGGTGGCACAGCCCTGGGGCCTCAGCTGGTGGAGCTCACTGTCCGACAGGTAGTCACGATGCTCGCTGAGACCACGCAAGGGTGGGTAGTCCCGGCCACTCCGGTCTTTGGCTAGAGACTCTTTGCGCTGGGTGATGCCCAGCTCCAGGTACTTGAGCTTGGCGTCGATCTCCTTCTCCTCCTCGTCCAGCTCCGCCTGCTTCTTGCGCAGCTTGGTGGACTCACGCTCCNCTGAGACCACGCAAGGGTGGGTAGTCCCGGCCACTCCGGTCTTTGGCTAGAGACTCTTTGCGCTGGGTGATGCCCAGCTCCAGGTACTTGAGCTTGGCGTCGATCTCCTTCTCCTCCTCGTCCAGCTCCGCCTGCTTCTTGCGCAGCTTGGTGGACTCACGCTCCACCAGCCGTAGGTCCCGGTCCAGCTCCCGGAGCAGGCTGGCCTTGGTGGCGGGGACAGCGGTGGGCCCCACCAGCCCACGCTGCAGCAGGCTGGCTGCATACAGCTGCGGGGGAGCAGCCTGGCCAGCCAGGGGCAGGTGAGCCTCCTCTGGAGGGGGGCTGGGCAGTGTCCGCTTCACCTTGCGGACCAGGCCGTTGGGCGGCGGCGCCGACACCTGAGACAGAGGGAAGGGCGGGCAGCACTGAGACCCAAGGTGTGGGTGGCTTGCTGGGGCACGGGGTCGAAGAGCCCTGGCCTGGCTGGGGTCAGCGCCCCGGTTCTCCAGGCAGCCTCGAGGCCTGCCCTGCCCACCCAATGGCCTTGGAAGGAGGGCCTGTGATTGTCTTATGGGCCTTTTCCTTCCCAGAGCTCAGGGCGGTGGGAGGGGAGAAAGGAGCACAGGCCCCTCTGGCTGACGCCCAGTACTGGCCTGGCCCCCAGCGGCTCTGAGAACCCCTGCTCATCTCCAGTGGGCTTATCACTTTCTGCCTCCCACTGAGTGTACTGAGGGCAGGAGAGTATGGGTTTGGCTCTGGGTGTGGATCTGAGCAGCTGGCAGGGGACAAGGGCAGTGGAGGGCCATGGACAGGAGGGGAGAGGGTCCTGGACCCACCAGGTTCCCTAGAGGATCGTGGCCAGGAGTGCGTGCTGACAAGGTCAGGGCTGCAGGCTCTGAGTCTTCTCTGCCTCCTGCCCTCCTCCTCTCTCAAGTGAAAGGCAGTTCAGCTGCCTGTTCAGTCTCCTCCTCCTGCAGCCCTATGTCACCCTCTGCCAGGCCATGCTCTCCGCCAGGCCCCAGCTTCCTCCACACCCCTGTCAGTCCCCGCACTCTGAGGCTGCCAGACCCCTCAAGGGCCTCTGCAGCCGTGTCTCTGGCTCCTTGGCTTCCTGGTCGGGGCGCCCTAATGCGTGCTGCGTGGGGCCCTGCTCACCTGCTCGTTCTGTGTTACCGCAAGGTCCACACTGCCAGAAGCTTGGCCCTCCTGCTGTCTCTAGCTCCCTGGCCTCTGGGTTTTACAGACCACCCAAATCCCCCAAATACACTGGGGGCTGACACTGGACTTCTTATGGTTTATCTTGGCAAGCAACTCTCAACTTGCTTTCAACACGTGTCCTAAAAGAAATGCTAATGTGTCCCTAAACCTCAGGACGAAGGGTGGCCTTTGAGGGAATGGAACAAATTTCCCTCTTTGAACTCCTCACGCTGCTGTCCATCGCTTGTCATTTTGATCGCACGCCATGAGTGCTCACAGGAGTGCGCCCAGTGCACAGGACCTCTGTGCTGACCCTAGTGTGGAGGCAGGACCCCCGCCTCTCTGACCTACCCTCCCTGCCAGCGCTGACTCCGTATCGCACCCTCTCCCCTCTGGGCTGCATAACCCAGGGCTCTCCTCCACAACCCTACCCATCGAGGCCTCGCCTCTCCCCTCTCTGCATCCTACCCAGAGGTACACCTCACAACACCTCTGGCTCCTGCAGGCTTCCTTCAGTCCAACAGCCCACATTCTGCCCAGGAGGCTTCCTAAGATACTCATCTCATCCTGTCTCACCTGCCTGAAACATCCAGAAGCTTCAAGGGCCTTTGAGAAAAGCCCTCCCCTCCTGGCCTGGCATTCAAAGACCTTGGTGTCAGGCCCTAGCCATCCTCATCTTCCCAACACGCCAGGCCCTCTCTCACAGTTCCAGGACATCACTGGCAACTCAAGTCACAGACAAGGAGCCGCTATCTAGGGGAGAAGACAGGTGTGTGAACAGATTCACTGAGGGTTGGATGTGGGCACAGGACAAGATGAGGTATGGAGATGGGCCCTGAAGGGTAGTCTACGGGGCTGGGGCTTTGTGTGGGGCAAGGGGAGCCAGGCTGGAGCTGGGGTTGGGGGGTGACTGGGGAGCAGCTCAGCCAGGTCCATGTTACTCATTTTCCCAGGAAAAATCCAGACAAAAGTTTTGCACTCGGAGGGGCACAGGCCAGATGGGAGAGCTGAGGAGGCCACAAGGAGGAAGTGGCAGAGCCTAGGCCAGCTGTGGGCCGTGAAGGGGCAGCTCTAGGGAGGGGCTGAAGTTTCCAGCAGGGTCTGGATGGCCTCGGGGGCCCAAGTGTGAGTTTGTCTTGCCCAGGATCACCTTGCTGGGCTGCGGGCTCCACCGGATACACACCCAGTGTGCCTCTGACTCGACTTCTAACTCTGGGCCTCTGGAGCTGGAGGTGACTCCATCCCCACCCCAAGAGATGCCCCTCCCTGTGGGGCCCCCCAGACTAGGCCGAGACCCCTGTCCCACCCTGGCCCAGCCCCGGTGCCCATACCTGGCTACCCAGTCCCCCCTGGTGCTGGTAGAGGGGGAACCTCTCTTTGGCAGACTCCTCGGCGGTGGGGCTGAGGGGCTTAGGGTCGGACAGGGAGCGCTGCAGGGTCTTCATGGGGCGCGGCAGTGTCTGCTGGCGGAAAGCGCTGTCAGCTGTGAAGTGCTTCTGGGGACTCACGTGAGCCTTGTTCAGCCTCTCACTGGAAGCAAAGGAGGTGTCCAGGAGCCGGTGTGGGGACAGAGGGGAAACTGGTGAGTAGAGGACCTGGGGGGACTTGGGAGGCTGGCGGCTCACGAGCTGAGAGAGGGACTCCGGGGGCAGGTGGGCCTGGTATCCGATCTCCAGGGGATCCGGCTTCTTTTTTTCAAATCTGCCCAGGGGCCCTGGGGTGACGATCTGGATGCCAGGCAGGTAGGGACTGATGGCAGTCGGCCCCATGAGCTGCGGCCCGGCCACGCCCTGGGCTTGCCCCTCCGGCTCTGTCTGGCAGGCCAGGCTCTCGCCGCGCCCAGTCTTCTCAGGCGCCGATATGTACCTGACGATCTCCACCTTGGGGTCGGTGACGGCCGTGATGTGGATGGCTGGAGAAACTCGGGGCAGCTGGTCAGGCTCCGTCTGCACGGAACAGTCGCTGATGGTCTGGATGCCCACGCTGCTCGTGGCCCTCGTGGCGGGGGCAGCAGCAGAGGAGGAGGCCGTGGCATCGTGCTTGCTGTCAGAGCCAGAGTCTGGGTGGCGGGAGAGACGGGACCGGCGGCGGCGCACGGGCTGCTCCCACTCCGCGCTATCCTCGTCGTCGGTCTGCACGCTGCAGTCGGCGCTCCGCCGCGCCCGGCGCCGTCGGGTCAAAAGGTAGCGGCCCTCTCCATCCTCCTCGTCCGTCTGCACGCTGCTGTCCGCGATCCTCCTGACCCCACCGGGCTCGGGTGCCGACTCCGGCTCGCACACGTCCCGCAGGCGTGGCATGGAGTGCCGCTTCTTGAGGCCACCACTGCGGCCCGCCTCCCACGGCTCCTCCGTCTGCAGCGACATGTCCGAGGCGGAGCTGGGGAGACCGCGGCGCGGCATGGGCTCACGCGGCTGCCCGGACCCCTCGGGCACGGCGATGAAGGCTGCATGGGTCAGTGGCGGCCAGTACTGGCCGTTCTGGGCCAGCTCCGGGACGGCTGGGGGCGGCCCTCTGCCAGGTGCCTCACAGGCCACGGGGAAGGGCGGCTTCTGCCGCTGCTTCTGTTCCTCCAGCTGCTGCTGCAGCTGCTGCTGCAGCTGCTGGATCTGCTCCAGCTGCAGGCGCTGTTGGGCCAGCTGCTCCCGCTGCAGGGCGAACTGCGCCTGCCGCTCCTCCTGCTGCTGCTGCAGCACATGATGCTTGAGGGTCTGCAGCTCCTGCAGCTCCCGCTGCACCAGCAGCTGCTCCTCCTCGCGGTGCCGCTGCAGCTCCACACGCTCCCGCTCCAGCTCCTCCTGCAGCCGCAGCTGCCGCAGCTTTTCCAGCTCCACCCGCTCTCGCTCCAGCTGCAGCAGCTGCTCCTGCTGCTTCCGCTGCCTCTCCTCTGGCAAGGCATCCTCCTTCTCGAGCCCCGGCCGGCCCAGGGCCCCGCCACCACCGCCAGGAGTGGCCTCTCCCAGGGGCTTCTGGCCCGCCCCCAGGCCTGGGGCTGCTCCCGTCTCCTTGGCAGCAGCAGGGGGTGCTGTGGAAAGGGCTTCTTCCCGAGCAGCCCCAGCAGGCAGCTCCGGCCTGGGGGGCCCCCCAGTCCCTGGGGCCTTGGCAGCAGCCGGCTTCCCCAGGTAGACAGGACCCTCAGTGGGTGGAACACTGGCAGGGGTGGGGAATCTGCTTGGTACAGGGTATCGGTACAGCCCCGTGGGCCCGAGAGGTATGCGCGGGGCAATCACAGGCATGCGCGTCAGGCTGGCAAGTGGCACGGCTGCGACTCCACCGGGTGGGTAAGGCCTGTACATGCCGCCACGCACCATGGGCCGCAGGACTGAGGCAGGCTGCGTGGTGATGGGCAGTGTTGCAGCAATTGGAGTATTGATGGTCGAGTAGATCATGCCATCGGCCGCCCGCACGGTGGCTGTGGATGGCAGCAGCTGTCTGACTGCTGCGGCCTGGCCGGCTGTAGGCCGGTACTGGGCCAGGTTTCCAAGACTCCCCTGGCCCTCCGGGAAGGTGGGGTTCCCAAGAAGGCCAGGTCTCAGGGGAGCCAGGCCCTGTGGGGCACTGAGCCCGGGCTGGGGCTGATACTGCATGAGGTCGGGGCCCCCACCACCGCTGCCATGCCTCCCTCCGTACTGGTCCATGGAGTTGAGGGCCGCGCACATACGGCTTATCTCACGCGCTGTGGTGGCGCTGTACTGGGCCAGGCTGGCCTCCTGGAAGCCAGCTGCATCTCCCCGTGGGCCATACCTGTGGTCCGAGTAGATGTTTGACACTGAGCTGTAGCGCCGCATGGGAAGCGGGTGAGTCAAAACGTCTGTGGGGTGACGCAGGTCCGTGAATGAACCGTACTGCAAGCCCTGCCCAAGGTAGCGGCCATCTGCAAAGCCCAGGCTGTAGGAGTGCTTCAGGGAGCTGAGGTCCACGGCTGAGTCTCGCCCTGGGCCCTGGAAGAACTGCCCAAACCTGTGGGCATGGTAGTTGAGGCCGGCCTCAGCCAGATTGGTGTCGGACATAGAGGAGTACAGCCTGCCGGGGAGGCCCTGTGGGTAGGGCCTCTGCTCTTCATGGGGGCCGGGTCCCCCGATCACCTGCGCCCGGTAGGTGGGGGGCTCAGGAGGTTCCGGGTCCCGGGGACTGTAGAAGGGGCCGCTGCTTTGGCCAGGTGGGGCGACTTCTGCCACGCTCCTCTCAGGTGCGCTTGGGGCGGCGCGGAAGCTGCCCGTGCAGCTGCTGCCAAAGGGGAACTTGTAGACCATGTCGCAGCATGCCAGCTGGCTCTCAGGCCTCATCCCCGTGAGGTCCAGGGCCCCTGCCGGCTCCTCTGGGAGCAGTGTGCTCACGGTGCCTGCTGCACCTTCGCCCACCTGTACCACCACCGTGTGCGGCTTCCTGGCGCCTGGCAGGGCATGAGACCGCAGCTCTGTAGGGGCGGCCCGATGGGCTTCAGTACCGGGCTCTGGCACTGGGCCCGACTTGAGGCCAATACTCTGGGCCGGGCCCACCTGAGTGATCAAAACGTCCCTTCTGGCCAGAGGTGCTACCTGGTTGGACAGGTTATACCTGCCAAACTTAGTCTCCCGGGGTCTTCCCCGAGGCCCACTACGATATGGCGCGGTCTGGACGGCCTGCTCTACCTGCTTGACCTGGGCCAGGCACACTGGGCTCCCCGCACCCTGGCCAAAGTCAAGCCGGCTCTGGAAGGGGTCTCCATAGACCACAGGCTGCTTCTGCTGAGCCATGAGCACAGAGGAGGCCATGGTGATGCTCACGGTGGTGGCGGAGCTGAGGAAGGCATGTGTCTGCTCCTGGGCATTGAGGTTGATCACCAGAGGCTGCACAGCCGTTGACTGGCGTCCCGGGATTGGATCCAGAGCCAGGCCGTACTTCCTCGCTTCCACGGCCAGAGAGGTCAGGTCCATGCCCTGGTCGGTGAGGATGATGGGCGTGGGCTTGACGGCGGTGCGAAGGTCTACCACGGCACTGCCTGAGGGCCTGGGGCCAGGCTCAACCCTAGACGTTCCAGGGACGGAGGAGATCCGGCACAAGGAGATGTTCTCGGCAGGCAGGGCACCCCAGCCATACACTGCCAGGGGCCCATCTGCACCAGCGCTGGGTGCCCGTGGGAAGCCAGGGGGCCCAGGCAGCTCGGGGGGCTGAGACCCACTTGGAGGTGTTGTCTGGCTGTAGCTGTGGGTGGTGGGCTGGGTGCCAACAGGTGAGCACACTGGGGAAGTGGAGGCACTGGCATGGACCATCTTGGTCTGGCTGGAGGCATCTGATGCCAGGGTGATAACCATGAATGGGGAATCCTGAGAGGACTGCTGCCATACCAGGCGAGGCGTGCTGGGTCGGTGTGGCGTTTGTGTGCCCTGAGCCACCGTGGGTGTCGGTGCAGGGGCACCAGGGCTCCGTGGCATGTCCGAGGCAGGGGTCGGGCTTGGCGTCTGTGTAGAGAACTCCGCGGTGGCCCTTGGGCCCAGCTTGCCAGGGGAGAATGTGGGACTCTCTGAGGGAGAAGATGGAGAGAGAGGGGGGCTGGAGCCCGCAAAGTAGGGATATCCCCGGGAGGTCTTTGGGGGGCCACTCTCACCCTCACTCACGCCCAGGGGCTTCTCTCTGGTAGCCCGCCCACTGACAGCTGGGCCACGGGGGGCCTGGGGTAGCTCCTCAGTTTGAGAACCATAGTTTGCAGTGGCCGGGCTCTGTCCATAGCCATGACCAGTGAAAGAGGGTGAAGGGCTACGCTCCGAGGCTGCTGGGGAAGTCGGAGCCATGTACCCTCGTGGCAGGCCAGCCGGACCAGGGGTCACAGCCATGGAGGCTGAGGCCCCGAGGCCCTGGGCAAAGCCTATGCCCACTTCCTTGGAGGTGGAGCTGGGGGAGGCAGGAGCGCTGTGCAGCTTGACGGGGTCCTGAGGCTCCTTTGCAAAATGCTGAGTCACACGGACATCAGGGATGACTCGGCCCCCACTGCTGTCTGAAGTGGTGGAAGTGGCGAAAGACACGGGGGCAGCGAGCTGGGTGGGACTGGTACCAGGGGTGAGCGGGCCACCGTTCTGCTTCATCGGGTCCATGTACGCGCTCTCGGCATCCAGAAACTGCTTCTCCTTCTTCTTGTCCTCAGCAAAGGCCAGGTCCCGCGAGGAGGCCTGGTGCATTCGGGCGATGCTCTGGGATGTCTGGAGGATCTCCTGGTACACAGCTGCTCCCAGGCCGGCTGGCGTGCCCTCCGCGGCCGGCTGAGCAACCCCGCCGTAGTCACGGTCTGGGCTGTCCTGGTATTCAAAGGAACCCTGGGCCCGGGGAGCTGCGGGCTGAGAGGGACCACTGTGGGGCCCGCGGCCCCCTGCCGCCTGGCCCTGTTGCCGCTGGAGCAGCTCGGCCTTCCGCATCATCTCCTCGTAGGCCTCCTCTGCGCTCTTGAGGGGCCGGCCGGAGCTGGGGGTTGTGGCGCTGCCCGAGGGGGTCTCGGTTGGAGAGTAGAGGGACATGAAGGTGGGCAGGTTGTACTCGCTGCCCGACTTGTAGAGCCGGCCGGGGCCCCCCTCCGGGGCCTCAGCCTCCGAGTCGAGGGAAGGTGAGGGCGAGTACTCGGAGCAGGAGGAGCGATGGAGCTCCTCCATCTCGGCCGCCTGCCTCAGCTCCTCCGTGGGCGAGGCGTCCTCGATGGGCGACAGGTTGCTGGGGGGGGTCTTGGAGCGCTCGCGCCGCCGCTGGGCCCGCAGCTCCTCCTTGTCCCGCCGGGTTTTGCGGGCCGTGCTGCGGATGCGCTGCTGCTCCACCTCCCGCATCTTCTCCTGCTCCCGCAGCAGCTCCTCCTCCTCCCGCAGCTCCTCCTCCTCCGAAGAGTCCTCGATGGTGGGCAGCAGGGGCCCGTGCGAGCGGTGCCGGGCCTTGCGCTGCTGCTTGGCCTCCTCCAGCCGCTGCCGGCGGCTGGGGCTGCTGTCGCTGTCCTCCTCCAGCGAGGACAGGGAAGTGGGCGAGGTGCCCGACGTGTAGCTGGGCGTGGAGGCTGGCAGCGTGGATGAGTGCTCCCCACGGGAGCGGTCCTCAGGCGAGCCCGTCAGGCTCTCCATCTCCAGCTCAGGCTCCCGGTCCAGGCTGGGGTCGGGGCCTGGGCCCATGTCCAGCTCATGGCCGTAGCTGCCCGTGCTATTGAGCTCAATGGTCTTGAAGCGGCGGAGCCCGCCCTGCAGGGCCCCAGCGGTGCCGTCCGCGTCCTCCGCGGGGCCTCCCTCGGACAGCAGCTCCTCATAGCCCGTGGTGGCGTTGTGGGGCAGGCGCCTCCTGGGCAGCGCTCCCGGCTCTTGGCTGGGCTCGGGCCGCGGCCGCGGGCTGCCCTTCTGGGAGGCGCGTTTGGCCCGGCCGGGCCCGGTGGGGGCGGCCTCGTCCTGCTCCAGGTTGTCTTCCTCAGCGCTCATCTCCAGGATCTGCTGCCGCATGAACTCCTCATCGGTCAGGTCTGCCGCCCGGGCCGGGGGCTGGGGCGGGAGCGGGGACAGGCCGCCTTCGCTGCTGTCCTCCACGTAGTCGTGCCTCAGCTGGCTCCCAAAGTCGTCGGAGGACTCCGCTGCGTCCTGCTGCTCCCCCCGGCGCCCCCACTCCGTGGAGTCTTCCTCCTCCTCCAGGATCTCCTCCAGCTCCTCGTCTGAGTTGAAGGCCTCGGGCAAGATGGACAAAGAGTGGGGACGCTGCTTCTGCTCCTCGGCACTGCCGCTCGGCGGCCTGCTCCGCTCGCCACTGGGCGCCGGGCCCTGGGCCTCCAGCGAAGGCCGCATGCTGCTCCCCACCTTGTGGAGCTCTGAGGGGCTGGGCGGGCGCGGCCCCGTTACCCCGGCGCTGTCCAGCTGCTCCATCTCCTGCCGCACAATACCAGTGATCTCGCTCTGCGAGCTGGAGATGCCGTCGGAGGAATAGCCTGTGTCGCTGAGGCTCTGTGGGCTCCGAGACAGGTCCTGAGAGTAAGGCTTGGCCCCAGGCTCCTACAGCGGGCAAGAAGCAGATGGTGACTGCCGATGGCAGACGGCTCCTGGGGGAGCCCCAGCCTGTCAACCCCTGGGATCCTAGGGAGGGGGTGCCTCCACTCCTGGGGGAATTAGGGCCCGCCACCCACTCCATTGCTCTGGGCTTGCATAACTCATAGGTTCCGTGTCGAACCACAAGCATCCCTAGGTTCTCAAAGAGAAGTGTTACTAGATCTAATGGTAGCGTGGACGCAACAAAGCATCTAAAAAGGCGTCAAACACAGAACTCACAGGCTCCAGGCCCACCATGCTTCATCAAGGCGGTCCTGCTGTCCTCTCTGGCCCAAAGAGCCATCCCAGGTCCACACCCCAGTCCCGCGGGGAGCTAAACCCTTCTCCACACTCCCCTGCCTGAAAGCCAGGACCTCTGGGAATGATGACTGACCTCTGTCTCCCCACCCTTGGGGGCTTCTGGAACAGCCTTGGTGATGGGGGTGGTGGGTTCGGCCCTCCGCACCCCAGCCCTTGCCTTAGGAGTCCCGGCGGGCAGGGTGGTCTCTGGAGGGGGCTTCGGCACAGGCTCGGCTTTAGCTGGGACTCCCGACTTCTTTTCCTGGGCACTGCTCGGGGTTCTGCTGGGTTCAGAAGCCCTGGCGGGCTTGGCCTGGGGACTGGCCTTGGTGGGCAGGGGGGTGGCCTTGGCAGGCGGGGGGCCTGATGGCTGGCTCAGCCCCTGAGGCCCTTTCTGCTTTGGAGGGGCGGTTCCAGCTGTATGGTGAGGGGCCCCCGCAGGGGGCTGCTGTGAGGTGGGCAGCGGCAGGGGCGTCGGCTCTCCCAGGCTGCCCTCGAGAAGCCGCTTAGTTTGGCAGTTCAGACAGAGCCACTCGGTTTTCTGAAAGGAAACGAGAGAGGAGGATTTTGATGAAAATCACAAAGATACTGAAGTACTTAAAGATGACTTCCGTGACTATGTCTATAAACATGAGGAGAAAGTCTCCCAAAGCATGACACTACAGGCAAAAGACTGATGGAGGGACAAAAGACTGTTGGTCCCAAATGACAGAGGGTCCCAGCCTTTAGATGCTCGTGTACAGTTAAAAAGACAAACCCCAAGGGAGGAGCCCTTCCTTACCCCACAGGAAGCTCTTTACTAGGCTGAAAAGGAGGACCTGTATGAGAAAGGAGGCTACAAAAGCAGCACATGGTCTAGGGAAGAGGGGGGCTGGGGACTCCCCCCAGCATGTGAACAGCCTTGGGAGTGGAGCAGAGTCCCCCAGGAAGGGCCTTTCAGGAAGGGCATCAGGCTGGGAGCACCTCCCAGATGCACTGCCCCTCCCCAGCCTCCTAATTCTCAGGCCTCAGGCACCATCCTTCTCCATTCCCAAGTGCTGTGCTGGGAGGGGACCAGCTCTTGAGGCCAGAGGAGGCGGTCTAGGGGAAGTCCTGCTTGGCGTTTGGGGGTGGGGCCGAGCAGTCCCCTTTGCTCACACCCTCCAACCCAACTCACCTTGTCTTAAGCCAGTAAAGACCCCCATACAAAAGCCTCCTCCTGCTCCCCGGGCTCTGGGCTATTCTGATGGGGACTGTGTGCTGGCTCTGAGGCCAGGGGCCCTGCTCCCTCTAGAGCTGGGCTGGGATCCTCCTCCACCATCAGCCTCTCACTTTCAAGACTACTCTCTTTGTGTCAGTCTCAGTGCTAGGGGCTGGAGACACAGTCGTGACTAAGACAGACACATGGGCTGGTACACAGTCTTCTTAGAAGCCAGAGCCCAAAGGAGTTGTTCTGAGTATGACATGGACATCAATGGTGAAGTTTCCAGAACCCCAGCAGCCAAGTCGAACCCCCCCAGGTGCCAATGTCTGCACAGGAAAGGGTCTGAGCACCTCTGAGCAGGTGATTTCTGTAGCAGCTCAGCGGCGGGAAGGGGATGTCTTCCAAGGGCCTCCTCCAGAGTCAGAGCTCCTCCTTGGCAGGACTTGGGCGGGGAATGAGAGTAACAGGCACCCCAGTGCCTGTTCTCGCCCCAGGGGTGCAGAGCCTTGGCACCCCTACTGTCCTGCTCTTACACATGAGGGTGTCCAGACTCTTGGGCTCCTGCCAGCCGCTTGACCATCAGGATGGGGAGTCAGGGGAACCAGAGAACATGGAGCCACAAGGTCAGAGAGCCAGGGACAGGGCCAGAGAGAGCCCTTGGCCCTTACCAGCCCAGAGGACCAGAATCCTTAGCACTCTTACCTCACATACCACCCCTGGGCGCACGACATCCCTGAGTCCACCCAACAGAACCCGGGAAGAATGGTACCTCCAAGATGTCTGCCCTTGGCCTGGCACCTGCAGGCCACCACGGTGGGTGCTGTATCAATGGTTCTGCCCTGGGCCCCGGCAGAAGGTCAGGCCAGGTGGGTGGCAGGGCCTGGGTGTTGACTGAGGGATAGGTCTACTCCACAGGCTTGGGATTCGGGCCTTGAGACTGCTGCCCTGAGACCGGAGCTCCAACTCTGCCTGGAGGCTGAATTCCACACTCAGGTCCTGAGCAGAGGGGCTCAGCTATGGAGGGGAACCCTTCAGAGGTCCCACACGTCCTCACCCTGCCCCCTGCAGGGCCTGGTTCCAGCACCACTGCTGACTCCCTGGGACCCTGCTGGATGCTCTGTGTGTCCCCTGTACAAACTCCTACAAGGTCATGGGTGCTGGCCCCTGGCTGGGCCATGGGCTCACTTGGTGCCTAGGGAGACTGCTGGGTGGGCTGAGCCAGCATCACCTTGGGTCACAGTGGGAATCCCTCCATGTTGGAGACAGCTGTGAGGTAGCAAAAAGATCAAGAGGCGTGTCGGCAGAGGCCCAGAGAAAGTTCTAGAAATGAACAAACATTCCCTTCCCTAGCCCCACAATCAGCATCACGGGGTGAGGATCTGGGCCTGGATGGGGGGCTGGCCCAAGGTAACACTGCCCTGGCTCTCCCTCGGCCCCATGTAGATGGCCATCCAGTTTAGGCCTCTCAAAGCTTGGTCGTCTACCTTGCTCACCTTGGTGATTTGGCAAACCTCTGACCTCCACCTCTGGCTGGCAGCCCCAGCCCCAGAAGAAACAGTCCAAATGAAGCAAGGACGCCTTGGAAGGTGTTCAGAATGGAGGCGACAGACTTCAAGCCAAGAGCTCAGAGCCAGCCCCTGCAGCAGCCTGCTTGCCTGAGCCCAGAGGCCCAGCCCTCAGCAGAGTGTGTTGACTGTAGTCACAGGCTCCCTGGGGCCTTGTTCCTTCCCACACTTATTCCTCATGGAGGCAGCCAGGCTGCAGAAGGGGTGCCCCAGTCGGCCCTCTTGCTACTGGCTCTGCTAGAGCAGGCAGCGGGGGGAGGAAGGTGGGTGAGGCAGAGGCATGTGAGGGAAGAGCTAAAAATAAACACCTGACCTGGAAGCTGGAGGCCCTTCCCCAGCCCCTTGGGGGTGGAGGGAGAAGGGTGTAGGGCACTGGGACCATTAGAGGGGGAGCCAGAGGGAGACCTGGCCAGGGCCCAAGTCTTCTGGAGGACGAGGCTGGGATGGGAGGCAGGCCGTGCCTGGGGGTGGGAAGAAGCTGGAACTACAGCCTGACTCCTCTGTTCCTGTTGCGCACATCTCTGGCCCTCACTTGCCCCCACTCCACTCCCACCCCTGCATTCCCTGTTCATTCATTCCCTCTCCCCATTTAGTGTCTACCCCTCATTCATTCATTCACTTGCCTGTTCTCTGTTATACTCTCCATCACCCAGCCCAAGCTCTGAGGAGCTGCTTGCTTACTCTTTTCCTACCCGCTTTGGCAAGTGGGCTGGGGATGATCTGGGACCTGGGGATGGACAATGGGAGGCTCTGATGACCATGTCAACTTTGCCTCCCTCTGTCCAGTGCCTTTCCGGGGGCAGGAAGGTAGCAGCCCCTGAGGGCAATCACCATCTCATGTGCTTCCCTTCAGATGGAGCTAGGTGGGTTCCGGGCGAGGCAGGGGACGTGAGTTGTCAGAGAGTTGGTAGGGACCCCCTGGCAGGCATGTGAGACCTCCTACCTTCCAGAATCACTAGCTGCTGTGCCTCGTGGGCTGAGAGAGCCCAGCGCGGCTGCCCTGGCAGCTGGGCCTCCTCCCCACACTGTGCCTGAATGATCCTGCTGAACACAGTCTCTCTGCAGGTATTGCTGGCTGAGGTATCCACCTGGTTACAGTGACACTGGGCTGGCTGCCTAGCCCAACGTATCCCCAGTCCTACTGCCAGACCCGGGACAGCCGACGAGAACTCCTAAGACAAGGATGCCCAGAGGTTAAAAAAGTAAAAGCCCAAGAGTGGTACACTGGACCACAGGCATGGCCATCACTGGGCTGCTGTTCCTCTCCTGACTGGCCTCTGCCTCCCCAGGTGTGCCTTCATGGTTGGGCTGCCCTCTACTCACGCTGCAACAACACATCTGTTTGTTCTCTGGGGCCAAACCTGATGAAACGAGGGGCTTGCACTGGCCACGGGCACAATTCACACCCAGGCAGTCGGGGTTGGTAGAGACTTTCTTGTCCCTGCAGAGACTCCCTTTTCGGACACTCTGGTTCCAACCTCCTGGCTGAAGGGCTGCCTGTGTGCTGGAGCTTGTACAAGGGTCCGAGGCATGGCATTTCACTGGTTCTCACAGAAACCTCAGAGGCAGCGCTATGGCTCCCGTTCCACGTGGAGGAAGTGAGGCTCCATGAGCTCTATCCCCAGAGGCAGACTGAGGCAGGGGTAGAGCAGAGGTAGCCCCTGCCCCTCGCCCCTCCCACATCACAGGCGCCAGGCCCTCTGCCCCGGGAAGGCCTGACTTCTCATGGCCATGGGTGCTACTTCAGCAATTATGATAAAATAAGAAGCTAGCGGCATTACTGTAACTATTCCGATTGCACTGATTTCTTCACAAACTCTATTTTGAACCGAAAGCCAATTAAAAATTAAGCCAGAGGGTACTATTATCCTTCCAAAAGATAAATAGTTAAAAAAAAATAGGAATCAACAACTCTTAATTATGAAATGACTCACTAAGTAGCACTATGGCTAATTTTTCAAAGGAAATTTCTAAGGGAAAAGAGATCTGGCTTTTCAATGCCACCTCCATTGTGCGCTCTGGACTCCCTCTGGAGAAAGAAGGTGGAAAGGTTTTTACGGCTCAGAGATGTTGGGGATGGTCCCCATCCTGACAGCCCAGACAGGTGGCTGGAGCCACAGCAGGTCTAAGAGGCCTGGAGGGAGCTGGTCCGTCCCCGCCAGGTACCCAGCATGCATGCTGACATGGGTCCCTCTGTTTCACGTTGTGCATAGAGGTGGCTCGATGGGGAGAGACTGCCAAGGCAGACCTAACCCTTGGTCCTAGAGAACGCTCTCTTCTCTACCTCCTCCTGCCACCTCCTTCCCAAGGAGGGATGTGTCTGGGCCACCTGCTGAGAAACCAAGAGCCTCTTACCAAGAACACACAGGGAAACACAAAACTGCTCCAAGAGCCAAGGGGCCATTCACTGAGACAACACCAAAGATGGCCCAGGGGCTCGTTAAGAGTCTCACCGAGGACAGGC
Source organism: Oreotragus oreotragus (assembly GCA_006410675.1). Lineage (NCBI taxonomy): Eukaryota > Metazoa > Chordata > Mammalia > Artiodactyla > Bovidae > Oreotragus > Oreotragus oreotragus. The sequence continues at coordinate 251,353 of SJYX01000441.1, forward strand.
AACAGTGCCGGTGGAAAGGCAGGGGAGGGGGACACACCAAGCACCAGTCCCTTCCCATCCAGCCCCTTGCAAGACCCGAAGCAGGCAGGGCTGTGAGAAAGCTCTGATCGTTGTCTGCAGGGAGAGAGGACAAAGGCTTGGAGTAGGGCCGTGGCTACCGGGATGGAGAGATGAGGCCAGAGTCTAGCCAGTGAGAAGGCAGAGCCACAGGGCTTGGGCCATGGAGGATGTTCAGGGGGACAGGGAGCTGAGGATGTCCCAGACTGCCAGCTGGCACCTCTGATGGATGATGGTGGCATGGTCTCATGGTAGGAACCATGGGAAGTGGCATGATGGCTGCCCATCCACACTTCCCCAGAAGCAGCCCTGGGCCCTCTGGGGATAGCAGCTTTAAGCAGCAGAGCCCTGAGGAGAAATAAGTCAGAGAAGCTGGGCAATCTCCGGACTGCTCTAAGGAGCACAGGACCAGGACACCCAGCAGCTTTGCCATCAAACCCATGGAACCCACAGATCCTGTGGAGGCAAGGGTGGCCCTGGTCCAGAAGGAGGCAGCGGGGCAGGACATGGAGACAGTGGGACATGGGCGATGGGGGCAGAGGCCATGAGCGCCAAGGGGCAGAAGCTCCAGAGTCCAGGAAGATGACAAGCCAACTTCTCACGAGAGGCTGAGCTGAGAATCCAGACTGCTCACCCCGAGTCAGCATGTGACCGAGACTCTTCTGTTTAGGCAGAATCAGCACTTCCTCTGGCCCGGCCCGGAGGCCGCTGAGAGGCACTGTCAAGAACATTCATCCTCCTGGCCAGAGACAGTTCTGCCTTCCCCTCTGCACAGCCTGCTTAATGAGGAAATGTGGGCCAGGAGGTCTCCCGGGGACAAGGTTCTCTGGGCTGGGCAGCACAGCGGGCCAGAGGGGCTCGGCTCAGGCCCCCCGCCCAGCAGTGCGTGTGTGCCTGGCTCTGACCGGAGCGCCTCTGCTCTGCGGTGGCTCCTTGGTGTCCCCTCCCCTCTCTGGGCTGCCAGGCCAGCCACCCTCTGGTAAGCCACCAGGCTTGGGGCTTGGGGCAGTGGCAGTGAGGACCTGGAGGGCCACATGGGCATCCATGAAGAGGTCATCTGTTTTGCTCAAGCCACCCCTCCTTGCATGTTGGAAAACATGGCCTCTCGCAGCCAAAGTTATTTTCCTTATCGAGCTGCTCCCACGGAGGCCTGACAAGTCAGAACTAGGTGCTACAGAGCCCATTCCACTACCACACACACTCCTCTGTTGTCTCTGGGCCAGCGGTAGTCATGGCACCACACACTTCTGCCCACCATCAGTTAGACATGGTTCAGCCCGGGGGCCCCAAGACTCAGGTGACTGCTGTGTGCTGGAGAAGGGGGCTTGACATCTGATATGACACAGCTAAGGACACATCAACCTGCCCAGATGAGCCAATCATAGACCCCAAGGGCACTCTCGGAAGGGGACACAGCCAGCTATGTGCAAGGCAGCAAAAGTGGAGTTCACATGGATGCACCGGGTGGGGCGGAGTGGGGTGAGGGGAGGAGCTGGAGCAGCCTCCCAGCCCAGGCTCACCCTGCTCTGCCAGGGTAGCTCCATGGGGCACCTTTGCAGCCTCCCAGGGTGGGCTCCAAGCTTCACGAGAATACCAAGCCTCCTGCCTGCTTTCACCCCACTCTGCACAGGGCCCATAGCCCTCCAGTGGAAGAGGGACTGCAGAGAGATGGGCCCCAATCCCAGTACTTCCTCAGATTTCCCTCTGGGTAAGAAGAGCATCTCTGAGCATCTCCACAAATAGCTCCATGAACAGCCAGGCCCTGCCAGGGAGAATTTGTGGACCAAAGGTTATGGCATCGACAAGCAGACATTAACACCCATGACCTTGGAAGAGGGGATGAAGGGAGGACATTGCCTGGCTGGGCTGCCCTACTGTGAGGAAGCCTTCTGCCCGGCCCTGGGCATGGGGGCAGAGCCCGATGCCTATCTGCCCTTCAACCCCTGTGAGGGTCACAGACGGTGGGCAAAGTGGGACCTCAGGCCCTTCTTGCATGCACAAGGGTGATTGCAATCTTTCATCAGGGCCATGCCCATGATAGCTGGGAATGGGGAGGCCAGGACAGGGCCTCCTAAGCCTGGTTACCTTTGGGACCAGCCTCAGGCACTGGTCAGCTGGTCAGAGGCAGTGGGCACCAGGACTCCATTCACTGCACCAGTTAACTCTCTGAGTGGAAGGAGAGGCTGAGGCCAGGGCCAGATAAGGGAGCGGAGCCCTGCTGCAGCTATAGGGACAGTCCCATGACTGCTCCAGAATCAGCCTTCTGCCACCCTTTCTGACTCTGATGCCCTCCATCACCCTAGGCTCAGCCCCTCACCAAGGCCCAAAGGAACCTGCTTGGTCCAGCTCTTACCTCCACCAGGTGGGGTGTCGGGTTGAAGCCACACAGGTTGCACACCTGGAGTTTGCAGGTGGTGCAGGTGTTATAGTTGGCGGGGCCCTTGCTGCCCACGTTGAGCTCAGCTTGGCACAGTGGGCAGGTGGCCCTTTCCTTCGGCGTGGTCTTTGGCTTGGCAGCAGCCTTCGATGCTGCCTGGTGTTCTGTTCTGCCATGCTTTGGGCTGGTGGTTCCCCCTGTTCTTGCCTGGGCTCTGGGCCCTGATCCAGGCTCAGTTTTGGCTCCAGTTGCAGGCCCAGGCCCAGGCCCTGAGCCTGGGGGTCTTGGGCCAGCCTCCTTGCTGGCATCGCTGAAGACGATCTTGGGCGGCCCCTTGCTGGGGGCAGGCTGGCCCTGGGAGTCCGCTTCAGGCTGCGCAGACATGAGGGTGCTCGCCTGGGTCAGCAGCGACGCACCAAGGCCAAAGAGCTTCCCAGTGAGGCCCTCCTGGGTCGGCTCAGCAGCACCAGGCCCGGAGGGCGCTGCGGTGGCACTCTTGGCCGGGGCCTCTCCTGCCGGGGGCCTGGGCTCGGCTATGGAAGGCTTGATGGGGAGAGAGGGCTGGGGAGACACCTTCCCCACCTCCGGAGGGGCGGCAGCTGGGGCAGGCCCCGGCACTGAGGTGGCCCTGGCTGTCTCGGCCTGCCGGGGGCCAGGCTGCGGTCCGCCTGGGCCCCGAGCTCTCTCGTGCTCTGGCTTCCCCAGGGGCTGTTTGGCTGGGGAGTGGGCAGGAGACAGGCCCGGGGAGTGCAGCTGCTGCTGGCTCTTGGAACGAGGCGCTGTGGTCATGTCCATCCCTAGAGCCCTCTGCATCTGGCAGTTCAGACACAGCCACTCCTTCACCTGAGGAGGAAGCAGCAGGGTCACCAGGACGGTCATGGCTGGGGCGCCCACGGCCCTGGTCCCCGCAGCCCCTGGCAGCCAGGCCCAGCTCCTCGCACAGGCAGGAGCACCAAGCCTGCACGGTGTTCCTGGGCTGCCAGGAGGGGGCTGAGGGGCAGATGGCGCCGCCCTGCCAACTAGGAGCTTCCAGGTACACGGAGAGGAACGGAGGCACTCACACACTCCCCAGCCCCAAACTGCCGACCCACTGCCGGCCAGCGTCCTCCCCACACCCACCGGCTGTAGCTGGCTACATCATGTGTCTCCACATCCCACCTCACCAACCCACGCTCCCATCCTCCTGGCTGGATGACCCCTCGTTGTGTACGCTAAATCACTTCAGGCGTGTCTGACTCTTTGCAACCCCATGGACTGTAGCCCGCCAGGCTCCTCTATCCATGGGATTCTCCAGGCAAGAATATTGGGGTGGGCTGCCATTTCCTTCTCCAAACGATCTTTCCGACCCAGGAATCAAACCCACGTCTCCTGTGTCCCCTGCGTTGGCAGGCGGATTCCTTACCACTAGAGCCACCTAAGAGCCTCCGACTGCTCACTCTCTTTCCCCTGCTGCCCCCTTCAGGTCACTCCCACAGGGCAGCAGAGTGATCTTTAAAACGTGTATCAGGATAGACCGCATGGCCCTAAAACAAGTGCCTGGTATGCAACAGGCACTCAATAAAAACTTGCAGAATGAATAAAGGAGTGAAGAGTAGTAGGTGGGAGAGGGAGGGAAAAAAAAAAACAAAAAGGATCACCCTGTCCTCAAGGAGCTCAGAGTCTTGCTGAGGAGAAAAGATACAAATGAAACATCTTGAGAGCAAAGTAAGTGAGGGCAAAGTGATGCGACGTGAGCGACGTAAACTGAATGAAAAAATCTTTTGCTTTCTTAAGGAAGACAAGAAATTTTTTTTAAGAAAATGGGATAATTTGTGCCTCCAGACTAAACAAGGCATGTGCTGCTGTTCACATGATGGATGTGTCGTTTCTCTCTGTCATTAACTCCTTCCCAAGGAGAGGGGGCTCACAATTGGGTTGGGCCAATCACTGGTTTCAGCCAGGGTTGCAGGGATGGGCACATGTCCTTGCTAACAGGGCCAATCAGAGCCCTTCCATGTTTCAGGGTGAATGAACAGGAAGAGATAGGGTCACTCATCAGAAGGACGTAGCGGTGGAGTGGGCAGGAGCCTTCTTGCCCAGAGTGCACAGAGGCGCTAAGAATGAAGTGCGGAGACAGTCAGAGATGGAGCCAAGACAGGAGATATGAGCAGACCCCATGGCTTCATTTAATTCCCTGGATTCAGCTCTGCCTTCAATCTACCCTCAGACTCCCAATTACATGAGCCAATATTATCTTCCTCTCAAAATCCAAATATAAATCAGAGCATGCCACTTACAGGCTCAAAGCCCTCTAGTGGACGCCCCCCTCACTTACATGGGAACTCTTCACTGTGATCAGGAGGCCCCCCGATCTGCTCCAGCCTATGCCTCTCGCTGTCCCCCTTTCCTGCCCTCTCACCTCGGGCACATTGGCCTCCTCTTCTACCAAGTGATCCTCTGAGCTCCGTTCCATAACCAGGCCTTTCACTCACTCTTTCCTCAGCCCCGGAGCCAGCTATCTGCACATGTCTCGGCCAGGATCACTTCCCCATCAGGGCCCCTCCTGGCCATACGATTGAAAATCCCTCCAAAGCACTCTGTAGCCAGCCTCGCAGTTTGTCTTCATGGTACTTGTTCTTTCCCAAAGCGTATGCTACTTTATTCCTCTGGGCGTCTCCTCCTTGCCCCGCGCACGAGCTCTTACTGAGGTGGTCCAGGGACAGTGCACGGTGCCTGGCACAGAGTAGGGCTTACTCCAGAGTCTTGCTGGGGGATGAAGCCTGATAACCTATTAATAGGGGCATGGCTCTTACAAGGCTACAGCCACGAGACTGGAGATTCAGCACCCCACGGTGTGGAAGGAGCTCTTCCTTCTCAACCTGAGCCAAGGCAGAGGACAAGTCTGCTCATCCATGGTTGCAACGAGAGTCTTTGAAAGCACCACAGTAGCCTAGTTGCCAGGGAAAGGTCCAGTCTGGTCCCTGGGGCAGAAAGCCCCTTCTGCCCATCCTCAGTAGGTACCTCTGGCCCTGCTCTCTGCCTTGAGGTCACAAGGCTGTATGGCCGCCACTGTGGCTGACTTGGAGTTTGGGAGCCTGGGCTTGGCTGTCTTGCCGTGAAACCAAGAGTAGCCTCTGAGACAGGGGCGAAGCATGCGCTTTGGGGATTACCCCATGGTGCCCTGTATCACACAGGGTATGTTTGCAGGCATTCTTTCATTTTGTCTTCACGGTAGAGAAAAACCAAGGTCTAATATGATTTAGCCTCTGGCTCTTGCGGTTACCTGGCTAGGAAGTGGTGCTGCTGGGGAGACTGGCCCTGCCAGCCCTGCCCAGCTCCTGAGCTGCAGCCTGGAGCCCAGTGCCTTTCACATGTCTCCCTCTTCTGCAGGCCACTGAGCCTCATGCAAGTCAAGTCAGAGGTCTAGAAGCTGCCCTCGAGAAACTCAAAGACCAAGCCCAGCTCTGGAAGCCATAAGGTCAGCAGTGCCATAGCACTGGGGTGTGCCGGGAACTGTGAGCTCACCTAGGCGCTTTGAAGCCCCAAGGCAGCCCTGTATGCTTCTGCACAGAGAAAGCCACAGAGAAGACAATGTGTGTCCTTGGGACTCAGCCCCAAGACTCCTGTAAAGAAGTCGTATTTGGTAGGGGTGTCAGGGTTCACTTTTGTCCGAAGTAGGAGCTCCCAGAGGCGAGCTGTTTGGGCTAATCCTCAAAGAGACCCAGGAGATGATCACCCTCCTGAGGGGGGTGCCAAGGCCCTGGCCCAGGGCGGAAGCCACAGACTCAGTTCCTGAGGTGAGTATGCCGCTCACACCCAGGGTCTTATCTCTGAAGCACGCCCTGAGGTGGGACTTCCGAAGAAGAGGAACCTGGGAGGTGAGACCCTTTAATTCTGAGACTTCAGGGAGACCCCATTTTGGGTCCCGGATCAACAAGGGGTCAACAAGGGGTCAACAAGGGGTCAACAAGGGCCTGTGCTAAAACTCCTGCACCCACCACCAGAAGCTTCCCTTATCCAGCCCCCGGCACCCAGGCTGTCACAGGCGTCTCACCTAAAATAGAACCTCACCAAGAAACGGCTAAAACGCCCCTCGGTGAGTCATCTCCCAGATGGGAGCAGCTATTTCTATCTAGCATCTTCCAGACGGCGAGGAGCCTGCACTGTGCCCTCTCCCAGCCCCTCCCAGGCCCAGGCCTGGGCCGAGAGGACCAGCACACAGGCCTCCTGGGGAGGATCCTGGCTGGGGAAATCTCTGAATCCATAAGACTCCCCTCTCTGGCTCCTCCATGGACCCCTGGGAGCCTGCTGGGAGGGGGTCATCCTCAGCCTCTTCCTCCCTACTCCAAGGTCCTTATCCCACGTTAGGGACATGGGGGTGGCCCACTGGTTGGGCAGGGAGATGGCTGTGCATCACCAGCCCACCTAGGCCATGGATCCATGACCAGGCCTGGGGCAGTTCCCCAGACTCCGGGACCAACCACAGCGAGTCTTCCTTGGCTGGACCGTGTCTGTGGCTCCTGGGCACCCTCCTAGCCTACTGCCCACTAGAATCAGAGGGCAGGCCTTCTATCAGTGTGACAGAGGACCTCTTTTAGAACCTTGTTATCAGATATCTCCGTAAGCCTAACTTGGCACTCGGCTAGGAGATGTGCCAGTCACAGACCTCCTGTCCTAAGACCCAGAGTGGGAGCTAAGGGGACCTCCCAGGGCTCCAACTACCAGGTAGATGGCTCTGCCAGGTGGTAGCTGACCCTTCTTGAAAGCAGGGGCCCATCCTGCCATCTCAGAGGTGCACAAGCCCTTGCACCCCGCGCAGTGGGGGCCTGAGCAGCAGCGGGGGTGGGGAGGCACAGGGCAGTGTGCTGGTCGGGAGGCGGGGAAGCAGAGGCTCTAGGAAAGTGGCTTCCAGCAGGGAGGCAGTGCCTGCGCTGCAGGAGCCGGCTCGAGGTTGAGCATAGCAAGCTCCGTGGGCTCTGAAGGGACGTCCTCCCCAGGAGAGCCTTCTCAGCCGCTCCCTTCCTCGCACCATTCAGTGCACAGCAGGGGAATGGAGGTAATGCCACCCTCCAGGAGCCGGAGGCTGGGGGCTCTGGGAACTGCACGTCTGCGTGGTCTCTCCCTCCATGGGGGTCTGGGGCAGGAAGTGGAGTGGGGACACCTTTCGGGAGGGGCTTCTCTATCTTCACAGGGACACTGGTGGCAATGCACCTGCCGCCCTGTGTCTCAGCCCCAGAGGGTAGAATCCAGCCTTGCATGTGGTTATTTGGCCCCAAAGAAGGCTGCCCAGGGCAGGGCCTGCCGCTCTGTCACCTCCCGGGCTGCCAGGAAGCTCTGGGCCCCCAGGAGTAACGGGTGCTCCCGCAGCATCCCCTTCCACGGCACCACCAGCAAGGAGGAAGGAGGGTGGCACACGTCACGTGGCCTGCCTTCCTGCGGAGAGCAGCGGTTTGCCTCGGAGCCCAGCCTTCCCAGGGAGAGCAGGCAGGCTGCGTGTCGGATCATTGCACTGACATCATGCCTGATGCTGCATTCACGCCTTTTTCCATTTTGGTACAAGCTGAAACATCACAGAAGCAGGTTATAAATGAGCCCTCCCTGCTGGTGCCAAGTCCAGAGGTTCCTGGGAGGGCCCCACTGGCCAGCATGATGCCATGCTCTTCCGGGCTGTGAGTCACGGGCCAGGCCGTGACTGGAGGCACGCAGCCCACTGTGGGCCAGGGACGGGGGCGGGCCTGTGCCCTCACATTGCCCACAGCATCGGACACGTCACCTGCCTCATCCAGCAGCCAACTGTCCCAAGTCTGCCACTAACTTGCTTCCCCTGTCAACTGGTTGGCCTCAGGCCTAGAGGTGGGTACCACAGGGTCCCACAGGGCACGGCATGTTGATCCAGAGCCTGTTCAGCCAGGCCTGGCCCACAGGGGAGGTCCGTGTCATCAGGTCAGGACCCTGAGAAAGGCCCTCGGAACCTGCCTAGCATCTGAGGCCAGGATTGGGGTAGTGGAGGCTGAACCCAATTGCTGCTTGGAGCTGGAAGGCCTCACTAGCCTGAAGCTCCATGAAAGGGAGAGAATTTATCCCTTGCTGGTCCTTCTCCACCTCCCAAGAGCCCTCAACTCCCCCGGTTCTACACCAGATGGCCCCCCTCCCTCCTAGGCCTATCTTCTCTGCACTATATATTCATTCTCAGATAATTTTACAGCCCCCTCTCATAGCTAAAGTTAGGCGTGCCACGCCTGATGGCTGCAGCAGTGAAAAACCCCCTCTTCTGCACAGCAGCCTCATCGGGATGCCCCCAGTGACTCTAGCTTCCACCTTACAGTGATCCAAGTGAGATGGCCGAGAGGCCCAGCTCCTGGGAGTAGGGGCTGGTAGGGCTAGCTGCTCAGGGCTAGCTGAAGCTTCAGGGCATTTCCCCACTGACTCAGAGATGGTATGGGTCAAAGTGGCTGCTGCCAAGCAAACCCACCCAGAAGGGACAAAGGCCACCTAGAGGTCCTTTCACATCTCCTCTGTTTGGAGGTGGAACAGGGAGGGCTGGGCCCAGGAAGAGAGGAAGACACCTTAACCACTCCTCAGCCCACTGCTGATCCATGTCCTTCTAACACCTGCTCCTCTTTCCTCACAGCCTGGGCGGGTAGTAAGGCGACCAGGAGGGAGCGGAGGGAAGGGGGCAAGGCTGGAGGCTGCGGCAGAGGGATCCGGGCTGCACTCACAGCACCACCCCCGGGCCATCTGGTGGCCCGGCCCTCGCCGCCGGAAAGAGTGGGATGCAGGCAGGAGAGGAAGAGGCTTGTGGCTACTGCGTCTCTCCCTCCCTTCTCCACACCACCCACCCTGGGTTTGCCAGGGCGGTGGGGGTGGGGTGATGGCACAGTAGCTTGGCTTTGACAACGTCTAGACCTTGGAACAGGTGAAGAAAGACCGTGATCATGTTTCCGTAGTTTTCTCAGAGGGGGCTTGTGAGTGATTCTGACTAGAGCAAGGGAAGTGGAAGGCACATGGGTTCCTGGGCCTGGAAGACTGAGGAGGAGGTGGCAGCCCTGTTGTACCCACAGGGGCAGAGGGTGGGCGCCCCCAGGTGCAGGCTGTAGCCTCATTTTGGGTGGTGCTCCAGGAGGATTCTGCTGATCGGAGTGAGACGCGCAGGCGTGCAGTCAACCCTGCCTCCGCACAGCACTCACTCCCGTGGTGCTGTTCCTGGGGTGAGGACGGACTCCTCTGGAGGAGTTCCAAGCCAGGATGCGCCACTGGGGCAGCTCCAAGCGGGGCAAGGAGGCCCCCGATGGGGCTGACAGACAGGGCATGGGTCGTCCTCTCCAGGAGTGGCTCCCAGCCCGACCTCACCATTCCCCCCCATTTGCTGGCCCACGGCCACACCTGTTTGCTTCGCCCAGCTATCAGAACAGGTGTCTCTGTCCTGGAGGAGAAAGGGGTGGCAGGCCTCAATGCGCAGTCACTGAAGAGCAGAGAGGTGGGCTAACAGGGTGGAGCAGGCCTGGGGCATCGGCAAAGCCACCGAGGCTGGTACCCACAGCCTGCTTCTCCCTGAGAGAAATGCGACATTCTGGGGGTTAGGGTGCTTGTGTAGGAACCCACATCCAGGGAGAGAACAGCCTTCCTGTCGTGTCCCCATCACCAGGCACTGGATAGGCTTAAATGTGAATACCTCTGGGCTCCTGGTCAGTGAATCCTCACTGGGAGGGTCTCCTGGGGCTGGCGAGAAATGTTCAGACCCTGTCAGGTGAGCACCTGGAGAATGGTCAGCATTTCCCAAACTGGGTGCCATAACTGCAGCCCCTAACACTCCATGAAAGCAGGTCTGGGGAAGGCGGCCAGTGACAGCCCCGTCTCGGAGCTCCTGCCTGGACGTGCCGTGAAGGACCTGGGCCGGAGGCCTGCTCTTCCTCTGCAGTAAGTTGGCGGCCCCTTTCCTCCTGGCCCCGAGCCTCGGCTCCTCCCAGCACAACGAGGCAGATGGACCTAGTGTCGCCAGGCCCTCCCACTCTGCTGTTTTTCCAGGCGCGGCCCGAGGCTGGCTCTCCTCCCTGCTCAACGAAGGTCCTTAGTGTGGGGGAAAGGCTGGGAGGCCCACCAGGAAACTGGTGCTGCCGTGTGTGGCTCTCCCTTGATCGCCACCCACCCCACCCAGCGTCATTCAGGTCCTGCTGCTCTGTGAGCGTCTCCGGAGGCTGGATCCCAGGGTGCAGGGCCAGCATAAGATGGGGGCGGAATTCCCACAGTGGCCTCTCATCCCTGCCTGCCAACCCCCCCTGCTCCTGTGAGACTGGGTGCTTCTGGCTTCTCGGCGGCAGGATCACAGGTGAGCTTCCCTGGCCTGCATCACAGTGCTCTAGATACTATGGAGCGACACTTACCTAACTGATCAGCCCAGGGACGGGCCGTTTCTAATCACAGATGTAATAATCACGAGTGTGCACGCCTCCACAGGAAGCCCCCACACTCCAGGAGCGACTCCAAACGCACTGAGTCATCTCCCCACACCGGCAGCTCCTTCCTCGGAATCTCACACTTACCTCTCGCAAACCACACGTCCCACACCCACAGCACCTCATGTCACAAATAGACCCCGACCTGTGAACAATTCTCACTCAGCCCTCCCCCACCCACGTGGTCCAAACGGCTCCTGCTACTGCTAATCCCAGCTGCAGCCACAGCCACGCAGTCACCACGCTCCAACCAGCCCAAGAGCAGAGCTCTGGGGGGACAACCAGAGACTTCTGGGGGTTACTGCAGCGGGGAGGGAGGGAGACACTCATTTCAGAGGCACGGGCCCCAGCTAGTATACTGGTGCACCTGGCCCCCAGGGCGCCTAGGAGAGCCTCCTGGGCTTGGCTGAGCAGCCACAGCAATTCAGAGCATCCCGACACAGCCAGGGTGGGGCTGGGGACCCTGGGTCTTCTAGGGCAGAAAGGGGGCCAATCTCATGGAAATGGCCTTCCAGTGGCCTCGCGGTGAGGGCAGGACACTGTCACCATGTGAATCCTGCCTCCTCACCCAGGAAGGAGAGCTGCTCTGCCCCCTCGGGCCCCAGCTAACTGAATGGGGACACAGAGACTCTTCCCAAAGCCCAGTCTCCTGCCTCCCTTAACACCTGCTCCCCTCCCCTGCTCCCCTCTCCAGGACCCACTGGAGGCAGGCTGGCTGGGGGTCAGGGAGATTTGCCTCTCTTTGGGTCCTGAGGCTGCTCATGACCCTCTCCAAGTGTGCACCCATGGGAAAAGCTATCCGTAAGGCTCTCTTTGACCTCCCTAGGGCATTTTTCCAGGTCAGACTTGGAGCAGATAGGAAAGCACCTTCTAAACAGGACTGAGCCCAAGCTTTCAGGAGGCACAGTAATCAGCCCCTCCGGAGATCTGGGACCAGGACTTGCTCTCTACTTCCACACCTGGGAGCCAGAATCCCAGCCCAGGGAAGACGCAGGGGCTGGCAGCCAAGGGAAATGACCAGGAAGAGAAAGGGCACCGGGGAGGCCTGGGAAGGCGGGTGGGTTGGGGGAAGCCGGCGCAGAGGTGATTACCTGGGTGAGGTGAGGGTTGGGGTTGAACCCACACTGGTTGCAGACCCTGCTGTGACACTGGGTGCAGGTGGTGAAGTTTGGCTGGCTGGGGGTCGACGTGAGGTCCGAGGTCTTACAGATGGGACACAGCGTGCTGCTGGGAAGGGGGGCGATCTGGGGGACGGAGTAGGGTGATGTGGGGGTGCTGCCTCTGTCTGGTGACACAGAGGGGGACCGCCCTGATCTCTGCGTCCTGCTGTCTACCTGCAGCGTCCTGCGGGGGCCGTCGGCCTCCTGGCCTGCAGGGCCCTGCGCCCTCGTCTCCCGGGGGCTCTCGCGGCCGGGAGTGGTAGCAGAAGGCTGCTTCGGGGTTGGGGAAGCTGCTCTCTGGCTACCCAGGGGCTCCTTGGGGTCCAGTCTTCGGGGAACGCTGAAATGACATTGAAAATGACAAGGTTAGAGAAGTTGCCTCGGGGAAGGCAATGGCACTCCACCCCAGTACTCTTGCCTGGAGAATCCAATGGACAGAGTAGCCTGGTGGGCTGCAGTCCATGGGGTCGCTAACAGTCGGACAGACTGAGTGACTTCACTTTCACTTTTCTCCTTCATGCATTGGAGAAGGAAATGGCAACCCACTCCAGTATTCTTGCCTGGAGAATCCCAGGGATGGGGGAGCCTGGTGGGCTGCCGTCTATGGGGTCACACAGAGTCGGACACGACTGAAGTGACTTAGCAGCAGCAGCAGCAGCAGAGAAGTTGCTTGCAGAGGTCTCCACCAACCCAGGTGGCTGCCAGGTGCCCTCACCACCTGCCTCGGCCAGCTGGTGCCATTAGCACAGCCTTCTACCAGCCCAGTGCTAACTGTGCTCCATGCTGGGCCCTGACAAGTGTCTCCACCTGAGCCGTCAGCACCAGGCCATGTGGTCGGCTCAGGAATGTCCCCGTTTACATCCCCTGAAATGCAGAGTCTGATTCAGTAGGTCCGTGGTATAGTCTGCAATTTTAGGATCTCTAAGGTGAGGCCTTTACTGTGGTCTGCAGACCACACTTTGAGAACCAAGGCTCTAAACTATATATGAGTAACACCTAGACTGATTTTAACATTTCTGACTCTTAGACTGCACACCAGACAAATTACATCAATATCTGTGAGGGCAGGACCCTGGCATTAGTATTTTCTTCCTCCCTAGCTGATTTCAACATGCAGCTAGTTTAGACCAACTGCTCTGGCAGGTCTGTTACGTTCTGGCTTATCTGCTTCAGAGGCCAATATCGGGCAGCTGGAGATAAGCAGGGGAGGCCCTCGAAGGCCCAGCTAATGCTACCTCCAGCAGGGACAATGGAGCCTTCCTTCTGGTGGTCATCCAGCAGGTCTAATGCCAGACCAAGTCCATCAAGATGGGTGATGTGTTTGTTACTTTTCTGCTACTGTAAGAAAGGACAGGGCCGGAGCTCTAGGATCCAGGTCTTGAGGAACCATGGAGGAGAGTTCAATATGCCTGACCCCCACCTCCATCCGACATGGCCCAGCTGCAGCAGAGCCATCAGAGCTGAGGAGAAGGCAAACCATGAGGCTAAACTCAATGCCCCACATTCCTTCTTGTTTGACTCCCCTTCCAGTTTTCCAGTTTGAAGAAAGCCACATACAGAAAGCCAAAGGCAAGGCTTCACACTGCTTCCGTGACATTTTATACTTGCTTCAGTGTGTATTCATCTGGGTGGATGCTGGCACCCAGGCAACAGGGCAGCCTGGCTGAAAGTCACTGCGGAGGCCTGGCCACAGCCGCCTGTGGAGCATCCTGGCCTGGCCCCTTCGGCCCCTGTGCTCCCGGTCCTTGCAGGGTCTGACTAACAGGAAGAGACTCTAAGTCTGCTGCTGCTTGCCAAAAAGATTCAGGAGCCCCCTGGTAGGCTGTCTCAGGTAAAGCCATTTTACAGAGGAGACGTAGAACCCGCCAGGAGACCCACTCCAAGACACTCTATGGTCCTTCCTCCCTTCCAAGGAACTGCCAGGGAGGAGACACACCCTCGGTCTAATAAAGACTCGCCCAGGAAAAAGAAAAAGGATGCTGCTAACTGTCTGTAAGCCAACACAGCACACACCCACCCACCCAGTCTCACAAACTGGCCACTCTGGGTGGCCAGAGCCTGAGCCTAGCCCTCTGGAAGTCACCTTTGCCACCAGCTGTGAGGCCTAGTGCACTGTGGCGGCTGGTGGTGGCTGCAGCCATCTCTAGGCCCAGAGGGCTCCAGGGCCTTTCAGTAGACTAATCTCTAGGTATCGTAAAGAAATAATCCCACTTGGTTAAATTCATCGTTTCATTTCTTAAATTACTTGGGGCTGGAATTTAAAGAGCAGCCCTTGAGGGCTCATCAGAAGCTATGGAGAGCCCTTTATAACATGCAAAGGGACCAGAAGCCTGTTTCCAGGCTGGGCAAGGTCCGTGGTTTCTTCTGAGAAAGTAAGCAACTTCTACTGTGTTTGTTTTGCATGGTGTGTGACATGCAATCTTTTGTGTACACAGTGACTTTTTAATTCAATGCTGCGTCGAAATGCAGTCTTTCAGGGACACTGTATGTGACCATCAGGGATCCAAATTCAGGTTAACTTTCAACTCAGCTGTGGTGGCGGTGGACAAACAAGCAGTGCCCTCTGCACCAGCAGAGCCTGTGTGGCGAGGCTGGCGCCCCCTGCACACAGGCCCAACGCATGTCCACACACCACGTGGCGGCTGCAGCCGATACCCAGCAATCGCGATACACACCCGGGGCCCTGACTCCCCTGTCTCCTGACTCCTCACACCTTCTCCTTGATCTCCAGGCCGCCAGCCGCCTCCCTCTGCTCACTGCCGCTGACAACCTGTCCACCATTTTGCTGGGAAAGTGGGAGCAGCTGGAGAGGAATTTGTGCAACTAAGGCCTCTCGACAACTGTCCCTGTGTTTCCCAGTCTCCTGCTCCCAAGGCCCGCTTCTCACCTCATAAATTCTCCCCTCTCCTTCATCGTCCTTGTTTACCTCTCTATTCGATGATTTCAATGCCCATACAAAGATGCTTCTCCCATATTGAAAAAGAAAAAGGAAATTTGGCCTACATTCCCCTTCAGCTACTGCCTCATTTCTCTGCTGCTCCTACAGCAAAACTCCTTGAAAGAGTGGCCTCCACTCATGGCCTCCAGCCCCACTCCTCCCTTCCTCTCAACCGGGCCACCTGGCTTCGCCCATCTTTCCACAGAAGTCGCTCAGGTCATAGTCACTGGTGACCTCCACAGCCTCAAATCTGAAAGTCACTTCTAACTTCCTCCTCTCACCTGATCATCCCCTGACCCGACGGCGCTGAGCCCTCCCTCCCTCCCGAGAGAAACTCTCAGCTTCCTCTGGGAACACCACCCTCTGCCAGGAGGCCTCCTCCCTCCTGGTCACGCTGTTCTGAGCTCTTCTGCAGGTGCTTCCTCATTTCCCAAACCCAGAATCCCACTTCTGACATTACAGGGACTCAGCCTCTGTGCACACGAGGCTTTCTGAGCCCACAACTCCCTGAGGCTCAAGGCTTTATCTCCTATTCCCCACTGGTAACTGCAAATGTGTGTCTGGCCCAGACCCCTCCCCTGAACTCCCCTCTCCTCTCACTGCCGACCCCATGTCTTCACCGAGATGTCTTACAGACACCTCGAACGTGGCATGCCCAAGCTGAGCCCCTGATCTGCCCACATACGTGCTCCTCCTCGTCTTCCCCTCGGAGACTCTGACTCCTTCTCCTCTCAGGCCTTATCAGTCATCAGTAAATCTTGGGCTTCAGTGTCTGGACACCCCCGCTGCCTCCTCGCTCCAGCTGGTTCAAGTCGCGGTGCCCTCTGTTCTCCAGTTTTGCACAAGCTGGGCTGCTCGCTCTCGCCCGTCTACGGTCTTCTCTGTGCGGCAGCCGGGATAATCCTTTATACACATGAATCAAACCGCTTCCCTTGTCTGCTTAAACCCTCCTTTCCCTCCCACAGGAAGAGCCAAAGGCTTTGTAACAGCCCGTGAGGTCCTGCGTGAGGTCCCGCGAGGTTCGGGCCCTTTCCCCCTAACCTCCTACTCTCTCTCTTGCCCTGGGTCTGCTCCACTTCCGCCAGGCCCGCTCCTGTCTCTCCTGTCTCTGGATGTTGGCACCTGCTGGCACTTGCAGGCACACTCAAGATCTCCAGGCCGCCAGCCGCCTCCCTCTGCTCACTGCCGCTGACAACCTGTCCACCATTTTGCTGGGAAAGTGGGAGCAGCTGGAGAGGAATTTGTGCAACTAAGGCCTCTCGACAACTGTCCCTGTGTTTCCCAGTCTCCTGCTCCCAAGGCCCGCTTCTCACCTCATAAATTCTCCCCTCTCCTTCATCGTCCTTGTTTACCTCTCTATTCGATGATTTCAATGCCCATACAAAGATGCTTCTCCCATATTGAAAAAGAAAAAGGAAATTTGGCCTACATTCCCCTTCAGCTACTGCCTCATTTCTCTGCTGCTCCTACAGCAAAACTCCTTGAAAGAGTGGCCTCCACTCATGGCCTCCAGCCCCACTCCTCCCTTCCTCTCAACCGGGCCACCTGGCTTCGCCCATCTTTCCACAGAAGTCGCTCAGGTCATAGTCACTGGTGACCTCCACAGCCTCAAATCTGAAAGTCACTTCTAACTTCCTCCTCTCACCTGATCATCCCCTGACCCGACGGCGCTGAGCCCTCCCTCCCTCCCGAGAGAAACTCTCAGCTTCCTCTGGGAACACCACCCTCTGCCAGGAGGCCTCCTCCCTCCTGGTCACGCTGTTCTGAGCTCTTCTGCAGGTGCTTCCTCATTTCCCAAACCCAGAATCCCACTTCTGACATTACAGGGACTCAGCCTCTGTGCACACGAGGCTTTCTGAGCCCACAACTCCCTGAGGCTCAAGGCTTTATCTCCTACTCCCCACTGGTAACTGCAAATGTGTGTCTGGCCCAGACCCCTCCCCTGAACTCCCCTCTCCTCTCACTGCCGACCCCATGTCTTCACCGAGATGTCTTACAGACACCTCGAACGTGGCATGCCCAAGCTGAGCCCCTGATCTGCCCACATACGTGCTCCTCCTCGTCTTCCCCTCGGAGACTCTGACTCCTTCTCCTCTCAGGCCTTATCAGTCATCAGTAAATCTTGGGCTTCAGTGTCTGGACACCCCCGCTGCCTCCTCGCTCCAGCTGGTTCAAGTCGCGGTGCCCTCTGTTCTCCAGTTTTGCACAAGCTGGGCTGCTCGCTCTCGCCCGTCTACGGTCTTCTCTGTGCGGCAGCCGGGATAATCCTTTATACACATGAATCAAACCGCTTCCCTTGTCTGCTTAAACCCTCCTTTCCCTCCCACAGGAAGAGCCAAAGGCTTTGTAACAGCCCGTGAGGTCCTGCGTGAGGTCCCGCGAGGTTCGGGCCCTTTCCCCCTAACCTCCTACTCTCTCTCTTGCCCTGGGTCTGCTCCACTTCCGCCAGGCCCGCTCCTGTCTCTCCTGTCTCTGGATGTTGGCACCTGCTGGCACTTGCAGGCACACTCAAGAGAGTGCATGTAGATCCAAACTCCCAGAGACAGGAGCGGGACCAGCAGAAGGGGAGCAGACCCAGGGAGGGTCTCGGCTCTGGCGGCATCGTTGTGGGGACACTTTTGCAGACCAACCTATTAAAAAATGCAGCTTCCGGATTTCCCCGGCCATCCAGGGGTTAAGACTTCACCTTCCTGTGCCAGGGGTATGGGTTCAATTCCTGGTGGGGGAGGCCAAAAATCCAAAATATAAAATGGAAGCAATATTGTAACAAATTCAGGCCCATTCTTTACTGTCTGAGCCACCAGGGAAGCCCAAGAAGACTGGAGTGGGTAGCCTTTCCCTTCTCCAGGGGATCTTCCCAACCTAGGAATCAAACTGAGGTCTCCTGCATTGCAGGCGGATTCTTTACCAGCTGAGCTACCAGGGAGGCCCTAACAAATTCAATAAAGACTTTAAAACTGGTCCATATAAAAAAAAAATCTAAAAAAAAATGCAGCTTCCGTCCCTCCGTCCTCTCTGCACTCCAGGGCACCGAGACCTCCGGACTCATCACCACTAGACATGCTGCACCCATGCACCCTCTGTGGTCCCGGCAGGACCTCTGGGCTTCTTCCACAGCGGTGCCCCAGAGCCCAGCACTCGCTGGATGCTCATATGTGTCTCCTGGGTGGATGGGCTGCACTCATATCACGACTCAGAACAGTAAAACATGGCCCCTAAATGTGTTTGAGCTGAGGAAACACAGCACATAATGGGCATGCACTTGGCCCACCCTGGATCTGGCCTCAAGCAGGGCAGAACGGCAGGACCGACACCCCGAGCCCTCTCCAGCCACTTGCTGTATACCCCCAGTCTCACCACACAGAACACTCCACTGGGCACAGTGCTCATGCCAACCGTGCCTTCACCCTGAACACCACCATGTGCCAGGCACCTGTCACATGCTAACTCCTCTAAGCCTCACGGCAAATTCACATGGTAGGATGCAACTTGCCTATTTTACAGATGAGAACACTGCCACACACAGAAGTTAAGGAACTTGCAAAGCCATTATGACCTGTAAGTGGTGGTGCTGCGATTCCAATACCAAGGCCACCAGTTCAGACTTCTCTGGCAGCCCAGTGGTAAAGACTGTGATTCCACTGCAAGCGGCATGGGTTCCATCTCTGGTTGCGGAACTAAGGTCCCACATGCTGCATAGTGTGGTCAAAAAAGGCCACCAGTCCTTGTCCTAAAACACATTCCGCATTGCCTCTGGGTGAGCACAGTGAGGCTGTAGAGGGATGGGGAGCACTGCCATGCGATTCACAGAGAAAACCACACTCCAGTCACTTGCTCATTTGAGCATTCAGTCATTCACAAACATTCACTGCCCCCTGGAACCATAGCTCCAGGCTGTGTCACAGGTGCTGATGGTATGAATGGATTGTGACTCACAAATGGAAGGTGGGCCCACAGGTGCTCATTGTATTGCTATTCTTTACATCTTATACATATTTTATAAGTATTCTTATATTCTGTATAAACATCTACTCAATATTTAATTAAAATAAAAATTTTTTTAAGTGGATCAGACAGGGATCCAGTCTTCTGGGAGCCGCCAGTCCAGAGAGGAGACCAGATGTGCAAACAAATCACTGCAAGACACGTCCACACAGTCCAGGGTGGAGTTTGAGAAGGCTTGGAGAACTCGGAGGCATCTAAACCAAGTCTTCATGGATGGGCTGCCTGCCACCCCCACTCCCAGGTAAAGGAGAACTGAGGCAGAAGAGAAAACACGTGCAAAGACCCAGATGCATGACCGGGTGTTGCTGCTGTTGAGTTGCTAAGTCAAGTCCGACTCCTTGCAACTGCATGGACCGTAGCCTGCCAGGCTCCTCTGTCCATTGGATTTCCCAGGCAAAAATACTGGAGTGGATTGCCATTTCCTTCTCCAGGGGTTCTTTCTGACCCAGGGATCCAACCCGCATCTCCTGCATTGGCAGGTGGGCTCTTTATCACTAAGTCACCGGGGGAGCTCCATGACAGGGTGTAAGTCAGTGCTATTCTCAGCACTTAGAACAGCTCCTGGAGACAGCGTGCAGCAAACAACCTGGATTCAGAGGCCAGATGGGAAGGGCCAGGAGGGCCGGCCCTTTAAGCTTTCCAAACAGGAAGTATTCCACTCTGTGGCAAAGAGATGGTGGAGGTAGGGAGACAGAGAGAATAACTGAAAGTTGCTTGGTTGTGTCTGACTCTTTGTGACCCCATGGACCATACAGTCCATGGAATTCTCCAGGTCAGAATACTGGAGTGGGTAGCTTTTCCCTTCTCCAGGGGATCTTCCCAACCAAGGATCGAACCCAGGTCTCCTGCACTGCAGGCGGATTCTTTACCAGCTGAGCCACCGGGGGAAGTCCAAGAATACTGGAGTGGGTAGCCTATTACTTCTCCAGTGGATCTTCCTCACCCAGGAATCAAACCAGGGTCTCCTGCATTGCAGGCTGATTCTTTCCTAGCTGAGCTACCAGGGAATCCCTATCCGGAAGACAGAATAAGGTGACAGTCCAGGGGCTGAGAGAGAGGGAAGGCTCGGCAGGAGTATTCTGGCCTGGGGTCTGGGGAGGAGGGTCCTTTTGACTGAGCTGGAGGATCCAGGGAGAGAAACCAATTGATGGGTGGAGACTGGGGGATGAAATGGCAAAATCACAAGGTTGAGCTGGTTTTGTCGAATTGGTGATCTCCGTTGGGGCATTCAAGAGACATCAAGAGATGGACTGGAGCTTGGGTTCAATTCAGACAAGTCTAGATATTTTTACCTGGGAGAGTTAAGGGTTCAGTTCATAGGCAAGTCTCCAGAGGAACCTCCTTAACAAAGGTCTCCACTGGGCACAGAAGGGAGGGAGGGAGGTGTCCATAGGCAGGACCCAGCCCAGCCTCGGGAAGCCCTGGTTTCATGGATGTGGCTCATCCGCAGTGAGAGCCCTGGAGGCCAGTGCACCTCCCTCAGCCTCCGGGAGCCCTGCTCCCTGAGAAGGGCTGGGATGAGGACAGGTGAGCAGGAGGAGGAGAGGAAACTGCCTTAAAGTGGGAAAGACACAGGAGGACAGGCAGGCGGAGGAGGGAGAGGGCAGAAGCACGGAGGAGTGCCTGGAAAACAAGGAGGGGAGACTAAAAATGCCTTATCCAGGCTAGATATTTTTAAAAGATGGCCACGAAAGGTGGAGGATGTAAAAATAGCTGTATTTCCACCAGCTCTCCTCCCTTCCAGCATTTAAGGCTACTGACTGATCAGAGACAAGTCTTAAAGCTGGTTAGCAAAGCAGGAAGGAGCCTCCGCCACAAGGCCCATCCCATCGGCCTCCCCCGCAACTCTCCTCAGTAACCCGAGGCCTGCTGTCCCATTCCATGACCACTGCCAGGAGGAATAATCCAGATTGCGCTGGTCAGAAGCTGGGCTCTACTCTGTCAGAAACCCCCAAGAAAGGCAGGAGGCCAACAAGCTCCAGTGGCCGAAGATGCTCTGACCCCAGGAATG